>UESW01002057.1:0-435940 GCA_900491605.1 Calamus simplicifolius | reverse complement strand
CAGGCTGTGGTAGCAGCTGTGGGTGCTAGTTCTAGCCTTCCATCTAAAAATACTGGAGGTTGTGAGGAATGTGGAAAGAGCCAGAAAGTTAGGGGCTCTGGAGTTCCAGGGAACTACTGATCCTATTCAGGCCGGGGCATGGCTGCAGAGGATCGAGAGAGTATTTGATGTGATGGGATGCTCTGAGGAGCAGAGGCTGAGTATTGCCACCTTTTTACTGGAGGGTAGAGCCCAGAGTTGGTGGAGATCTATTCAGGGCAGGCAGCCCCAGGGAGTGGAGTTGACATGGGAAAATTTTAGAAGAGAATTTCATCAGCAATATTATTCTGAGATTTATAGGGATCAGAAGAGGAGGGATTTCCTTTGTCTGACTCAGGGGAGGATGTCCGTGGCAGATTATGAAGCCACTTTTGTGGAGTTATCTCAGTTTGCTAGGGCCTTGGTGGCTGATGAGAGGGAGAGATGTCGACTATTCCAGGATGGATTGAATCTCCCTATTAAAGCCAAGACCTGTATGCAGACCTACAATAGTTACTCTGAGTTGGTGCAGGGAGCACTCAAAGCCGAGGAGATTGAAAAAGAATATATGAGTAGGAGGCAGGATAGAATGAAAAGAAGTGCTCCTAGTTATTCTTCTGCTCCGGGAGGGACTCAGCCATTTAAGAAACCCCAGAGGACTGGACAGTTTTATTCTGGGTTTAGAGCCCCTGGTGATGTGGGCAGAAGATCAGTATCTGTGTCAGCATCTAGCCCAGTTCAAAGAAAGCCTTATGGGGGTGTGCCTCAGGTTGCCACCAGCAGGGTGTCTGGTGATGTAGGGGAGCAGGGTCGTCCTTCTGGTGGAGGGAGGAATATACCTCCATGTAATGTATGTGGGAAACTTCATTTGGGAGAATGTAGGAGGGGCAATAAGGGATGTTATATTTGTGGTGATCTAGGTCACCTGAAGAGAGATTGCCCTAGGAGAGGGCAGCAGGCTGGTGGGCTTCCTCAGGGGCCAGTAATGCCAAGGGGACAGCCTAGTAGGAGGGGTGATGGTAGTGTTGTGGCTTCAGCCAGTCAGGTGGGGCCTAATGTTAATCAGCCAGGAGGGTCATCCAGTATTCCGAGGGCCGAGGCCAGAGTGTTTGCCATGACCAGGCAGGAGGCTCAGATTGATCCTGATGTGGTGACAGGTATGCTACCCATCGATAATCATGATGCTTATATTTTAATTGATTCTGGATCTACGCATTCATTTATCTCATGTGAGTTTGCTAAGCATCTAGTTAGAGATGTGGGCCAGTTGGGTAGTCAGTTGGTAGTATCTATGCCCGTAGGGAGGCCTTTTATAGCAGACCAAGTGTATAGAGGTTGTGATATTTCTGTGGAGGGTCAGAAATTAGCAGCAGATTTGATTCCTTTGAGGTTGAAAGAGTTTGATGCCATTTTGGGGATGGATTGGCTATCTGTGCATAGAGCCAGAGTAGATTGCTTAAGGAAGGAGGTGATGTTACAAACTTCTGATGATAGAGAGGTCTGTTTTGTTGGTGATAGGAGGGGGTTACCCTCAGGAGTGATTTCAGCTCTGTCAGCCAATAAAATGCTAGCAAAGAGATGTGAAGCCTATTTAGCTTGTGCAGTAAGCCTAGAGGGCAATGGTTTAGAGCTGACGAATATCCCTGTGGTAAGGGATTTTTCAGATGTATTTCCTGAGGAGCTGCCAGGGTTACCTCCTGACAGAGGATTTGATTTCAGTATAGATCTAGCCCCAGATACCAGACCAATAGCCAGGGCACCTTATAGAATGGCTCCAGTTGAATTGAAAGAATTGAAAAGTCAGTTACAAGAATTATTGGATAAAGGGTTTATTAGACCCAGTATATCACCATGGGGTGCACCAGTGTTGTTTGTGAAGAAAAAGGATGGTACCTTGAGGTTGTGTATAGACTATAGACAGTTGAACAAGGTGACCATTAGAAACAATTATCCATTGCCAAGGATCGATGATTTGTTTGATCAGCTGCAGGGGGCAGCAGTGTTTTCAAAGATTGATCTGAGATCTGGGTATCATCAATTGAGAATAAAGAATGAGGATATATCTAAGACTGCTTTCAGGACCAGATATGGTCATTATGAGTTCTTGGTAATGCCATTTGGCTTGACAAATGCTCCAGCTGCTTTTATGGGTCTGATGAATCAAGTATTTCAAGAGTATCTAGATAAATTTGTGATAGTATTCATTGATGACATCTTGATTTATTCTAGAAGTAGTGAAGAGCATGAACAGCATCTGAGGATAGTTTTGCAGATATTAAGAGAAAAGCAATTATATGCAAAGTTTAGTAAAAGTGAATTTTGGCTGGATGAGGTAAAGTTCTTGGGACATGTAGTTTCAGCCAAAGGTATTATGGTAGATCCTCAAAAGATTGAAGCTATAGTAAATTGGGTATCACCTACCAATCAGACTGAGGTGAGGAGTTTCTTGGGGTTAGCAGGATATTATAGAAGATTTATAGAAAATTTCTCGATTTTGGCTTCTCCTATGACTAAGCTGCTTAGAAAGAATATCAAGTTTGATTGGTCTAATGAATGCCAGAAGAGTATGGATGAATTGAAAAAGAGATTAACCTCAGCCCCAATCCTAATACTCCCTGATAGTGCCAGTGATTATGTGATCTATAGTTGTTGGGGAGTTTGTTGAAAAATTATATGCCCCAATCTTATTGATTTTGATGATTACCAAAAGTCATGAGTATATTAAAAGATGTAATGAGTTTATTTACATGAGCAATGAATTTATTCAGAACAATGAATGAGAATGTTAAAGTATAACTTTAATCAAATTGAAAGTAACCTCATGTTCAATGTTTAAGCTTTCAAAAAAAATTTTATACTTCATATGATAATCAATGAGTTTTTGGAACATTTCTTGAATTGATTCCTAATGTCAATTTTATTATATTCAAGTCAAAAATTTGATTTAAAATTGATCTGGAACGAATTTAAAGTCAATCAGAAAACTTTCTGATTTTTGATACGTTCCGGAGCCGACTCTTGAGTTTCAGAGTCGACTCCACTCAGAGTACAGAAATGACTGTCTGTCTCGAGTCAACCCATGCAATTTCTCGAGTCGACCCCCGATTCTGTCGAGCCGACTCCATGACTGTGCGAGTCGACTCCGCTCAGACACCAGAGGTGTGTTTTTCTGAGCACTTCGCGAGTCGACCCCCAACTTTTCATGAGTCGACCCCTGACTGTCAGGAGTCGACAGTTCATTTTTGATGAGTCGACCCTTTGACTTTCTGAACATTTCTATTTTTGGTATCATGACCTCGAGCCGACTCAGGGAAAGCATGAGTCGACTCCAGCAAATCTGGGCGAAATTTTTCCGAATGCCAACTCAGCGTCAACGGTAAGATTTTTGATTAACGGCTATTTTTCTTTGTTTCTAACGGCTATATTTTTGCAGAATCTATAAATAGAGAAGCCGTTTTCAAATCAAAGATATACAAACAAAGAGATATTCATTTCAAGAAAAAAAGAAAAGAAAAATCGAAAAAACAGAGCTTCATTTGAAAAAATCCGTGATTCAAAATAGAGTGAAAGAAAGAGTGTGAAATCAAAGGAAGCTCCTTCTGTGTTCAAGCTCAACAATCCAAGGAAGCTTCAGAAGAAAATCCAAGAGCTATTCAAGAGCATCTCAAGTGATTTTTAACACTCAAAGAAAAGAGGAAAAGCTCAAATCAACTCCAACATACATTCCGTGAAGAATCCGAGCTGAGGCCCGATTCTACACTTCAAAAGAGTTGAGGAAAAGAAGAAAAGAAGAAAAGCTCAAAAGCCAACCATCTGCAAATCAGGCTTTCCTAAACTTTATTCTTATATTTGTTTATCTGCTCATTAAGGAGCTTTGTAACTGAAAAATAATACTTCTATTCTCTGTGTCTAGTTCAATCTGGGGGATTGAACTAGTTGAGGTAGTCTTACCTCGGTACAAGCTTGGTAAAGCTTGGGTTAGGGTTTTTGTGCTGGTGAGCCCTTGAAAACCAGCTGGGTTCATTGTGATCCCGGAAAACAACAAGTTTGAGTTGTGAGCTTGTAAAACAACTCTGCTGTAATCAAGGAAGATTATAGTGTGGACCCAAGTGAATCTTGGGAGTGGACGTAGGTGTTGGATACACCGAACCACTATAAAATCTTTGTGTTTGCCGTGCTTTCATTGACTCTTTCTCTATCTCTGTTTTATTCACTGCACTTTGTATTTGCATTGCTATTGCCTTCGTTCTTCTTAAGCAAACATTTTTTAAAAGGTTAATTTTTAAAAGAACCCAATTCACCCCCCCCCTCTTGGGTTGTCATCTGGGCCAATAATTGGTATCAGAGCTAGTGCTCATTAGATTTTGATCACACGATCAAGAGCTAAAGTTCCAAATGGCAACACAAGTTGGATCATTTGCTGAAGGTCACTCTACGAATAGACCTCCACTGTTTAATGGTTCAAATTATTCATATTGGAAAGCTAGAATGAGGATATTCATTCAAGCTTCTGATTATGAGCTATGGGGTGTTATAATCAATGGACCTAGTACACCCACACATGTTATTGATGGCACTATTGTTCCTAAGCCCGAAAGGGACTGGAATGATAATGATAGGAAAATGACACAGCTCAATGCTAAGGCCATGAATGTCTTATATTGTTCTTTAGATGCTAATGAATTTAATAGAATCTCCACATGTAATTCCGCAAAGGAGATTTGGGATAGATTAGAGGTTACCCATGAGGGTACCAACCAAGTAAAGGAATCTAAAATTAATATTCTTGTTCATAAATATGAATTGTTTAGCATGGAACAATCTGAAACCATTGCATGCATGTACACTAGATTTACAGATATTGTAAATGGGTTGAAAAGTCTTGGTAAGACATATACTAACTCTGAACTTGTTCGAAAAATTCTTAGGTCATTACCAAGATCATGGGAAGCAAAAATGACAGCAATCCAAGAAGCTAAGGACCTCAACACTTTACCCTTAGAGGAGCTTCTAGGATCTCTTATGACCCATGAGCTGACTATGAGGCAGCATGTAGAGGAGGACACAAAGAAAAAGAAAGTAATTGCCCTCAAAGCTGCAAAAGAAGAAGAGAGCAGCAGATGATGATGATGATAATGATGAAGAACTGCTCTCTTAGCAAAGAAATTTAAAAGATTCATGAGGAGAAAGAAACCCTTCCACAAGAAAAAATTTGGAGCTAAGTGGGAAGGAGAAAAGGATAAAAACAAGGACAAGGACAAAGAAAAGGAGAAAGACCCCTTGACTTGCTATGAGTGTAATAAACCGGGGCACTTTAGGAATGAATGTCCAAAATTGAAGAAAGCCTACAAAAAGAAAAAGAAGGCTTATGTGGCGACATGGAGTGACAGCGAGGAATCTTCTTTCGAAGAAGAAGAACAAAAGGAAGTTGCAAACGTATGTTTCATGGCGGACGACAATGATGAGGTAAGTTCCAATAACCCTTGCGATGAGTTTGCTTTTGATGAACTTTTTGATGCTTTTAATGAACTTGTTAGCGATTTCAAGGTTTTGAAAAAGAAATACAAGATTTTGAAAAATAAAAATTTAACTTTCATTAAAGAAAAGGAAAATCTTAATAATGAAGTTAAGAAACTTAAAACTGAAAATAAAATTTTGGTAAAAGAGAGAATTAATTACCAATGAAAATGATAAACTAAGGAAAGAGGTTGAAAAATATAAGAACATAGTTGATAAGTTTACATTAAGCTCAACTAAACTAGACATGTTATTAAATAGTCAAAAGCAGTTTTTGACAAAGCCGGATTAGGGTATAATACTTTAAGAAAACAAAAATCATTAAAAAATATTTTTGTGCGTGCTGACCAAAGTAACTTTACATGCTTTAAATGTAATCAAAAAGGACATAAATCTTATGAATGTAAAATTCTGAAACCTAATAAAAACTTAAATGTTAAAGGGAAGAAAATATGGGTTCCGAAGGAACAATATTTGTTGGTACTAACCATGAAGGACCCAAGAAAGCTTGGGTACCTAAACATAAAGTTTGATGTCATTGCAGGAATGTCTTGTGGCCAAGAGATCAAAGAGAAAGTGGTATCTTGATAGTGGCTGCTCAAGACATATGACAGGTGACAAAGAAGAATTCATCACCCTTGAAGAAAAGAAAGGAGGAGTTGTTACATTTGGCGACAATGGCAAAGGCCAAATCTTGGGGTTTGGTAACATTCAAATAACTCCCTCCACATATATTGAGAATGTACTTTATGTTGATGGTTTAAAGCATAACTTAATTAGTATAAGTCAATTATGTGACAAAGGTTTTAAAGTATCTTTTAAATCTTCTTTATGCACAGTAGCTAATCCCATTGATAATAGCACTGTTTTTATTGGAAATAGAAATGGCAATGTATACATGATTGATTTAGACAAATTGTCTACTAATAATCATTGCTTAGTTGCTAATAATGCTAATATGAATGAGATTGGTTGGTTGTGGCATCGAAGATTAGGTCACGCAAGCACACACCTGATTTCAAAACTAATAAGAATGGATTTAGTAAAAGGTTTACCTAAATTAGATTTTGAAAATAACAAAATATGATGCATGTCAGTTTGGAAAACAAACGAGAAGTTCTTTCAAATATAAAAATATTGTTTCAACTTCTAGGCCATTGGAGCTACTTCACATGGACCTTTTTGGACCAACTAGAACCACAAGTCTAGGAGGAAAGAAATATGGTCTTGTGATAGTAGATGATTACTCTAGATTCACTTGGGTAATATTTTTAGCTCACAAAGATGAGACTTTCTCGATATTCATAAAATTCTTCAAGAAAGTAACAAATGAGAAAAATACTACCATAGTGTCTCTAAGAAGTGATCATGGAACTGAATTTGAAAATCACTTATTTGAAAGTTTTTGCAATGAAAATGGTATTAATCATAACTTTTCTGCACCTAGGACCCCACAACAAAATGGTGTAGTTGAAAGGAAAAATAGGACTTTAGAAGACATGGCCCGTACCATGCTATGTGAAAGTAAACTCCCGAAATACTTTTGGGCGGAAGCTATTAACACAGCATGTTACATCTAAATAGAGCCTTAATCAGACCTATTTTAAAGAAAATACCTTATGAATTATGGCATGATAGAAAACCCAACATTAAATATTTTCATGCATTTGGTTGTAAATATTTTGTTCACAACAATGGTAAAAATAA
The DNA here is from genome assembly GCA_900491605.1 of Calamus simplicifolius. Lineage (NCBI taxonomy): Eukaryota > Viridiplantae > Streptophyta > Magnoliopsida > Arecales > Arecaceae > Calamus > Calamus simplicifolius. Next base: position 428,698 of record UESW01002057.1, on the reverse strand, counting down.
CTTAGGCAAATTTGATGCTAAATCTGATGAAGGAATATTCTTAGGATACTCTACTACTAGTAAAGCATATAGAGTATTTAACAAAAAACTCTAGTTGTTGAAGAATCCATTCATGTAGTTTTTGATGAATCTTTAGCAACCCATTCCGAAAAGTTTGATGATGAAGAAGATACAAACTTAATTGAAAAAGATCTTGAAAAATTAAATATTGATGTATCTTTAGATCATGAGCAAGACACTAAAGATAATGATTCACCTAAGGTTGATGATACTAACACTAATCATAATGATGTAGATCTACCTAGGGATTGGAGATATGCTTATAGTCACCCTAAGGAATTGATTATAGGTGATCCATCTCAAGGAATAAGAACTAGATCATCTATGAGAAACATTAGTAATCATCTTGCATTTGTATCACAAATTGAACCTAAAACTATTGAAGAAGCTGAAAAAGATAATAATTGGATGTTAGCAATGCAAGAGAATTAAATCAATTCACTAGAAATAATGTATGGACTTTAGTAGAAAGACCTAAAAATCATTCTGTTATAGGATCAAAATGGATATTTAGAAATAAACTAGATGAAAATGGCATAGTAATTAGAAACAAAGCTAGATTAGTTGCAAAAGGATATAATCAAGAAGAAGGTATTGATTTTGATGAAACCTTTGCACTAGTAGCTAGATTAGAAGCCATTAGACTATTACTTTCATTTGCATGTCATATGAATTTTAACTTATTTCAAATGGATGTAAAAAGTGCTTTTCTAAATGGATTTATAAATGAAAAAGTATATGTAGAACAACCACCAGGTTTTGAAGATCATGAATTTTCAAATCACGTTTTTAAATTGCACAAAGCATTATATGGTTTGAAACAAGCACCTAGAGCTTGGTATGATAGATTAAGTAAATTCTTAATTGAAAATGATTTTATAAGAGGAAATGTTGATAAAACATTGTTTTTGAAAAGAAAAGGTAAGATTTATTAGTAGTTCAAATATATGTTGATGATATCATTTTTGGTGCTACTAACAACATTCTATGTCAAGAGTTTGCTAAGTTGATGCAGGGCGAATTTGAAATGAGCATGATGGGAGAACTCAACTTCTTCCTTGGACTCCAAATCAAACAAAGCAAAGAGGGAATCTTTATCAACCAAACAAAGTACACAAGAGAAATTTTAAAGAAGTTTGGTATGGAATCAATAAAACCCCTCGGAACACCAATGAGTCCTTCATGCAAGCTGGACAAAGATGAAGAAGGTAAGAAGGTTGATCAGAAATATTATGAGGTATAATCGGATCCCTACTTTACTTAACTGCAAGTAGACCAGATATAATGTTTGTTGTTTGCTTATGTGCTAGATTCAGTCTGAACCTAAAGAATCACACTTAATTGCTGTTAAAAGAATACTAAGATACTTAAGTGGAACAAAAAATGTAGGTTTATGTATTCTAGAGACTCAACATTAAATCTGATTGCATACACTGATTCTGATTATGCTGGATGTAAGTTAGATAGAAAAAGCACAAGTGGTGCATGCCAATTCTTAGGAAGTAACTTAATCTCATGGTTTAGCAAAAAGCAAAATTCAGTTGCATTATCAACTACTAAAGCTGAATATGTAGCAGCTGGAAGTTGCTATGCTCAAATCCTATGGATTAAGCGACAACTTGAAGACTATGGTATCACACTTGATAAAACACCTATAAGATGTGATAATACAAGTGCAATCAACTTAACTAAAAATCCAATTCAACATTCTAGAACCAAACACATAGAAATTAGATATCATTTTATAAGAGAACATGTTGCAAATAATAAAATTTGTCTTGACTATGTTAACACTGAAGAACAATTAGCAGATATATTTACAAAACCCTTAAGTGAAGAAAGATTCTATTATCTTAGAGGAGAGTTAGGGATTTGTGATCCATTAGAATGAATTTGAAACCCCTAAGGAAATTTTATCTAAAATTCTCTCAAATCCTTGATCTTTAAGGAAATCTTATCTAGAATTCACATCTAATTGATCTATTCAAATCCAATGATTATTTTATCAATTTTTATGATCAATTCCCGAACACATTTCAGAAATTTCATGTTTTTGCTCTGAAATGATCTCGGAGCCGACTCGGTGAGAATCGGAGTCGACTCCAGGTTTCTACTGAAACTCTCGAGTCGACCCCTTCTCGGCGCGAGTCGACCCCACTTCGGGATGGTTTTCTGTGACTGTCCGGAGTCGACCCCTCGCTTTGCGGGAGCCGACTCGAAGTGGTCCCAGGTTGATTTATCTAGGGCAGAGTCGACTCGCCGTTCTTTTCTATCATCTCGAATCGTCAAAATACTCTCTCCAAAACACTTCCAGACCTTCCAAATTCCCAAGAATCCATGATTAACCCTTCCAATCGATCAATGGCCCCTAAAACTCGAGGTTCTAACCTTTGTGCGGCCGGTGTTAAGAGGAATAGGGCTGTGAGGAAGACCGTAAGGCGTTCGGTTCGTGAGCCATCACCTAGCTCGGATTCAACTTCATCTTCTTCAACTCCAAATGCTTCTCCATCTACAGCTCCTTCTCATGTAGATAGACTCGCCGATAGAATTATAACTACGGGGAGGAAAGTGGATTTTGAATTGTTTGAGGCTGAGGGATTTCTTTTGGGAAGACAGTTGATAGAGATGGATTGGGAAAAGATCTGCTCCTTAGATTGCCCTACATATCCCGCCCTTGTCAAGGAATTTTATAAGAATCTATCTAGAGGAGATAATGGTCTTATAAGCATTGTTAGAGGAAACCGAATTTCAGTGACTGTAGAGCTGCTTTCAAGATTGTTGGATCTACCCATGTCAGGAACTTCTACATTTTCTTCGGATGACAGAAGCCCAGCACTGTCTAGACTACTTAACCGGGAGGTTGTCGGTTTTGAGGAAGTTTTTTCCAATCAGTTAACCTTAGAACTGAGACTGCTCCACAACATCTGTAGTAGAATCCTTTTCCCCAAAATTGGGAGATTCGATTATGTGTCAGAAAGGGATATTTTTGTGATGGATGCAATTGTAACGGGTAAACCCATTAACCTTCCTAGTATGATTTTATGGTATATTGCCGACTGTGGAGGTAAGAGAAAATCAAGCTTGCCCTATGGCATGATCCTCACTAAAATTTTCCAGAGCCAAGGGATTGTCATTTCTGATAGTGAGCCTATGAGGAACTTGAGACACACAGATTTTTACAGCTTGGCCACTATACATAGGATGGGATTTGTTAAGAAGAACGGAAGATGGGAAAGGAAAGGTTTGATGGAGGAAAGAGCAGCGGATGCTGAGGCACCGGGACCATCGGTTAGACACTCTTCACCTGCACCTCCGAGCCCTCCTATTTCTGCTCCTGCTCCTACCCCTGCTCCGTTGTTTGATCAAGCTTCATCTTCATCAGTTGGCTTCACAGAACTTCAGTTAAGGCAACTCAAAGGCCTTCTTGATGATCAGTCAGAAAAATTAAAATCAGAGTTTGAAAACAAGTTTATGAATCTCAAGGAAACTCTATACTCTTTGGATGACCGAATCACCAAGATAGAATCTACCTTTAGCACTTCTTCAGAGTCTTTGAGTGAGATCTAAAGAACATATTTGAAGAACTTAAAGATGTCTGCGGGATGGTGAAACATATTCTAAATGCAATGCCGAGCTACAAGATAAAATTTTGACTGCTTGCACCTTTGTGGATGAAAGACTAAAGGACTATGTGAAGATACAAACAGATGGAATGAAAAACATAATTGATCATTTGACTAGGATTGTTAGGACTCACTTTTAATGTATTAGATACTCAGTCCTTGCAATGTATTGAAGTTAATGTTATGTTTTGCATTTTGGTATCAATGTATTAGACACTTTGATGTAATGAATTGTCTATTTTGAATACTATGTATTTCTTCCTATTATCAATGAATGAATGATTTTGGTAAATCATATCTTGAATGAATGAATAAATGACTATGTTTAATGCTTCTCTACCTTTTTATTGATAACAAAAAAGGGGAGAGTTTTATAGTTTTATAACTGTATATGCATATGGGAGAAATTAATTAATCAATGAGATAAATAATTGAATGAATGTGATATTTATTTGAGTTTCATAGGGGGAGCTACCTCATTCAGGGGGAGCCTAAGCCTAACTATGAAATCAAAATAAATTCACGAATCAATCATGCATAAACTCAATGTTTTTGTCATCATCAAAAAGGGGGAGATTGTTGGGGAGTTTGTTGAAAAATTATATGCCCCAATCTTATTGATTTTGATGATTACCAAAAGTCACGAGTATATTAAAAGATGTAATGAGTTTATTTACATGAGCAATGAATTTATTCAGAACAATGAATGAGAATGTTAAAGTATAACTTTAATCAAATTGAAAGTAACCTCATGTTCAATGTTTAAGCTTTCAAAAAGAAATTTTATACTTCATATGATAATCAATGAGTTTTTGGAACATTTCTTGAATTGATTCCTAATGTCAATTTTATTATATTCAAGTCAAAATTTGATTTAAAATTGATCTGGAATGAATTTAAAGTCAATCAGAAAACTTTCTGATTTTTGATACGTTCCGGAGCCGACTCTTGAGTTTCAGAGTCGACTCCACTCAGAGTACAGAAATGACTGTCTGTCTCGAGTCGACCCATGCAATTTCTCGAGTCGACCCCCGATTCTGTCGAGCCGACTCCATGACTGAGCGAGTCGACTCCGCTCAGACACCAGAGGTGTGTTTTTCTGAGCACTTCGCGAGTCGACCCCCAACTTTTCATGAGTCGACCCCCGATTGTCAGGAGTTGACACTTCATTTTTGATGAGTCGACCCTTTGACTTTCTGAACATTTCTATTTTTGGTATCACGACCTCGAGCCGACTCGGGGAAAGCATGAGTCGACTCCAGCAAATCTGGGCAAAATTTTTCCGAATGCCAACTCAGCGTCAACGGTAAGATTTTTGATTAACGGCTATTTTTCTTTGTTTCTAATGGCTATATTTTGCAGAATCTATAAATAGAGAAGCCGTTTTCAAATCAAAGATATACAAACAAAGAGATATTCATTTCAAGAAAAAAAGAAAAGAAAAATCGAAAAAACAGAGCTTCATTTGAAAAAATCTGTGATTCAAAATAGAGTGAAAGAAAGAGTGTAAAATTAAAGGAAGCTCCTTCTGTGTTCAAGCTCAACAATCCAAGGAAGCTTCAGAGGAAAATCCAGGAGCTATTCAAGAGCATCTCAAGTGATTTTCAACACTCAAAGAAAAAAGAAAAAGCTCAAATCAACTCCAACATACATTCCGTGAAGAATCCGAGCTGAGGCCCGATTCTACACTTCAAAAGAGTTGAGGAAAAGAAGAAAAGAAGAAAAGCTCAAAAGCCAACCATCTGCAAATCAGGCTTTCCTAAACTTTATTCTTATATTTGTTTATCTGCTCATTAAGGAGCTTTGTAACTGAAAAACAATACTTCTATTCTCTGTGTCTAGTTCAATCTGGGGGATTGAACTAGTTGAGGTAGTCTTACCTCGGTACAAGCTTGGTAAAGCTTGGGTTAGGGTTTTTTGTGCTGGTGAGCCCTTGAAAACTAGCTGGGTTCGTTGTGATCCCGGGAAAACAACAAGTTTGAGTTGTGAGCTTGTAAAACAACTCTGCTGTAATCAAGGAAGATTATAGTGTGGACCCAAGTGAATCTTGGGAGTGGACGTAGGTGTTTGATACACTGAACCACTATAAAATCTTTGTGTTTGCCGTGCTTTCATTGACTCTTTCTCTATCTCTATTTTATTCACTGCACTTTGTATTTGCATTGCTTTTGCCTTCGTTCTTCTTAAGCAAACATTTTTTAAAAGGCTAATTTTTAAAAGAACCCAATTCACCCCCCCCTCTTGGGTTGTCATCTGGGCCAACAATAGTGATGCCTCATTGAAGGGTTTGGGGTGTGTTTTAATGCAGAATGGGAAAGTGGTGGCTTATATATCTAGACAGTTGAGATCCCATGAAAAGAATTACCCCACCCATGATTTGGAGTTAGCTGCTGTTATATTTGCATTGAAGGTTTGGAGGCACTACTTGTATGGAAGAAGATGCCAGATATTTACTGATCATAAGAGCTTGAAATATATTCTGACCCAGAAGGAATTGAATTTAAGGCAGAGAAGATGGATTGAATTGATTAAAGACTATGATTGCACTATTGAGTATCACCCAGGGAAAGCTAATGTTGTGGCTGATGCCTTGAGTCGAAAGTCTATGGCCACATTGGCTTCTATCAGAACCGTACAGCTACCCTTGATGATTGAGTTAAGGAGGTTAGATGCAGAGCTAGCTGTAGAAGAATCAGGAGCCTTGTTGGCTACTTTCAGAGTGAGACCCCAAATGCTAGAAGAAATAAGAGAAGCTCAGTTGCTAGATCTACAGTTGCTTAAAGCTAGAGATTTAATTCAGAGTGGGTCTCAGTCAGAGTTTTCTGTTAGAGGTGATGGAGTGTTATTATTCAAGGGCAGAGTTTGTGTGCCAGCTGTGGAATCAGTGAAAGATCAGATTTTAAGGGAAGCACATAGCTCAGCTTATTCAATGCATCCAGGTAGTACTAAGATGTATAGAACTATCAAACAGAATTACTGGTGGAATGGTATGAAAAAGGAGATAGCTGAGTATGTATCTAAGTGTTTGGTGTGTCAGCAGATTAAGGCTGAACATCAGTGTCCAGCTGGAAAGCTTCAGCCTCTGTTTGTGCCAGAGTGGAAATGGGAGCATATAACTATGGATTTCGTTGTAGGACTCCCAAAGACCAGAAGGGGCAATGATGCTATATGGGTGATAGTTGATAGATTGACTAAGTCTGCTCATTTTCTGCCTATTAAGATTGTCTTTACCTTGGATAGATTAGCAGAATTATATGTGCATGAAATTGTGAGTAGGCATGGTGTGCCAGTATCGATAGTATCAGATAGAGATCCAAGGTTCACATCTCAATTTTGGGCAGAATTACAGAAAGCTTTGGGGACTAAATTGAGGTTCAGTACAACATTTCATCCCCAAACCGATGGTCAGTCAGAAAGAACCATCCAGACACTGGAGGATATGCTGAGAGCTTGTGTCATGGAATTTTCTGGTAGCTGGGATGATCATCTACCTTTAATAGAGTTTGCTTACAATAACAGCTACCATTCTAGCATTGATATGGCACCATATGAGGCCTTGTATGGGAGAAAATGTAGAACTCCAGTGTGTTGGGATGAGGAGGGAGAGAGAAGGCTGTTAGGCCCTGAGTTAGTGCAGCTTACAGCAGATCAAGTTAAAATTATAAGAGCTAAATTAAAGGCAGCCCAGGATAGACAGAAGAGCTATGCAGATAAAAAGCATAGAGAGGTAAAGTTTGAGGTTGGAGATAGAGTCTTTCTGAAGGTATCTCCTTGGCGAGGTATTATGAGATTTGGAAAGAAAGGCAAGTTGAGTCCCAGGTATATTGGACCCTATGAAATTCTGGAAAGAGTTGGGACACTAGCTTATAGATTGGCTTTACCTCCAGAGTTATCTCAGATTCATAATGTATTTCATGTATCAATGCTTAGGAGGTATGTGTCGGATTCCTCTCATGTGATTCAGTCTGAGACTATAGAGTTACAGGGGATTTATCATTTGCAACAGAACCAGTGAAGATCTTGAGTAGGGAGATTAAGCAGCTCCGCAGTAAAAGAATTCCATTAGTTAAGGTGCAATGGTTAAATCATCAAAAAGAGGAGGCTACATGGGAGCGAGAGGATGAGATGAGATTGAAGTACCCCCATCTATTTGAAAATATATCTAGCTAAATTTCGGGGACAAAATTTCTTAAGAGGGGGAGAATTGTAACATCCTGAAAACCTTGTAATTTATGGCATTTTTCATTTGAAATGAAAGTCAGAAAGTTTCAGTGAAATGTGGGTGTGTTGGCCTTTTGATAAATGTAAAGAGAAGAAATTTTGGAGTAAATAAGTATATTTCTGAATGTTAATGAGTTTGATTTAAGAAATTGAGAGACTTAAGTTTTAATGGGTTTAAATCACAAGAAAAATCAAGTTTAGTTTGAGTTTTATCCTGAAATGATGTTTTTAGTGGTTGGAGTCGACACTATTTGGAGTGGAGTCGACTCCAACATGGTTTTAAACTTTCGGCACGCTTTGGAGTTGACCCCTACTTTTCTGGAGTCGACCCCTACTTTTCTAGAGCCGACACCTATTTCTGCTGGAGCCGACTCCAAATCTGTTGGAGCCGACTCCAAGACGGCAGGTTTTTCTGAGTTAAATCTTGAGAATTTCATATTTAATCCGTTTCAAGTCTGATTTGGATGCCGTTTGAACCGTTGGATTTCTAAAATCGAGTTCTTCAAGATGGTAAAGTCTTTTCTTAGAAATGTTACATAAAAGTATCTATTTAAGTAAAAAATAATAATCTGGGCTATAAATCGATTAAAAAAATGCTATATCAGGGGCAAAATGGGAAAAGGCTCCGATGTCAATTGCTAATTATGTTAAGGGCAACTTGGGAAAGAAAATCTATGGGCAAAATATCATGGTTATAAGTGAGCCACGTGTTTTCCAAAAAGCGCGCGTTAAGAGTGTTTGAGGGCAAAAGGGGAATTTGGCATGCCTTAACCCTTAAGTTTCCAATGACTTGGTCCCCAAGTCATTAGAGAAAAAGGGAAACGTGGGTTCAGCCAGATAAAAGAAAGAAAGAAAGAAAGAGAGAAAGAAGAGGAGAAAAGAGAGGAAGAGGAAGAAGAAGAAGAAGAAAAAGGAGGAAGAAAGAGAAAGGGAAAGGAAAGCTTGGGGTTTGTGCTCGACTCCAGGTAAGCTATAGCTTTCCTAGATCTTGTATGACTTTAGATTTTCTTAGATTATTGTATTTTGAGGTAATAGTAGAAGTAATCTTGAGTAGAGAAAGGGTGGAAGAAAATAATAAGATATTAGAGGATAGATCATGTATGCATGCATGGTTCGTGGGAAAACCTCGTGTGGAGGTAATCCTAATAGCTATCGTATCTGTATGTTGACGTAGGTCAAGAGGGTTATTCTAGGGAGTCGGAATACCAGAGTTGAGTACCAGTCGAGGAGTAACCTACTAAGGTGAGTGGGTTTCTCATCTAGAAATGAGAAGTTAATTTGAGCTAGTATAATAAGATTAATACCTAGTTATGGTATGTTATGTTTAGCAGCGTATTATGTATGTTTTAAATATGAGAAATGAGAACCTAGTATATGATAATTTGATAAATGAGTTTTGAGCATGAATTTTGAGCATAAACACATACACATGAGTTTCGATGAGAAGATTTTTAATGTATACATGGCATAATTGCATGATAAAGCTTTACAAATGATGTATGTATCATACTGAGCATCAGGCAACTATGGGGCTGATCACCCTTTAGACTGTACTGTAGCATGAGCATTGCACACTACTATCGAGCCGGCACCTCCTTGCAAACAAATCGTATGATAAACCCCAGAATCAGGGGTGAGTGCACGCTTAACCAGACCAGTGGGGCTGGTTATGAGCAGCCCGTGGGGGCATGAATCATAGCTCAGTGGAGCTGATTACTATATATAGCCCATGGGGGCAAGGAGAAAACCCGAGGTTCCAGGGTTAAGGAACAAAGCACTTTGCCAGGTGAACCGCACGGGTAAGGGGTGATATTTGTGCGGGGATCCTGTTGCTAGTCATGCACCCGATGAGAGTACACCTATGAGAGGGCGACTGTAGGGTGGTACCTCAGAGGCATTACACACACAGCCCAGCATCATGAGATTTAAAAGCATATGTTGTGATATAAAAAGGTCCTGGGCCGAGTAGTTATCCCGAGAGGGAGAGTTTACTTGAGATGCCAATGGGAAATCAGATTCCGGTGGGAGTCTGAGCATTTAATAAAGAAGTCTGGGTTGTAGATAAAGAATGCATATTTTATATTGAAATGCCTGGATTTTTATCTCAATGAGTTATCTTTCAGTAAAAAGTTATTATAGAGTATTTCAGTACTGATATGTTATTTGAAGAATAAGCTACATTTTATTTTATCTGATATCATGTTAAAAATGTACTTTGACTTGTACAAGCTAAATAGTTTCAGCATACAATTGAAATTAAGAGGTTATGGTTCTCTATTTCTCCATAGTTAGATGGTTATCCAGTCACTGGGACTTAGGTCTCATCCCTCTATGATTTAAATGTTCTTTCAGATCAGTGAGTATTTCTGCCAGGATCACAAGATAAGCAGGACAGAACCCTTAGCTGGTGAAGCTTGCTTGGATGCAAGGGTGTATAAATGCTAGCCTTGTATATTGAGAGAGTGTGGTTTGATATTTGTATTTTTGTATATATGTATGGGTACAGTGAGATGTAATGATGTTTTAGACCTTTTTGGATATGAATACGAGACTTATGTTTTGGAGAAAATTTTGAGCATGATGTGTGCACTTATGATTTTGATGTCGATTGTGAATGTGATCTTGTAAACTGCCCGAGGAATGTCATGAAAAATATTATCTGACAGGTTGATGCTTGTGTTGATTGAGAGATTTGTGTATATAATTGAGATGAAAATGAAAAGTTTTTAACAGGATGTGTTTTCGTGTGTCTGCCACTTATGATAATTAGTTGGGGTTCTCTAGCTCTTTATGGAGCGCTACATAAAGACTAGTAAAACTCTATCCGATTACCACAAGTGTGCAGGTGTGCTGTCGGTGGCCCCCAGAGAGGAGGGGGAGCTGACACCTTGTCCCATGTGCAGGTTCATTTAATGTAGTAAATGATAGGAACATATGTATAATGTATGACATCTTAATAGAAGACCCTGTTGATCTACCTCAGCTAATGATGACTGTAATAAAAGAATCCTTGTCTAGATCTAAGGCTGCATTGCCCTACAGAATGTTTCTCACTTACATATTTGAGTTTTTCAATATTAAGCTTAAGAGAGAAACTGCAGTGGCATTATGTCACTCTAACATATTTAATGCGCATTCACTGCACCGTATGGACTTTGCCAAACAGAATGGTATTTGGTTAAAGGTTAGATCAAGAACTGGTCAGTCTAGTATGCCACCGCCAAATGTGACTCAATCCGCTTGTTCTCCTCAGAACTTCTTCAATTTTGACTTCAACCAACCGAATCCGTACCTTGCTGCTATGTCTGCTGACCAAAATCCTTTTCTATCTGATCCACCAATATGAATGCTTCTGGACCTTCATATCATAATGACAACCAAGCTCCTGCTCCTCTTCCTTTGGTTCATCTAAGTGAAGATCAAATTCACCATATTATCAATGAATTGACCCTTGCCACTTCTAGTCGAAGCTCTGGAGACAGTGCTTCTTCTGTCAATGATCAGACTCTTGTACCACATATTTCTTCTATTTTTGAGAACATGTTTCAGTTTAAAATTACGCTTGATCGTCTCATCCATGATGTGAACATTCTCAATGGAAGAATTTTTCATCACAATGAATCTGTCATGGACCAGATCCTAAAAGAGATAAATTTTCTAAAAGGTAAGCTTGAGAATTTTGAAACTAACGCAGAGTGGGTAGAATACCAAATGAGATCCAACGAGACCCAGACTCGAGATGCAACAAACACTATCGACCATTGGACAGCATCTCTCTCTAGGCTGAGTCATCTTGTAGAGACTTACATCACTCTTACTGTCGCTTCTGCGCCTGATGCTTCTTATTCTCATCTGCACCTCTAGACTCCACCGACACAGCCTTCCTCCGACAAGCCTGGATCTTCAAACAAGCCAAATATTTCTTCAGTGCATATTTCTTCTTCTGATGACGACAAGTAACTATGCTTGACTTATGTAGTAACCGTACTTGGTACTATTTATGTAATGCATGTTTATGACTATGTTTTATAACTTGAAACCATGACATGTAATATTTGTATTGTCTTTACTCTATTTTGTAATGATCTGAATGACTACTCTAATTATGTAATGAATGGTAACATCTCCTTGGTATGTTATGCTTAAATCTATTGCAAAACTCTTCAAACTTCTTTTTGATTAATGACAAAAAGGGGAAGAAGAATATTGCATACATTAAGGAATGGAGTAAAATAATAACTCCATATATTCAGGGGAAGAAAAGAGTTCATTTATTCAGTTTGACAGGGGGAGTAAGTAATGTTTTTCTAATTACACTCCTGTCTGTTTATTAAACTTCCTATAATTGTTTTCTTTCATGTTTAAGGGTTTTGTCATCATCAAAAGGGGAAGATTGTTGACTCCAGATTGATTTTGATGATAACAAAACAATTAAGCAATTCTAAGTTTGATACATGGAAGTTCAGTCGCCTTGCAAATAAGTATTTTCGTGCAAAAATTGATTGGTAAGAGTATACTTCATTCTATTTTGCCTTAGATAATTTTATTGGCTTGGGAGTTAACTGGTTAACTAACTTGTTATTCCATTTAGCTAGCTGGCACACCTTTCAGCTAGCTGGTAAGAAATCTCAGTGCTTGGCCGAATGTCCACCTTTTTCAGCTAGTTTGTTAGCTAGCTAGAGCTCTTTCAAGTAGCTAAGGTGCTCGTCACTGTGCTGGCCGAACACTCTCCATTTTTAGCTAGCTGGTTAGCTAGCTTGGGATGCCCTGGAGCTAACTGGATTTTATTTTAGCTAACTCCAGTTGCCTGTTATCTTTCCTGGTCGAACGGTCTTCAATTTTAGCTAACTGTTGAGCTAGCTGTCGGATCTTTTAGCTAGCTGGCATTTCTTGGAGCTAACTGCTTAGCTAACTATTTTATCCTGGAGCTAACTGCTTAGCTAACTATTTTTCATAGGTAAGCTTCTGGCCATGAGGTTTGAAAATTTAGTTAGCTGAAGAGCTAACTCCCTCTCTCTCTGGCCATTTGAATACTCTGCTTAGCTAACTGGAGAGCTAGATATCTTTTGGTTAGTTAGCTGGAGAGTTAACTGCTTCATTCAGATGTGTGGCTGCTTTTTTGCTCAGCTAGCTGGAGAGCTAACTAAGCTAGGCGGTTTCTATATTACTTTTGGATTTAGTTAGCTAATGAGCTAACTGACCTTCTCTTTAGTTAGCTATTGAGCTAACTCCCCTTTACCTGTAACTCTTGCAGCCGTGAGCCTTCAAATTTTAGTTAGCTAGGGAGCTAACTAGCATTGCACGGCTTCTTTCTTCTATCGTTTGTATTGCCTGTTAGTTAGCTGAAGAGCTAACTATCTTTTGCTTAGTTAGCTGCTGAGTTAACTAAGTGTCCTGCACATTTTTCTCCTGGCCATTTACTTTTGTTGTTAGTTAGCTGGGAAGCTAACTAGCAATCATTTAGTTGCCTAAGGAGCTGCCTCTGGATGCCTTTTTTCTGTCGTGGCCTCTCTTGTGATCTAGCTGACTAGCTAACTAGCTAACTGGGGATTTTTTGCTTATCTCTTGGCCAAATGCATTCTTGACTTCAGCTACCTGGAGTTATTTCCAGCCAACTGCCGCCTGAGTTCTTGAGTTTGCTCTTTCTCTCTTACTCTCTCTCTATTGCTATTTTGAGCTACATTTAACTTTTGATTTTTTGAATGGCTTCAGGATTCTTCCTTCCTCAAATGGAGATCTGCATTCAATACTTAAGGGAAACATCTTACAATGGTTATATTTTCTTTCCGTTTTTATTTCCATTTGTTCCTAATGTGTCTAACGGATATCTTTTTTGTTGGATCATTATAAATAGCTGTGATTTGAAGCACACCATGAAGATTTTGAAAAAGAGATTTTCAAGAGGAAGAAATCCAAGAAAAGAGCATTTACTACATATTATTGAGTGGTTGATAAAGGAGTTGCTGTGCATTCAAGTTCATTCATTGCTCCAAAAAGTCGTTCAGATTATTGAAGCATTTCAAGCAATCAAGACTTCAGCTACTTCGACCTCGTTCATTTATTGCTGAAATTATTGCTCTCGTTCATTTATTGCTGAAATTATTGCTTCAAAAGTTGTAAAGTATACTCTGAATATTTGCTTATTGTAGGAGCTTCTCTTTATCATTCTCTGATCTTTTTGTAAAAGGATTAGTGTTAACCCTTGTTTATTGTTGGCTTTCTTGTGCCGTAAAACAAGAGGACTAACCTGGTTTGGCTAGGGGCTTTGGCTTCCTTATGCCGTGAAACAAGAGGACTAGCCTAGATTTGGCTAGGGGTTTTTGGCTACCTTGTGCCATATAAACAAGAGGGCTGGCCAGGTTCGGCTAGAGGTTGTAATCGTTGTGATACGATTAGTGGAATTCCCAAAGGTTTTGGGGAGTGGATGTAGGTGCTGAGTCTGGCACCGAACACTATAAACTTCTATGTGTTTGTGGTTGTTTGTCTCTTTATTGTTACTATTCTGTGCACTCCACTATACCGCTACAAATTAAAATTAGGGTTTAAGCACATACATGCAATAGTAATTAATTTTTTTAAATAACCCAATTTACCCCCCTCTTGGGTTGCTACATCTGGGCAACACAAGTCCCTAAATAATTTTGGGCTGATGCAGTTTCTACAACTTATTTTTTGATTAATCGTATGTCTTCCTCTGTTCTTTCTAGTGAGACTCCTTTTCATTTCCTCTTTCCTAATAAGTCATTATTTTCTATTGAACCTTAGGATATTTGATTGTACTTGTTTTGTTCAAGATGTTTGACCTCAGGTTACGAAACTTAATCCTAAATCTCTAAAGTATATTTTTCTTGGATATTCTCGTGTGCAAAAAGGATATAAATGTTATTGTCCCAGTCTTAACAAGTACCTTGTATCAACTGATGTTATCTTTCTTGAACAAACATTATTTGCTTCATCTTTAGGTTCTATCAGTCAGGGAAAGGAAGATGAATTACTTATTTATACTATTACATCACCTAGTTCCGATCTTCTTCCCTCTAAACCTTTTGTTTTTTATCTGGTTCCTATTCCTATACCTCCTACTCCATGTCCTACGCCAGTTCCTTCATCATCGGATCTAGTTTTCAATTCTAGTGATGATCTTTCTATTGCCCTTCGCAAAGGTAAATGTCAATGTACTTATCTAGTATCTTCTTTTGTGTTATATAACCATTTGTCACCATCCTTATATTCTTTTATTGCATCTATTGATTCTGTCACTATTCCTAAGATTATTTATGAAGCTTTATCTCATCCTGGATGGCGTAATGCTATGATTGAGAAGATGAATGCTTTAGATGACAATGGTACTTAGACCCTGGTACAGTTACCTACAGATAAAAGACTATTGGATGTAAATGAGTGTTTATAGTTAAAGTCAATCCTAATGGGACTGTTGCTAGATTAAAAGCTCGATGATTGCTAAGGGATATGCTCAAACGTATGGAGTTGATTATTCTGACACCTTTTCTCCTATTACTAAACTTACTTCTGTTCGATTATTTATTTCTATGGCAGCCAAATATAATTGGCCTCTGCATTAGTTAGATATTAAGAATGCATTTCTTTATGGTGATCTTCAAGAGAAAATTTATATGGAGCAACTACCTGATTTTGTTGCTCAGGGGGAGTATAGGAAAGTGTATCATCTTTGCAAATCCTTGTATGGCTTGAAACAAACTCCTTGGGAGTTTAGAAAGTTTAGTTAGACTATTAAAAAGTTTGGCATAAAGAAGAGTAAGTCCGATTATTCTATTTTCTACAAGCAGTCTGTAGCTGGTATCATCCTATTAATTATCTATGTTGATGACATTGTTATTACCGGGAGTGATACTGATAGTATTTCACCTCTCAAATCTTTTCTTTACAGTCAGTTTTATACAAAGGATTTAGGAACACTAAAGTATTTCTTGGGTGTTGAGGTGACAAGAAGTAAGAAAGGGATCTTCTTATCTCAAAGAAAGTATGTGCTTGACTTATTGTCTCAAACAGAAAAATTGAGGGCTAAACCATGCAGCACTCCAATGGTTCCTAATTTACAGCTTATAAAAGATAGTGAATTGTTTGAAGATCCTGGAAGATACAGAAGAATGGTTGGAAGTTGAACTATCTTACTATGACTCATCCAGATATTGCTTATTCAGTTAGTATGATAAGTCAATATATGTCTTCTCCAACAATCGATCATTGGAGAGCTGTAGAACAAGTTTTATGCTACTTAAAAGGAGCTCCTATGAGAGAAATTCTGTATGACAATTATGGTCATACTAGGATTGAATGTTTTTTAGATGCTGACTGGACAAGATCCAAAGAAGATCAAAGATCTACTTCAGGCAATTGTGTATTTGTTGAAGGAAATTTGTTTTCATGAAAAAGCAAGAAACAGAATGTAGTTTCATGTTCAAGTGCAGAATTAGAATATAGAGCTATGGCTAAGTCTATGTGTGAAATAATATGGATATATCATCTCCTTATGGAAATGGGCCTCAAGATTTCAATATCAACTAAGTTATGGTGTGACAATCAAGCTGCATTTCATATTGCATCTAATCCAGTCTTTCATAAATGAACTAAGCATATTGAGATTGATTGCTATTTTATTCATGAGAAGATTCAGCAAGGTTTAATTTATGTGGGATATGTAAAAATAGGAGATCAATTGGGAGATATCTTCACAAAGGCTCTAAATGAAGTTTAGATTGATTATCTTTGTAACAAGTTAGGCATGATAAATATTTATGCTCCAGCTCGAGGGGGAGTGTTACATATTATATTTCTAGAATAGGAAGTAAATATATTTGATTCTGATTCATGGGAATTGCTATAGATTACATTTTTAGAATAGAAAGTAGACTGCATTTCTATAATAGAGTAAATATATTTGATTCTGATTTATATGGATTTGATGTAATTAGTTTTCTTCCTAACATATGATTTGCAGCTTGTATATATACCTAAGAGATTTATGAATAAAAATATAAAGAAATTACTTTCTTCTTCATCTTTCTCGGAGCTCTAGTTATGTTTCAATAATATAGTAAACAAAAATTATTTAAATTCTATAGTTGAGCAATAATGACTATTAAATTCTTAAATTATAAAATCATTATATAAAGCTATGTGTTTTTTCCAATTTTACACTAAATAGACCGGCTAAATTAATTATTTTTTCTTAGTCAAGCTTCATATTACTTTTAAGTTTTCAAAGTGCACATAATTAAAAAAATCAGCAAATATCGACAACTTCATGTTTCATAGAATATATTGAGAAAAATTATTAATAAACCCTTATGGACTCAAAAATTACTTTTAATTGTCGAGATTTACAAGATTCAAATAAAAATGATAGATTTTAATGATTTAATTATACTTAAGATACATATAATGGAGACAATGCGAATATTTATCGGTCACTTCAATATGCATTTTTTGTTTATACATATCTCAATAATTTATTTTATTTAAAAAATTACTGATAATGCAAGCAGAAAGGAACTACCATATCAGCCCCAATATTGCGTTGGGAGAATTTATGGTTTACAAAGCATTATAATGAATATATGCCATGTATAATCAATTGAACAATAATCTTTTTGATTTAGACACGATGCAGATGTGATTTACATGTGTGCACATATGGGCATCAAATTTTAGGAGAAAAACATCACATTTAGGCAAAATGATGCTACCCTCTTATATATAAGATCTTTAGTGGTTTAGTAGCAAGGAGTGGTATAAAGATAATTAATTGTGATTAATGGAAAAATAACGTTAGAGCAATCTTATCCTCATTTTATGTAACTTGTTGTTTTTAAACATCGCCTTTTCACACCCAACATAATGTATGCTAATGTTTGTGATGATAACTTTTAAGGAGTTACTTCAGCACCTAAATTGATCATTGGTATCGATTGTGATACTATTTGTAACACCTTAAGTTCATAATCAAATTTATGTGATCTTAAAAACTCAAATACTGGTAGTTAATTAGTAGCAAATGAACTAAGTTAAAAGTTATTCTTTTTTTTTTTTACAGTTGATTTGAAACTATTTTTGAGGTATTACATATTTATAAATGAGGGTGTCGAAGCTAAAAGCCCGCAAAAAAAAGATGCTATACACTTCTGTTTAGATATGATGACATATTAGCATATGAGGATAGAATATATGGCCTTAAACCCTCTTATAATGGGTCATATTAATATATAGCTCATGGATCCGCTTATGATTTGTCATCTAATGCCTTATGACTTCACCACAAGGCAGGTTCTGACAGTACAATGGCTGAAATTTTCCTTCTTCAAAATTGAAGAATGTTTATGAAGTGATTTTTATGTTTGGAAGGGATAATGATAAAAAAATTAAAGAAATCATGGAATGATTATGTAAATTAATAAAATTTTGGAAAATAACATGCAAAATACCTCAGCCTATCTTCAGGATACAAGATGGCAAGTAACTTCTTAGCACCCTTTGAAAAATAATGAAGGTGGTGGGCTTCAATTCTAGGTAATTAATTGCGGGCATCAAGCAACTTCCAATAAGATAAACCAAACAGATGATGGATTCTTATTGGAATGTTATATATATATATATATATATATATCCCCTAATTTAGGTTACTAATTTGCACTAAAGCCTTTCATTTAGATCATAATTCAAGGGTAGCAGGGCATGGTGAGACCAACGAACACTTGTGCAGACCACCCAATGAGACTACAAGAGCCTAAAGATTAGCCATGACATGGACGGCAATGTATGATGCGGCCGTCAATCTTTTTTTTTTTTTAATTGAGTAGTCCATCTTCTTAAATGCCATTCTTATCTAGAGCACGGAATTAATTAGAAGAATCGGACGGTTACGTGGAGGCCACATTTTCCATTTGCTAAACCAAACGGTCAACCGATCGGACTTATCTCTAAACCACCTACCCTTTGAGCCAACTTAGGATGATTAAGGTCAATTTCAGTGACGGACGAAGCGATGCGCGTCACGGATGCCTCGACGCGGCGGCGACGGCGTCGGTTCCTTCGGCGAAACGGCCCGCAGCTTTGCCTGACGCCAGCCAGACCGCTTCCTCTCGGGATTTCAAAAGGTTTGGAGCTCTGTTTCCAAAAATCCTGCTGCCTTCTCCTCGGTGGAGACCGGCGACCGCGGGGTGCCGAGTCCGACCCACCCACGACTGGGACTCAGCGACCAGGCCCGTGGCCCGTACCTTTGAAATTTAAACGCTGAACGGCGACCAGCACGGGAGGGCAGAGGAAGATGAGCATGCTGATGCTCTTGGATCATTTCAATTCAATAGGTCAGACCACGGGGTGTGGTAGCATTGAATGGCTAAGACAAGTCCATGTATAAGCGGATGAATTGGAGGGCAGGGAATGGATACGGTGAATAGAAACGAATCGATGACCAATCACTTGAAGTGATGATTTTAATAGCGCAAAAAGAATTCAAAGCTTTCGTCCTCCTTTTCTCCTTTGTCTTCATGGAGATGGCGTTGGGACCGGCGAGCGTTCGTCATATTAATTTATTCTTTTATACTTTTAAAATTTAACAAGCCTAACTTGTTTTTTTTTTTTTTTTTTTTTTTTTTTGAGATTTTGGAACCAATTAAAGTTTTAATTAGTTTCACGAAGTGATAAATTTGAAATGCTTCGCGTACAATTCTATGATCCACATAAAATGTCCATGGAAGGAGATATTAAATAGACGTAATGATAGTAAGTTCTTGGTGGCATGGAAAAAATATTAAATAATAATTGAGATTTAAGTAGATGATTGATGAATGATTTAATCATGGATGTATATATCAAGTTGTAATCATCTCCAAATCAGATTTAGAACTTATGAGTCCTTAATATTTAATATAAATAAAATTGCTATGCAATTTTGATATTATAAAATTGCCTAATAATACATAAATTTGATATTCTTCTTTCTTTGAAAAAAATATTCAAAAAATCATGAGAATATTGAGTATATTAAATATTAAGGACTCATAAGTTCTAAATCTGATTTGAAGATGATTACAACTTGATATATACATCCATGATTAAATCATTCATCAATCATCTACTTAAATCTCAATTATTATTTGATATTTTTTCCATGCCACCAAGAACTTACTATCATTACGTCTATTTAATATATCTCCTTCCATGGACATGTTATGTGGATCATAGAATTGTACGTGAAGCATTTCAAGTGAAACTAATTAAAACTTTAATTGGTTCCAAAATTTCAGAAAAAAATAAGTTAGGCTTGTTAAATTTTAAAAGTATAGAAGAATAAATTTATATATAAAACAAAAATATCTTACAGGAGATGGAGCGTATTTTAATAAAAATAAATCTCGTAAAAGATGAGGCCTATTTTAGTGGTCTCACCCTTATTAGCAACCAACCATTATACTTTTAATATTTTTATAATTTATTTCTAAAATATAAGTCTATTTAACTATATTATGGGCAGCCTAGTTTTCGTTTAAAGAAAAAAAAGAAAAAGAATCTACTCTTTCAAGTAAGCTAAGGTAGCAATGTTTGGCATTCCCCATTTCAATATATTTTATTTATTTCCTGTTAACTGATATTATCCAGAGACAGTAGGCTTCTTTTGTCGTTTAAGATATGTTATGATTCTTTGTGAAAGAGACATTTGTCCAAGTGTGCGTCCCAAAAACAGAAGCAAGGAATATCATTCAGCATCAACAAGGGATATGTTTTGCAAGCAAACAAATGGAAAAATAATCCAATCGAATGATTCTAATTCCATGCTTTCTAATGCGGAAGTTCTCTACGTCCGTTAATTAGCCTCCGTCTCGTCACGCCGGGTCCAATTTGGACTTGCTCTCTCCTACCGCGTGTTTCTGGTGAGAGACCAACCTCAGCCGCGTTAAACCGATGCCCACCGTTCAATTTGATTTTGATATGGACTTTATGTAGCACTTCATGTTGACAAACGAGGGGGAAAAAAAAAAAAGTTTGAGATACGCGCACTCGTGCCGCACCCTCTGCTAGCCGGGTCAGCAGCGAGAACGCGGTGGCGATAAATCCCAAAACCACCGCCTTATATATAAAACTAAAAGCTCTCTCCTAGTCCTCGCCTATCCTCTGATCTACCAAGCCGAGAACCGAACGGAAACCCCGCCTGGAGCGTGAGATCTCGTCTGCTAGCGCCCTTTCGCAGTGTCCCTCGGAAGTCTTTATTATTTTCTCTTTATCTCGTTTGCCGCCGAGAGTTCCTCCGCTAAAAATAAGGGTTATCTCTACGGATATCATCCACAAGACGGCTCCCGGCCTCTCTCTCTCTTCAAATCCTTATCCGAACTCTAGTTTGCCTGCGTTCCCTTCTATCCATTCCTCCGCCTCTCACCTCCGCAACCTTTTTCTTTTTGTCATAATTTTGTTTTATTTTAGATAGCGATATTCTCTTTCTCGCTGGATACCAAGGGGCCGATTGGGCCCTGGAAACCCTCGAATCGCTCCGACGCTCTGCTGCCTTGCGATTCCAACCCAACCTAGGGTTTTTACGTTGGATTCTTCTTGTCAATTCCTGATAGATAGATGGCATTGATTCTGGACGCGATGATGGAGATCTTGAGGAAGCCCACCGTCGGGGACGTAGTCGCCGAGCTTGCCTTGTTCTCTGCCCCTCTCTGGATCGCGGTTCTTGTAGGGCTCTTTGTGGGGTGGGCGTGGAGGCCGAGGTGGGCGGCGGGTCTGGTAGGCGGGGGAAACGCCAGTCTGAGTGCTGGCCGTGCGCCCCCTTCGGAGACATCGTTTGTCGATTCTTTGAAGGCTCCGCCACCGAGCAGCATCAGTTCTTCGGTCCTCGGCGAGAGCTCTGGAAAGGAGGAGAAGGTGGTTGTGGTGAGGTAAGTCGGTTAATGGAGGGTTTTGCTCTGTGGATTGCTAGAGTTATGGTTTGCGAGTTGTTTGATGGTTCTGGATGATGCAGACCGTCGGATACGGGAAATGAGAAATTGGCGGTGACGGAGGAGGATTTAGAGCACCTCTGCCGGCTCGTCGAGGTGACCGATGGAGGGCCGGCGTGGAACAAAATGATGGAGCGGTCCTTGCCGAACATGGGCTATGAAGCATGGCGGAGAGATCCTGAGGTATGCCGCACGTCTAAGCTGGCTTCTCATTAAGGGCACTTTAGATTGGAAAAGTGGAATTGTATGGTAGAAGTTCGCATATATGGTATGTTTTGGTCTTGTATGATGTATGATGAATAGTGTGTAAACGTTTGTTCGATTGATGCTAGACGGGTCCTCCGCAATATCGCAGTAGAACTGTCTTTGAAGATGCGACACCAGAGATTGTGAGGGACTTCTTTTGGGACGATGAATTCCGGATCAAGAATGGGTGGGATGACATGCTCCTCTCCCATGAAACACTAATGCAGTGTCCGGTAACTGGAACGATGGTAGTTTACTGGATTCGAAAGGTGAGAGAGTTTTCATGAGACTTCTTCAGATGGTATGAATCAGGGCTATTCATTTTCTTTACTTACATTCTTTTTTTTTTTTTTTTTGCCTTCCTGTTCTGCAGTTCCCCTTCTTCTGCAGTGATAGAGAATACACTATTGGTCGGCGGATATGGGAATCAGGAAGGGCATATTACTGTGTGACAAAGGTAAGGAAAGAAATGGATAGCAAAAGCGCAACTGCTTTAGTTTTTTTCTTACATATGTCTCATGCTCAGATGCCTTTGACTTTCCTATGGAATTCACCTCTTGGAACATGAGATGTAACATAGGGTACATGGGAAGACAAATATGTAGCAGCATGATGTTTTGTTCCTTGTCTGAAAATTGCTTGCATTTAGAATTACCTTTATAATTGTCTTATAGATGTGTACGGCATGCATTTTATCCTTTCATTTATGCATTGAATGTAATGAGAAAATTGCAACGCTGCTTTTCTGCACTGCTTAGTGTTCATAATTCTGATCCTAAGTCTCATTTATCTGTTCAATTTTGTTCCTTCCTGCCAAATGAAGATGGCAGAAAACCATTAATTTAGCAACTCAACATGTCGTACTTGTATATTATCGGTTATTGAGATTGTGTTAATGTCTGGTCCTTTATCTAATGCTTTTCCATCTGTAAAACGAATTTGTTTTGCTGGGTTAAACCTTTCTTGCTACTCTTGTCTTGTAAGGTTGTAATTTTGGAAAGCTATTATTGGTGGATTGCACTTTGTTTGCATAAACGTTAATTGTGTAACCAGTAATATAAAATCCGGTTTCTATCAACTAGGGTTCTAATAGCACCCAGCACATGGGGTCAACATTATGTCAAAGATTTGGTTATACAAGTTCCAAGCTTTAACAAATCATAATTGAGCGCATCAAACTGGCCATGTTTATATGAGATACAAAAGACAAAAAGATATACTGTGTAGTTTAGCATTTGAAATGAAGAAAAAAATGGTTATCTAATGAAATTGACATGATGGTGCTTGAATATGAAGTAATTCTAGTAGCAGTTAGATTAACCAGAGTATTCACTGTGTTTGTTGCTTACAATAGCATGGACAACATGGATATCATCTAAACTCTGAAGACAATCACTTAATTGCATATTTTATGCTCAGCAATTCAAAAGTTTCTGCTACATGATTTAGCTGTTCCAAATGGTATGATGCTCATGTTGCCTTCTTTAGATGGATAACATGCAAAATTTTCTTGAGGCACATTTACTAGTTGAGTTTCCTAATTTTAGTACAATTTTTAACCTGTAGCTAAAATTGAATTAGTTTAAATAAAAATATTGTTTAACTTCTCCAGAAGGCCTGTGTAAGAAATAGTTCCACTTCATCATACCTGAAAAGTGAGTTTTTTAGGTAACATGAAGCATTCCTTTTCCATAATCATGGGAAATTAGGTTAAAACTAAAAGAAGGTATACAGAAGGTGTTGTGAAAATTTCCTGCATATACACTGAAAGGGCACTCTCTCTCTCTCTCTCTCTCTCTCAACTCAACTCATCTAAGCCTTTTCCCAACTACATGGGTCGGCTACATGCATATGCTTCCTCCACTCTACTCTATTCAGGACCAAGTCGACATTCAAATTACAAATAGTTATATCCTTTTTGATTATTTCTGTTCATATTAGTTTAGGTCTACCTCTACTTCTATCCTTACCTGGATTGTTAAAAGATCACTCTTAACTGGAGTATCTAAAGGTCTACGTTGTATATGTCCAAACCACTGCAATCAATTTTCTCTCAATTTATTTCAATTGGGGCTACTCCTATCATTTCTCTTATATGCTTATTTCTAATTCTATTTTTTAAAGTTTTACCACATATCCATCTTAACATACGCATTTCTGTTACATTTAAATTATTCATATGTTGTTTCAATATTGCCTAACACTTGTTACTTGAATAAAAAACTCTCTCTCTCTCTCTCTCTCTCTCTCTGTGTGTGTGTGTGTGTGTCTAGAATAAAAAAAATCTTATGTAGTTTAAAGAGCGTCATTTGACTTATTTGCTTCTCAACTCAACTCAACTTATTTGCTTGCTGCCTAAAAATTGTTCCATGGATATTGCCCTTCCTATTCTGCACTGGGTACACTAAAGTGACTGCTATCACATCTGGCAAGTCCTAGTCGAGTTACCATAAATGCAAATTTGTGAACTTCCATGGTTTATTTTATTCAGTTACTTACAGTTGGCTAATTAAACCTTGAAAATCTAAGAATTTCAGTCACTGTATTCCATTTGGCTTCCCTGTGCTTACTGTATTATTAGTATAGTATATAGAGAGAACTAACCTTGTTAGAGGAAATATATTTTGTAGTCTGTGTTAGATTGTTGTTATTATTATTTTATGCTCAAGTATATGTCTAACTGAGCCTTCTCAATTAGTTGCATCGCTGTCTCTTTTTATCATCATGATCCTTTCCGCTTTTTTTTTGTCTTAAGAATTACAAAGCTTACTGAAGTGGACCTAAATCCCCATGCCTTCAGATCATCTTCCTTTCTCTATCCTATAGATTATCTCTTGATATTCCCCCCCTCCCCTTCTTTCCTTCTCTCTTTATCCATTCCTCAGCCGGTAATTTTCTCTTTTATCCATTCTGCTGCTTAAAACTTGTATGATTCGGGTCAAATATGTTTCTGAGGGTCCACGTCTTGTCTAATTATCAAAGCTAATAGAATCATTTTATTTGAGTTCTAGCATTATCTGGCTGGTGTGGCTTTCTGGATTCTGTTCACATTGTCTTGGTTGAGACTATTGCCATTTTCTGATTTCATTCACTAAAAAGGCTAAAAATCAAAGGGCTTAATAAGTTCTTTACATGTAAAAGAAAATAACAACATGATGCAATGTGTTCTCATTGCAAACATGAATTGAGCATGCCTGGCGTTTGAATTTTCTACTAGCAAATGCCATATCTCATTTTATCTTCATGTATCCTTTAATGATGGTTTTATTAATTACCATCTTTCCAGATCTCTAACATCTGGTCTCATGTTTCAGGGAGTGCCATGTCCCTCTGTTCCTAGGCGCAACAAACCCAGGCGTGTTGACTTGTACTATTCCAGCTGGTGCATTCGTGCAGGTTTGAAGTCCATTCTTGTGCTGATCTTCTTCTTCTTCTTCATCTTCTTCCATAATGCCTTTAATTCTCTAGAGCCTTGCAAGCAAACAGTGCATTCACTCTTTGTTACCTCCTGTTAACAGTTGAGTCAAGGAGAGGGGATGGCCGGTTGACTGCCTGTGAGGTGCTACTGTTCCACCACGAGGACATGGGCATCCCATGGGAGATAGCAAAACTGGGTGTCCGGCAGGGGATGTGGGGTTGTGTCAAAAAGGTTGAACCTGGCCTGCGTGCCTATCAGATCACGAGGAGGTCCGACGAGCCACCATCGCGGTGTGCCTTTATGGCACAAATCAACACCAAGTTCAATTCCGACGATCTAATATCATCAGAAGTCGGCACCTGTTCACCCCTAGAAACAGTGGAAGCAGAGAAGCAGAAGCATTGGGCAGGGAACATACCCAAGCTCCTTGTAGTTGGGGGTGCTGTGGCCCTGGCGTGTACTCTCGACCATGGCCTGTTGACCAAGACAGTCATTTTTGGGGTGGCCAGGAGGTTTGCAAAGCTAGGGCGGAGATTGTGAGATGCAAACAAAGCATAGCAATGCATCCACACAGCCAGGTGCTTGGTGTTTTTACCTTCGCGAGGCTGTCCACCTCATTCTACAGGGGGGTCACAACAAACAAAGTAGTTGTTAAATTGTTAAAAATTGTTGTCAGCAAGAGCGAGACCGTCTTACGGAAGAGGGAATCTCAAATTAATATTATTATTTTCCTTTCTATAATCCAATCATTCATTCATGTCCTTTTTCCTATGTCACGTATGTTGTCAGTTGTGCATGGAAGGGAACCAGGTCAGAGACTCATGTTTGTTCTTCTTCCTGACCAAGAGCAGGTTGTGACATATGCATGGTTTGTAAATGGGGAGATTCAGGCGTGCATAAAGTAGCTGGTTAGGAGCCGGTATTCTATTTACGATAGAATGCAGCTTTATCTGATTCTCGGATAACCAACCCGAGTAGTTTTTAAAACCGGTCAAAGGGATGAAAATAAAAAATTTATTAAAATAGTGTTAAAATAAAAAACTTTTAAATGATGTTTTCTATTTCTACGTCATCATTTAAATGGTGTTTTTTACTTTCACGTTATCATTCCCTGACTTGGCTATGTCAGTGGGGTTCATTTCATGAGTTGAAATCATCACATGATGTTTGAGTGAATTCCTTACTTGAAGTGGCGATTTCTATTCCGAAATTGCAACGACTTTCTTGCTCCTTTCGCATAATCTTCTAGCAAATCAAAAGAGGTGTTAGATAGTGGTTAATGATTCAGTATCAATCAGAATTATCTTGTTATATCTATTATCTTGTTAATCAAAATTAAAATTATCTTGTTATATATATTATCTTGTTAATCAAAATTATCTTGTTAATTAGAATTATCTTGAGCTATAACGATAATAGATATAACAATCAGAATTATCTATATTATCGAGGGTTAGAATCGTTGCTCCAAGCCTTTAAGAAGGGATCGTGATCGGAAGAAAATCTGAAGATGTGGTGCAACTGGCCACTTCAAGTCGCGATTTCTAGTCGTTCCGTCAGCACCCCTGCTGACAAGGAATGATGATGTGGAAGTAAAAAACGTCATTTGAAATGGTATCCTTTGTTTTAAAATCAGTGCTTTTTTTGCACCGATTTAAAAACTACTCTAACCAACCTAGGCACCACATCCTGCAGGGTTTTGAACTCCCTAATTAATAAGCATTCTTCTTTGTTTGCATCAAACGAATGGCGTTGGGTCGGGTTCCGATGTTGCACACATCTTCCATTCTCTCTTTTATGCGACTTGGTTGGCCCTGTGCAATAATGTCGATCAAAACAATGTGGAATGAGCCTCAAATTGTGTGAACTTGGTAGGCCATATAAGTAGCAATCTGGAAGTTTCCGATGGATGGAGGGGATCCAATCCTATGCTGGAGGGGATTTCTGATAGACTAAAATCACACATTTCATCTTCTGCCTAGACTTGGAAGTTGACATAGTGAATATGTTGGTCTAGTACCATACCGAAGAGAAGATACAAGGTTGGAAAAATGATGACGAAAAGTCCTTTCAAATGCAAATGAGTAGAATAATAGAAGATTAAAGATAGAAGACGGTATGATCCACTGCAGTCCTAAAGGCCATATTAGATGAATGATCTGATCATGGTGGGTTGCGTCAACAATAACTCCTTAAAAACAATAAGTTTATTTAATTTTTTATCTGATTTATCTCAAAATAGTTTTAAAATAATAAAAATAATAATAAGTAAAAATTTATTTTGTGTTAAATAAAAGATAAATATAAAGATTAGAAGATTGAAGACTTTCTTTAAAATGGTTAGAAGGCGAAGAAAATGATAAAGCAAGATAAGAAGATGCAACTGTTACAAACCATTTGCCCACCCTTAAAAAAAAGGTATGTATGCATTTTTTCTATAAAAATAATATTGGCACGGGAGCTGGCACAGAAGGACCCGGGGGGCCATTATGGCACGGGATGGCGACCTACATGTCGGCCACTATATGGGCTAAATCGCATCGGAACCTCTTGTTTGATATTAGTACCGAAGATATATTTAAACTGTTTATTTTTCTACTATTTTTAGTTACATTTTCTAAAGAATATTTTAATTTTCTATCATTAAATGCATTTCAAGGAATATTTCATATTTTTTTATAAAAATAAAATAAAAGGTATGATTATTTTACAAAATCAATCGCAACCTAATTTTTAATCTTATAGGTTTTTGTCGGCTAGAGGTTGAGTTGATGAGGTGGAGGTTTTTCATAAAAATTAGAAGTTTAAGAGCCTATGGTGGGTTGGGCTATCTTAGTCTAATGCTCAAGCAACACCACTTGTTGGCATATCATTTAACTGATTTCAACAATGACCACCACAAGAGCAGTACTGGACAAATGATGGCCAGTCTTGGCATCCTGCCACTTACGGTAATTATTTGATGCAGCTTCACTTTTTCGATATCCCTAAACATTCATTTTGCTGACAAGTTGGGTGTACATACTTACTTTCAAGAGGAATATAAATTTTAAAGATATCGGAGCAACTTTTTTTTTAAATAAAGATAAATAATCATATTAATCTAGTAAGAATCAAGTCTGATATATTAGAGTATAAAATTTGAGTCAAAATAAGAGAGCACTATCATCCTATTTTTAGCTTCAGAATCCAAGTGATCGACAACCCTGACGGCGATCCAGTCGGCGAATCAGGGCACTATGAATCCTGAAAGTTAGCTCGAATATCGATAATCAAGGAATTGGATGGCACGCATATATAGAGTCCTGACAGAGCCATCGGATGACAGTGATAGAATCATTCTCAATGATCAGACAGCAGACGTCAAGGACACGGATGGCACAGAAGAAACCCACCCAAGCAGCAAACAACTTCGCTAGCATCAATGAATCAAGCATATCAAACCCATCAGCCAATAATTCACCATTCGGCTATCACAAAAGCTGAGCTAACATATCTCTCCCGAATAAATGATTCTAAGCAATAAATAAATTAAGGTTCAATTATCTTAGATATTTATCATGCGATTATTCTCTTAACAAGAAATCCCACGTATTTATTAACAAAATAAATACGTGTTTGCTATCTGTTGCTGTTGAAATCCGTCCTCCAGCTTAGGGCTACAGCGTGGGATGGGCGAACCTGCAAGACAGTTCTTGACTCCATGCTTCACAGAAGTCCGACTCGGCCGACCACATTATACTTCGGCAAGTTCGGCCAACCTTATGCCTCGGCAATCTGAGCTATTCTTATGCTTCTGCCATCAAGGCCAGACCATTCCTCGGCCATCCGATCCGAGCTACTTCAGACCTCTGCGGAATCTGGCGCAGGAGAGTTCAAATTCACTGTAACAGAATAAGATTCCAAATAAGGAATCATGCCAAGACGTGGCCTAGGACTTACAATAGTGGCCTAGGGACCACGCAGCCACTGAGTCTCAAGCCATCGGCCAACTCTCCCCGCCTCCCAGCCATCGATCCTCTAACTAACCAGATACGGATCCTACCGACCCTATAACAACCTGATTCGAATCCATTTCGAATCCCAACAACTTTCAGACCTCATCCAAGCACGTCCAAGAAGTCAGGTGACCGCCTATAAATACTACCACCCTTAAGCCTCTCAGGTACGGCTATTCTACGCCCATTTTCATTCACAGTTCTCACACTCCGTCATAAAAGCTCCCACGAGAGCTCGGAGGAACTCTTCCTCAGGGATCCGTCTCCCCATATTTGTTGGTTGCTGGTCTCCACTGACTTGAGCGTCGGAGGGTCTTCCGCAGAGGGCCACCCCCAATGCCTCTCGCGTGAGGACTGTCTTACAGGTCCGCCCAGGAAGGAGCCCACGCTGCAGCCCGATCGCGCCCGAGCCGGAGGACGAATTTTAGCAGCAACAGATTGGCGCTAGAGGAAGGGCCTCAAGTCCTATTAAAACTTGAAGAAAGGAGACAAGAATCTCGATCTGGAAGAGAACCTCTCCAATGGCTAATCGGAGAAGAGCAACTTCTGAAGCCCAAGACCAGGTCACCTCCCAGAGACCCGATCCGATGAGTATCGTGGCGCCGCCACCGCCACCAGCTGAGACTCGTCGCCACCTGCTGTCCCAATGACCCAGGACCAGTTCGCCACACTGGTCCAGCAAGTCTAAGCCCTGACCCATCTGGTTCAGGAGCGCCTTGCAGCCCCCATCTAGTTACGGCTGCCCCTGCTCCATGCCTCCCTGAGGAGGCCGTAGCTCCCTTTTCTCCGGCCACCTCTTCTTCTGGTCCGCATGGAGCCGCGGATCCCCCACACCGACCCAAGGAGGCCAGACCAGTCCCGCAAGGGGGCTGCGACAAGGATCTCCCCAGATCTCGGTGGGCTTGATCCCTCTCTTCGGTGTCCTCTCACCACGGCTCGACGCCGTCTCCGCCTTCTCCCTGCCTTGGCACAATAGATCGGCTTCCATAGTCATGTCGTTCGCACCAACGCAATTATGGCCTCATAAAGGCCATGAGCATCCACCTGTTTTAAGGCATTTAATGCCTTATTTTCTTCCATCATTAAGGCATTTATGGCTGCCACGTTGGCCCCCTTTTGCAAAGGAAGGATGGCGTCATGAAGCGGAGTTCTTGACTCCATGCTTACATAAGTCTGACTCGGCCAACCACATTATACTTCGTGGGTTCGGCCAACCTTATGCTTATGCCTCGGCAACCCGAGCTATTCTTATGCTTCTGCCATCAAGACCAGACCATTCCTCGGCCATCCGATCCGAGCTACTTCAGACCTCTGCGGAATCTG
Source organism: Calamus simplicifolius (assembly GCA_900491605.1). Taxonomy (NCBI): domain Eukaryota; kingdom Viridiplantae; phylum Streptophyta; class Magnoliopsida; order Arecales; family Arecaceae; genus Calamus; species Calamus simplicifolius. The sequence goes on along the minus strand of UESW01002057.1, from coordinate 397,833 downwards.
ACGCGGAGAGTTCAAATTCACTGTAACAGAATAAGATTCCAAACAAGGAATCATGCCAAAATATGGCCTAGGACCTACAATAGTGGCCTAGGGACCACGCAGCCACTAAGTCTTGAGCCATCGGCCAGCTCTCCCCGCCTCCTAGCCGTCGATCCTCTAACTAACCAGATACGGATCCTACCAGCTATGTAACAACCTGATTCGAATCTGTTTCGAATCCCAACAACTTTCAGACCTCATCCAGAGCATGTCCAAGAAGTCAAGTGACCGCCTATAAATACTACCACCCTCAAGCCTCAGGTACGACTATTCTACACCCATTTTTCATTCACAGTTCTCGCACTCGCCATAAAAGCTCCCAGGAGAGCTCGGAGGAACTCTTCCTCATGGATCATTCTCCCCATATTTGTTGATTGCTGGTCTCCACTGACTTGAGCGTCGGAGGGTCTTTCGCAGAGGGCCATCCCCAACGCCTATCGCGTGAGGACTGTCTTGCATGTCCGCCCAGGAGGGAGCCCACACTGCAGTCCGATCGCGCCCGAGCCGGATGATAGATTTCAGCAGCAACACTATTAATTTTTAAATACATGCCTCAATTGTTTTTAATAAAAAAATAGGATGATGGTAGATGTCACATGTCAATCGCATTACAAATACATAAGCAATCGCATCTAACTAAGTTTCATCCTATCAAATTGGACGCCCCTTCGTCACGAGCCCACTCGCGTGACCAAATCTGAACCCCAGCTCTCGATCTGAGATCGACCGAACCGGACGTGAATCACGGGCGCGGGTATCATCTGACGGTGGATAACAGCCAGGGCAAACCACCCGTCCATCCCTTCCATTCCTACCTCTCCCGCAGCTACATAGCATGGTGAAACCCTAGACCCGTCTCTTCCCTCTCGCCGCCGCCGCTCGTCACCGCCGCCATGGGTAGAGTGATCAGGGCCCAGAGGAAGGGTGCGGGTTCGGTCTTCCGCTCCCACACGCACCACCGCAAGGGCCCGGCCCGCTTCCGGAGCCTCGACTACGGGGAGCGCAATGGCTACCTCAAGGGCGTGGTGACCGACATCATCCACGACCCCGGGCGCGGCGCCCCGCTCGCCCGCGTCACCTTCCGCCACCCCTTCCGCTACAAGCACCAGAAGGAGCTCTTCATCGCCGCCGAGGGCATGTACACCGGCCAGTTGGTATACTGCGGCCGCAAGGCCACCCTCATGGTCGGCAACGTCCTGCCTCTCAGATCCATTCCCGAGGGTGCGGTCGTCTGCAACGTGGAGCACCACGTTGGCGACCGCGGCGTCCTCGCCCGCGCCTCCGGCGACTATGCCATCGTGATCAGCCACAACCCGATAACGGCACCACCAGGTCTCCGCCCTCTCCTACCCTTCCTTTTCCTTCTTTCTTATTTAACTACTACTGTTTTATTTGCGTTTCTTGATTTGGGCGCAGGGTTTTGGGTTTTGGATTAGAAAGCATATTAAGAGAAAAATTGAATGTCTAGGTTTTTGTTACCGCGATCTGTTCTTAATACTCAATCAATCATTCTTATTCTTGATTTGTTCTTGACTTGGACTTTGGCTGTGGTTCAGTTGCCTCTGTATCAATGCTCTGATACATAGCTGTAGTTAATTTAGGTAGGCTTACATCTCTTTCCCGAATCATGCTTTTCATGGAATGTGAGTTTTTGCTGCTGTCGCTGTAACAGTGCTAAATTGTGATCTACATATGGATTTCTATATGAATTTTGGAAGTATGTTTCAGTAATTCAAATCATGCGTGTAGCTGCCATGCATAAATTGCTGTTGTTATGCCAGTCCCAGGCATGTGCATGCGTGCCAATTTAGATTCTAGGGCTATTTTATTTTCTGTGGCGTTCTTGAATAACCAATTGTAGGATTGTTTTGTAGTGATCGAAGTACAAATTAGAAATTTCAGATTGAAAGTATATGATAATATTTGATGTGTGAAGAGCTGTTCAGTGATTCATATATATTCATTGGCTTAACATGCTGGAGGGCTGAAGGTGACATTACAGCAGTTGCACATGTCGATAGGCATAGCTACAAGCGCTGGTTATTTTATCTTGGAATACATTGTTAGCTTCTGGTTACTGGCTTCTGTGAAAACATGGAAATTTTCAAATTTTATGTTGGATGGCTTCTTGTGATGGAATGCTGCAAAAAGAAAAGTTTTGTGAAAAAGATTCTGTATTGGGACTATATTTGAGAATGAATTGAAGGGTGTTCTGGTTGTCAGAGGAACAGAATGAAGCAGGACCGAATTTGATGTTGGTACTCATCACGTTCGCTGCAGTTGGGGGAGACATTATAACATGTCATTTTGAGAGGATGTGGATAGCTTGGTTTTTGGTGATCCTATCATTCTATTGGTATTAGTGATCACAATAGGTCTGGTGACGATGAAACCCATTAAAGCAAGAAGGCTGTTTTTTCTTTATCTGATGCATTTATGTTGATTGATATTGTTGCCGCCGGGATCTGTCCTCCGACTCGGGCGCGATCGGTTTCCTGATCGGGTTTCCTCCTGGGCGAACCTGCACAGAAGTCCTCACGCGAGGGGCATTGGGGGTGGTCCTCCGCGGAAGATCCTCCGATGCTCAAGTCAGTGGAGATCGACGATCAACAGAAATGAGAAGAAGAATCTCTCTGGGGAGTCCCTCCAGGGGCGGCCAATCGGGAGCTCGTGCGGAGCGTCGACGACAGAGAAGGAGAAGGATGAGCAGTCAAAGAGAGAGAGAGTGAGAGTGAGCCAGAAGCTGTGTACGGGGGCTTGTGCGCGTACCTGAGAGAATCTGGGAGTTATATTTATAGGCGATCAGCTGAATCTTGAGCGCCTTCTGGAAGGTTCAAAGGTTATTGGGATACGGAGATGATTCGAATCAAGCCGTTGTGAGGCCGGTGGGATCCGTATCTTGTCCGTTGGAGGATCGACGGCTGGAAGAGCTCTCTGATGGCCTGAGATCCGATGACTGCGTAGGTCCTAAGCGTTATCGCAGATCCTAGGCCACTCCTCGATATGATTCTTCGTTTGGGATTCTATTATAAGTTGTGTCGGGAAACCGCGTCAGATTCCGCGGAGGTGCATGTCGAGCCATGGGTCGCTCGGGGGAACCGAGCTATTGATAGCTCAGGGAAGCCGAGCTATGGGTTGCGGGGGGACCGAGCTATGGGGGGGAGCCGAGCTATGAGTTGCCGGGGGAGCCGAGCTATGGATTGCTACCCGGGGAGCCGAGCTACGGGTTGCTCGGGTGGATCGAGCTATGAATGGCTCGGGGAAAACCGAGCTATGAGTGGCTCGAGGAAGCCGAGCTATGGGTTGCTCGGGGGAACCGAGCTATGGATGGCCCGGGGAGCCGAGCTATGGGATTCGGGGGAGCCGAGCTATGGGTTGCCCGGGGGAGCCGAGCTACGGGTTGCTCGGGGAAAACCGAGCTACGGGTTGCTTCGGGGGAGCCGAGCTATGGGTTGCTCGACCCGTCGGATCATACCAGTCAGCTCGTTCCTTGTGGGCATAGTGTAGCAGGTGGGGGATGGGGCTGATCTTAGCCCTTTCGCACGGTTATCAACGCAATGGCAATTTTACCCCTCAACACATGCCCTTCACTCCCTAGTTCGAAGTGTAGGTTCGGGCGTAGGGAGTATAGACTTAGGTGGCGCAATCCGAATGGGGGGGATCTGTATTTGACAGCCCACGCAATGATGCCCTAATTAATGCTGCGTGGCCGTCTTGCCTTCTCGAGGTGGATCCATCGTTCCTTAAGAGCGAAGGTAACAGTTAGGGGAAGCGCCACGTAGGAGATTTCGATCTTCACGGTGCCTGTAGCGGCGGTTCCGGACGTCTTGGTTTGAGACGCCTTATCTTCTCCCTGAGGCGGTTTCTTTTGGGAAAAACGGAGGCGTAGTGGTGCCATTCTATTCGTAGCGCTCTTTCGCTTTCCCTTAGAGAACTCCATTTCCCCGTTCCCTTAGCGACCTTGCTCAGCGCCTCTTCGATCGAAAACATGGTGAGTCCGAGTGATCAGGCTTCGGAGGTGACCCTGGCGGATCTGGAGCGGATACGCCGCATGTACAAGATTCCTTAGGATGTTACCTTGTTGCTCCGACGGCAGATGGCAGGGTAACATCTGGATTAGGGGACGAAGCGTTTTGTTATGAGGAAAGTTTGAGGGCAGGCCTCAGGTTTCCTCTTCATCCGCTGGTGCGGGAGGTAATGAGGTTCTACAATATATGCTTCACCATGGTAGCTCCCAACAGCTGGCACAATCTCATCGGATCTCGTTGTGCAGCCATGTCGGGGTGACCGCGACCCTTCCGATGTTCAGGGTGTGCTACAATCTGGTCTCCGGGAGGGCCTAGAGTGGCCTTACATCGGTCCCGAAGGTCTTTCAAGATGATTTCGGATAACCCGTCGTCGATAAAGGAATGGAAATCGCGATTCTTTATAGTCGAGGGGAATATTGGCTCGGATTTTCCTCGGGTGTGGGAACGATATGTAAAGGATCTAGAAGCGCATCCGGAGTTGTCCGAGCAGGAGAAAAGGGGTTTGGTCGTGTTACGCGGCAGTCGAGTGCTTTTGGCCAGCGCCCTTCTATCGGAGGACGCTTTCTTCGCGGTCGGATTGAGTCCTGTTGATCCTCGCGGTGAGTATCACTTCGTAGTCAATAGCTTAATGTGATTTCAACTTTGATTTTTGTGCGAGCTAACGGGCGAGTCGTATTGCCCCTACAGCCAAAAGGTCGGCGTTCGTATATCAGATGAGGGAGGAGCTGGGCAAGCGTCGCAGGAGATCCGGCTCAGTAGCAAGCATAGGGTCGAGAAGAGATCTCGCCCTTCGGCTCCCGCACTAGGGGGATAGGAGAGTCGTATTGCCCCTACGAGTCTTTTCATTTCCTTGCGCTTCTTGAAGGGTGGCCGATTTAAGAAAATTCGGTGGGGTTTCGAGAACATTTACTCCGTGAGGGCTCGACAGATCGGAAGGAACCCATTTCTAGAGAAGGAGGGGGTTCCCGAGTAATTCGTCGATGTTTACCGATTTTCCTCGGAAGGGGGCGTGACTCTTCGCTTCTCGTGGGCGCCAGCCTAAGCGGCGACACGCGGCAGATTCTCACGGGTCGGGATTAATGACCCGACTGCTCGAGATACCGCCGGGGCGGTATAAATATGGGCGAGAGGGATGGCAGTGTTCGTCATCCTCTCGGTTAGCCTTTCGACAGCTCCTGAGAGCGGGTATGGCTTCTCAGGGTGAAAGGCAATCGAATGAAGAGTCGAGCGTTGTTAGCAATGGTCGTGGGGGCTCCCAGGGGAGCCGTTCCTCCGTGACTGTCGTTGGCATGGCCCTGGCGTCAGCTTAGCAGGCCATGAGCAGCTCGAGAAGTCGGTCGAGGAGTTTCTCGCCGTTTCTGTGAGGGAGGCCGAGGCTCTTCGCGGGTCATTAACCGGCAGGAGGGGGTGATAGCATCCCTCAGTCAGCAAGTCGCCGAGCTGACTCGGCGTATGGAGGACCCGATAACTCCTGGGGGAGACAGTAGGCCACTGTGAAGGCCATTTTTTCACTTTTTCTTTTTGTACTTTTCTCTATAATGAATAAAGAGTGAAGTTCTTTTTTAGCAATCTCTTGTTCCCTGCTGAGACCGTCGTTTGGTCCATAAAAAGGAAAAACCGTTTGTCCCTGTTCGAGCCAAAGGGAGACCTAGGCGGTCAGTGGGCTTATGCAGTAAGGCGCAGGGATATTGCTTGGTTAGTCCGGGGATTTAGTAGTAGGAGAGGTTCCCCGACTTTGTCTGGGTTTCTTAGGCGGCCGTGTAGGGCCTGGCGAGGCCTTTAGGGATTTGCTAAAGGCGTGGAATTTGTTCCTGCTAACGATACTGCACTGCGTGTATTCTTCGAACCGACCGAAGCTCTGGGGACTGTTTGAAGTCCTTCAGTTTCGGTCGAGTTTTGCATGCTTCGGTTTTTGCCAGGACTTATGCACTTCGATTTTAGCCGGGGCTTTATAATCCATTGCTCCTAGCCGAGGTTCGGAGATTTGTTGCTCGGCCTAGCCGAGGTTCGGAGATTATTTGCTCGGCCCTGCCGAGGTTCGGAGATTTGTTGCTCGGCCCTGCCGAGGTTTGGAGATTGTTGCTCGGCCCTGCCGAGGTTCGGAGATTATTTGCTCGGCCCAGCCGAGGTTCGGAGAGATTACTTTGCTCGGCCCAGCCGAGGTTCGAGACTTGGCCCTGCCAAGGTTCGGAGATTTTTTGCTCGGCCCTGCCGAGGTTCGGTTTTACTTGGCCCTGCCAAGGTTCGGAGATTTGTTGCTCGGCCCTGCCGAGGTTCGGAGATTTGTTTTGCTCGGCCCTGCCAAGGTTCGGAGACTTGTTGCTCGGCCCTGCCGAGGTTCGGAGAAATATTTTACTTGGCCCTGCCAAGGTTCGGAGACTTCCCTGTTGAAGCAGACAACTCGGTTGTACCGAGGATTGGTAAGCAGCATCTATTTCCTTTATGGTTTATGGCAATATGGTGCATAATCGACTTATAACAGGTTGCGGGAAAATAGATATGGCGAAAAATAGAAGGACATACCCTATTGATATACTTGCGGAGATTGTCCGAGTTCCACGTCGGGGATGGATTTCCCTTAGATCTGCAGCCTGTAGGTCCCGGGCCCAATGATCTCCGTGATTTGATATGGGCCTTCCCAGTTTGGCGCTAGCTTTCCTTGCTCCAGTGGTTTGGAGACAGATGCTTTCCGGAGAACGAGGTCGCCAGGCAAGGAAGGCTTTCCCCTTGACCCTGGAGGCATGGTACCGAGCCACCCTCTGTTGATAGGCGGCCGTCCTGATTCGGGCCTTCTCTCTGACTTCCTCCACCAGGTCGAGGTTGGTGCGGAGTTGCTCGTTGCTGGCTTCCTCAGAATAACTCTCCACCCGCAAAGACGGGAGGCCTATTTCCACAGGGATGACGGCCTCCGTGCCAAAAGCCATTCGGAATGGAGTCTCGCCCGTCGGGATTCTCGGGTGGTGCGATAGGCCCACAAGACATGGTGCAGCTCATCCGCCCACCTGCCTTGGGCTTTAGAGAGGCGAGCTTTGATTCCTTGGAGGAGGTCCTGTTGGTGACCTCGGCCGCTCCGTTGGCTTGTGGGTGCCCGACCGAAGTGAGGTGATGACGAATTCCATGCTCTTCGCAGAACGGCGGAATTTGGAATTGTCGAACTGCTTGCCGTTGTCGGTGATTATGGTGTGGGGGAGGCCGAACCTGCAGACGATGGACCTCCACACGAAGTCCCTGGCTCGGGCTTCGGTGATTTGGGCGACTGCTTCCGCTTCAACCCATTTGGTGAAGTAGTCGATGGCGACGAATAAGAATTTTCGTTGTCCTGTCGCCAGCGGGAATGGGCCGAGGATGTCCATCCCCCACTTGGCAAAGGGCCAGGCGGAGGATATAGAAACTAGCTCGGCGGAGGGGAGCCTCTGGATGCTTGAATGTCTCTGGCAGGCGTTACAGGCTCGGACTAGGTCGTCCGCATCTTTCTGCATGGTCGGCCAATAATAGCCTTGCCGTAGCACCTTGTGGCATAGGGACCGGCTCCCAGATGGTTGCCGCAAATCCCTTCATGTACCTCTCGTAGAGCATAGTTCGCCTCGGATGGGCGGAGGCATCTGAGCAGCGGCATAGAAGACCGCTTATAGAGCTGGTTGTCAATCAATACGTAGTGGGTCGCCTGCAGCTTCATTTCCTGGCCTCTCTTCGGTCGGATGGGAGCGACCCTTCTTTGAGATAGTTAAGGATGGGGTCGAACCAGGATGGTTCGGTCTCGATTTGCATCACCCGGTCGGCTTCCACGATACTTGGCTTCTCCAGAGTCTCCAGATGGAATTTTTGTTCGACATCCATCGTCTCCGTGGTTGCCAATCGGGAGAGTAGGTCGGCACGGGCTTTTCTGACCTAGGAATTTGAATAATTTCAAACTCAGAAAAGTGAGGGAGTAGGCCGCGTACCTCTTGGAGATATCGGACCATATTGGGTTCTCGGGCTTCAAACTCTCCCCGCACATGGCCGGCCACCAGCTGAGAGTCAGTGAAGGCGCTAAGCCTTTCCACCTTCAGGTTGCGGGCGATCCGGAGACCGGCTAACAGGGCCTCGTACTCGGCTTCATTGTTGGAAGCCGGGAAGGAGAATCGGACACCATATTCGAAGATCATTCCCTTCTGGGCTGGTGAGGACTACCCGCACCGGAGTGATGGGCATTGGACGACCCATCGACGTGAAGGAGCCACCGAGCTTCAGGTTTTGGTTCGGGGAATTTCCGGGGTAGAGCCGTCCTCTGGGATGGTGCACTCGAGGAGGAAATCGGCAGCACTTGAGCTTTGATGGCCGGGCGAGGTTGAAAATGTATGTCATGCTCGCTTAGCTCGACGGCCCATTTGGTCATCTTCCCCGATGTTTCTGGGCCGGTGGACCACCGCCTTGATGGGTTGATCGGTGAGGACCGTCACTGAATGTGCCTGAAAATAAGGCCGCAGCTTCCGGACCGAGGTGATCAAAGCCAGCACTATCTTCTCGATCTGGTGTACCTCGTCTCCGCATCACGGAGCAGTCTACTTACATAGTAGATCGGCCTCTGAACTTTGCTTTCTTCTTTGACTAGCACTGAGCAAACCGCTCCCTCCGAGACGGCTAGGTACAGAAATAGAGTCTCTCCCTGGGATCGGACTACTGAGAAGCGGAGGCGAGCCGAGGTACTTTTTGAGATCTTGAAATGATTTCTGGCACTCGGGTCCATTGGAAATTTTTGGCCGCTCGGAGAGTTTTAAAGAAGGGGAGGCATCTCTCGGCTGACCGAGCCACGAAGCGGTTAAGGGCCGCTATCCTCCGGTTAGGCGCTGGACCTCCTTAATAGACGCTGGGGGTGCCATTTGTTGGAGAGCTTGAATCTTCTGAGGGTTAGCCTCGATACCTCGCTGGGAGACCATGAAGCCGAGGAACTTCCCGGAATTGACGCCGAAAGCGCACTTGGTCGGGTTGAGCCTCATTCCATATTTGCGCAGTGGCAAAGCTCTCCGCGAGGTCCTCAACATGCCTGTGCTTCCTTGCTTTTGACCAGCATATCATCCACATACACCTCCATGTTTCGGCCGATTTGCTCCTTGAACACCTTGTTGACCAGCCGCTGATAGGTCGCTCCTGCATTTTTAAGACCGAAAGGCATAACTCGGTAGCAGTAGGTACCTCGGTCGGTTATGAAGGCGGTCTTTTCTTCATCCTCGGGGGCCATCCGGATTTGATTGTAGCCCGAATAGGCATCCATGAACGACAGCATTTGGTGGCCCGAAGTGGCATCTACAAGCTGGTCGATCCGAGGGAGGGGAAAGCTGTCCTTCGGGCATGCCTTGTTGAGGTCGGTGAAGTCGATGCAGATCCTCCATTTGCCGTTCGACTTTTTCACCATGACGACGTTGGACAACCAACTCGGGTAGTTCACCTCTCGGACAAATTTGGCTTTGATAAGTTTGTCGACCTCCTCCTCAATGGCTTTTTGCCGCTCTGGGGTGAAGCTCCTCTTCTTCTGCTTAACGGGCCTGTGCCTCTCGTCCACATTGAGGCGATGGACGAGGTTTGGGGCAATCCCCGGCATGTCTGAGGCGGTCCAGGCGAAGACGTCCGCATTGCTTTGGAGGAATCTGATCAGCTCGCGACGAGGCTCTCCTTCGAGCAGCGACCCGATCCTTATGGTTCGGTCGGGCCGAGCTTCGTCTAGCGGTACTTCTTCTAGTTCTTCCGCCGGTTCTCCTCGTTGTTCGGCGAAATCCTCACGAGCGTCTAGCCCGTCGACCTCGGGCATTCTAGACTGAAGGCTCGTGACGAAATTGCCGAGCCATAGCTTGACTTCCCCGAACTACTCCGACTCCTTGCTCGGTGGGGAACTTCATGGATAGATGCGGGATGGAGACTACCGCCTTGAGAGACATTAGACCCGGCCTGCCGAATATGGCGTTGTATGGGGACCTGAGGTCGGTCACTAAGAAGTCGTCTGTACAACGGCTACGAGGGGCCAGGTTCCTGCGACCGTCAGGGTGACGATTCCTTCTGGGACGATACGTCGCCGGTGAATCCCATCAGGGTGGAATCCACGGCTCGGAGGTTTTCCATGAGCAATTTCATCCTGGCAAACACACCGAGGTACAAACGTTCACCGAGCTTCCACTATCAACCAGGATCCGGCTTACATCATAGTTGTTCAAGTTTAGGGATACGACAAGTGCGTCCTCATGGGGAAGCTGTATCCCAAGAAGATCATCATCAGAAAAGGAAAGCTCGCCCGTGCGCGCCTTCTTTGGCATCGTGCATCACCATTGCCCCCGAAGCTCGACCCGCCGGCCTCTTCAATCATGTTGATGCGGCCAACCACGGGTGGATTTGGTGGAGGAGGGTTGTGGAGCTCGGGCTGGCGATCACCTCCTTGTGGCGGCTCAGGTGCTCTTCTAAACTGGTCCAAACGTCCCCGCCGAATCAGTCTCTCGATCTCGTTCTTCAACTGCCAGCATTCTTCGGTGTCATGGCCATGCTCCCTGTGGTAGCGGCAATACTTGGCGGGATCTCTCCGGGTTGGGTTCCCTCGGAGAGACTGGTCGGGGAAGCTGGCGCTCTATCTCCATAAGGATTTGCGCCCGGGGGACAGTCAACGGAGTGTAGCGATCGAATCGCCTAGGGGGACTCCGGGAGCGATTCCTTGGCGGCAGCGGAGGGACTTTGGACGGCGGGGCGGACTTGGCCGACGGGCAGGGCGGTGCCTGTCGGGACTTTGGGCTCTTTCTTCTTCGCCTGTTCAGCGCGGGCCATTCTCCGCGACTCCTCGACCGAGCGTATTTGTCCGCGAGGGCCATCATATCAGAAACATGGGGGGTAGCTGACTTCCATTGCTAGATAGAAGTCGCTCTCCTTTGAAACTCCCCCCGCCAGGGCGGACATAGCCACTCATGATTAAGGTGGTCCACCTCTAACATGGCCTTGTTGAAACGGCCAAGATAACTTCTCAAGGACTCCCCCCTCTTTGCTTGACTTCGGAGAGGGAGTCGGATCTCCGTCGGTGGCGGCGGCTGCTGACGAACTGGCCAATAAAAAGGTGGCTCAGCTCGTCGAAAGAATCAATGGAACCCGGTTTCAGGGCGTTGAACCAGGTTCGGGCGGATCCTCTGAGGGTGGACGGGAAGGCCCGGCAGAGGATCGCATCAGATGCTCCGTGGAATCATTATTGACCGGAAGCTGCTGAGGTGGTCGTCTGGATCAGTGGAGCCGTGATAGGGCTCGACGGTTGGTAGCTTGACGTGGGAGGGAATCACTTCCTCCATGATCTCCTTAGAGAAAGGGATGCCCTGCTCTGCTTTGGGCTGAGGCAGATGATCTGCTTGGCGGCGTCCAGCTCCTGACGCATTTCTCGGATCTGACGGCGGATCTCCTCCTCGGCGAGAGGAGCGGCCGGACGGGAGAACGCAAGGAGGGCGTCGAATCATGGTGAGACGTTGCCGGAGAGAGGGAGCGGGCTCGCCGAGATTTGGGAAGATCTCCATCGTAACCGGTTCGAGGGACCGGTTTGTCCCCCCTGGGGCGATGTGGGGGATCCGCTGATTCACACGGATCAGAGGAGGAGGTTGCCGGTGAGAAAGAAGTGCCGCTCTTTCTGGGGGTGTGAAGCAGGAGGAGGTGCAACGCTCCTGGACCAGTGGGTGAGAGCCTGGACTTGTTGGACCAGCGTAGCAAACTGGTCCTGGGTCACCGGGAAGGCGGCGACGGAGTCTCGACAGGCGGAGGTTGCGGTGCCGTGCCGGTCGGGTCAGGCCTTTGGGAGGCGACCTGACCCTGAGCATCAGAGGCTGCTCTTCTCCGGTTGGCCATCAGAGAGGTTCTCTCCGAATTAAGATCCTTGTCTCCTTTCTTCAAGTTTTGATGGGACTTGAGGCCCTTCCTCTAGCGCCAATCTGTTGCCGCCGGGATCCGTCCTCCGACTCGGGCGCGGTCGATCTCCAGGAGAGGGGGGTGCGGCGGACCTGCAAAGAAAGAACACGCGGAGGGACGCTGGGGTTGGTCCTCCGCGGAAGACCCTCCGACGCTCAAGTCAGTGGGGAAGGAATCGGCGATCAACCAGATAATGAGGAGGTGGATCTCTCCGGGAGGCCTCTCCGGGGGTGGCCAATCGGATGCGGAAGGGGAGGAGGTGAGCGAGAGAGAGAGTGAGAGTGAGCAGGAGCTGTGTACGGGGCTTGTGCGCGTACCTGAGAGAATCTGGGAGTGTCATATTTATAGGCGATCACCTGAATCTTGAGCGTCTTCTGGAAGGTTCGAAGGTTGTTGGGATACGGAGATGATTCGAATCAAGCCGTTGTGAGGCCGGTGGGATCCGTATCTTGTCCGTTGGAGGATTGACGGCTGAGAGAGCTCTCTGATGGCCTGAGATCCGATGACTGCGTAGGTCCTAGGCCGTTATTGCAGATCCTAGGCCACTCCTTGATATGATTTTTCGTTTGGGATTCTGTTATACTAGACTTGCTCTCCCGCGCCAGGTTCCGTGGAGGTGCATGTTGAGCCATGGTTTGCTCGGAGGTCGCTCGGGGGAACCGAGCTATTGATAGCTCGGGGAAGCCGAGCTATGGGTTGCTCGGGGGGACTGAGCTATGGATTGCTCGGGGGGAGCCGAGCTACGGATTGCCCGGGGAAGCCGAGCTATGGGTTGCTTGGGGGAACCGAGCTATGGGTTGCTCGGGGGAGCCGAGCTATGGGTTGCTCGACCCGCCGGACCATACCAGTCAGCTCGTTCCTCGTGGGCATAGTGTAGCAGGTGGGGGATTGGGCTGATCTTAGTCCCTTCGCACGGTTATCAACGCAATAGCAAATTTACCCCTCAACAGATATTTTTATACTTTTTCACTTGGATCATTTCAGATGTTGTGTGCTTGCACTTTTAGTCATCTGCTGTCATATTTAGGAAATAAATTTTGCATGCTATGCAGCATGATGTACCCAATCTGCAGGCTAAGTTAGCTTCATAATGTTTAGCTAATGTCAGGGCTAATTCTACAAGTGTCAAATTGTTACATGCATTACATCCTACTCAGATAGAAGCATTCAGTTGGGCTATATATTTTCGGTTATATTCATCTAGCACATAGTCCTGCAAAATGGAATCTTGTTGGGCCTTTCTAGTTGGATGCTGCTGCTAAATGTGAGAAAGTGCTAAATTTTCTAGCTGGTCTACCTTAAGAATTTTGTTGTTGTCTTTCTTCTCTTCTGTGCTATTTTCTTTTTTATAATTAACATTATTTAAGAAACTTGTAATATTTACATCAGCTCTTTTATCCAACCTGCTAGCCTGCACTTGTGCTTAATATTTCTTCCATGTCTTCTAAGTATTAGCTGCTGGTTGTATTCCTTGCGGTAGGATCAAGCTTCCCTCTGGTGCCAAGAAGGTTGTTCCCAGTGGCTGTCGTGCAATGATCGGGCAGGTGGCTGGTGGTGGCAGAACTGAGAAGCCCCTGCTCAAGGCTGGCAATGCCTACCATAAGTTCCGTGTGAAAAGAAACTGCTGGCCAAAGGTTCGTGGTGTGGCTATGAACCCTGTGGAGCATCCCCATGGAGGAGGAAATCATCAGCATATTGGTCATGCATCCACTGTTCGTCGGGATGCTCCTCCTGGACAGAAGGTGGGTCTCATCGCTGCGAGGAGGACAGGTCGTCTCAGAGGGCAGGCTGCAGCAACTGCTGCCAAGTCCGACAAGGCCTCTTAGGTTGCAAATCTATTTTACCATTGCCTGTTAAAGTTTTGTCTTCCAGGAGAGTTTCTACAGTAGTTTTATTGGATCATTTGATAAAATTATGAAGACCTTGTTTATCTTATTTTGGTTCCATCTGGATTTGGATTATTGTTGGGGAAGTTAAAGAAATCGTGCTGGCTTTTCTTGAATTTCAATACATGTATCATTTGTTTTCTCTATTTCTCTATTATAAGTGTGATCGCTGGACCTGTTTGATGTTATGAAGCATCTTTCCTCTGATAAATCATAAATGCACGTCTTGATTTTGGCCGCGGGCAAGCAATGATCTTGGAAAATTTTAACCAGTACGATAAATGTAAGAAGTTGATAGCAACTATTGTAACAAGGAATTTTTTACTGTGACATCAACTTTAGTAGCAAATAGAAAATTTCACAGCACACTTTTACACTGTGAATTGCCTCACACTAGCAGTTTCTTAATCAGGGTATGTTATTTTTTTATTTTTTTATTTTTTTAAAAAGCTGTTCGTCGGTGCATTTCTGATTTCTGAGTGAGAGATGGGATATGACTTCTCTCTAATTGGTAATATTGCCATTTTATCTCCTCCCTTTGTTTTTTTTTTAATTTAGCAAACACCATTATATTCCTGAACGTATAGCTTCACAAAAAGCTGTGGCTGAAAATTGCAGATGAAATCACAGAATTCATTTCTGAAAAGTTTTATGAGTTCATGTTGGCCTTTCTTTTGTTTTCTTTGGGACAAGGGAATCTAAATTCCGTCCCTCTTGCTCAAGAGGATTTTAAGGTCCTAGCCTTTTTGACCTAAGTTAAGACTCATTCGCCATGCTAGAACTCTAAATTCCAGATTATGCAGGCCAGTCCTCGATGAAGCTACTGTGACGCTGAATGCTATTTTTTATGTATATTTTTGGGTTTTGACGTTTGGATTACCGTGTAACTTTTTTTTTTTTTATTTACACGGTTCATTTTATTCACCGTTAGTCCCTCAGGACCCTCACATCTACTTAATTTGTTGGCATTCTCGAAACGGTATATATATCACCTGTAACTGCTAAAATGGATATTTTGCTGCTGCTCGAGCGCAAAATCATGGAACACCTAAAATATCTGGGCCATCACATGCTAATCCTTACAAAGCGTTGTTCAATTCACATTCCTTCTCGTTCCTTAGAACAAACCCTTACCACCCCTGGAGAACTTGAAGCATTATATATGGTCGTTTTATGATTGAAATTACTATTCTTCTTCATTGAATTTAATTAAACCCTCTCCATCCTCTTTAACACGAACTTGTATAGAGTTATTACCTGGTGACAATTTGAATTTTAGATTCCTGAAGTACACAACAAATGTTGCTTTTAAGATATTTAGCTTGTACCAATATAAAGCATAAATGAAGCACAAGGGATGGAGAAGATAAAGAGAGAGAGAGATCTTGTTGTGTACTTCAAGATCTCTTCGGGTTGGAGCTTTCTAGACGTATTCTCTCGATGCCCCTTATCCCAGGTGCTCATCTGACTCCAGGCTTTGACAGAGATCTTGTCTCTCTAGGGCTCCTATCAAGGATTTGATGATGATTTTCAGGCCGGGTTCCCAGCGTTCGATGGATGCAGATTGGATTTGGAAGCTTCCCACCCTCCCCAGAGTGCAGCTATTTATCTGGAAGCTTCTGTGGGATTGTCTTCCTACTTATCTTTTTCTTTCTAGAAGGGGTCTGTCGATTCAGCCGTGCTGTCCTTTATGTAGGGTGGAGGACGAATCCTCTGACCATGCTATCTTTACCTGCCCCAGGGCGAGTCGGATATGGCATAGGGTGGGTTATTCTTTCAGGATGAACGATTTGGGTTCTCCTCGCTTCTTTCTTCCTGGATATTCGTAGAGCTTCTCCGCAGAGGTGTAGCCGTTGGATTGCCACGGCTTATCATATCTGGTTATCGAGAAACCAGATTCTTTTCACGGACGACCCTATGTCTTCCTTCAGAATTATGAGGAAAATCAGATCTTTGGTCATGGACTGTGCTCGGGTTGGTTCTGACGTCTCTGGCCTCTGGGGATCCCCTGCTGCTTCGGCAGCGAACCGTCATTCGGTGTTCATCTCCTGGGATCCCCTCCTTCAGGGTTCGTCAAAATCAATTTTGATGGTAGTGTCCGTGGCAGAGCTGCTGGTTCTGGTTTCCTCGTCCGTGGCCCTCAGGGTGAGCTTCTGGGAGCGGGAGGTTTTGGTTCTATTGACTCCTCCGTCCTGATGTCTGAGCTTTATGCGGTCTGGGCGGGCATTTCTTATGCTGTCAGGACTCTTCAGGCCCATAGGGTTTTCATTGAGGGTGATTCCCTGTCGGTTATTTCCTGGCTGCAGATGGAGAATTGCCATTCTGGCCCTACTAATCCGATGCTGACGGACATTCGTTCTATCCTTTCTAAGGTCGACTGTACTCGGATTCACCACATTTATCGCGAAGCCAATTCGGCGGTGGACTGGGTAGCGTCCTTTGTGGCCCAGCATGCTGGATCGTGGTTTTGGAAGCCGAGCGATCCCTGTCCTTCTATTTTACAGCAAATTTTGCATTCGGATCTTTCTGGGCTGACTCGCACTAGGTTAGTATGATCGCCCGTTTTTGTACCCAAAAAAAAAAAAAAAGATAAAGAGAGAGAGAGGGAGAGACACATAGAAGTCTGAAACTCTGATTTTTAGATTTGGGAAAAAGAAAAGAAAAGAAAAGAAAAAACCATTAGAATTGATGCATAATTCAGCAAGTTTTTATGAACTAATATGTAAAAAAAGAAGAGAAGAAGAAGAAGAAGCAACTTTAGTTTATACATGGGTTGACAACAAGCTGAGGTTTTAAATGCTAGTAGAACAAACTATCTAAAATGTCTGCATGATCATTGCCCTAAGCATCTTAGACTTGCATTACTAAGAATGCACAAGCCTGTAAGTGTTCAATTTTTAGAAACCAAACATTTGCATTTTGTTAATTATGTTAAATTTAATATTAAATTTACCATTTTATTCTTATGCATAGGAAGTGATTTAAAAAGATAATAAACTTTATTTTTTAAATTTTATAACACAAAGTCCTGGAATCAACGAATTATAAAGTGTATTATTCATATAACTTATATTAGAGGTACATTAATATAACAAATTATGTTATAATATTAAATTTAATATTATATTAAGCATAATATTATATTATGCTTTAATATTATAGTATAATGAAAGTTTTTATATTCAATTTTTAAATGACAATGGATATAAGTGGGGATAGTATGCCCTTCTAGACATAACAAAGGGTAAAATTAGAATAATAAAAAATATAGGCTGTTGATGCCAAATCACCATCTTCGAGCGTTCGCAAGTGTTCGGTCGCCTCCTCCAACGAGCCCGGGATCCTCCGGCGAGCTCCTCGCGCTTGGGAGCCTGCAAACAAGTCCTTGGAACCAGATATTCCGACGGAAACCCTCCGATGCTCAAATCAGTGCTCTAGGCAATAGCCGTGAGCTTGAGAAAGCTCAAAGAGAAAGAGAGGCTTAGAGCTCTTTGTGAGCAAGAATGAGCGTTTGCAAGTGTAGCGATTTATCACTTACCTTGTAGGGGGTCCCTCTTACCCATTTCATTAATGCTTGGAGTATGTGAGACTTGGGGCATGATCACTTGTAAGAGCATTTATGATGGTGGCAGCAATGGCAGGGCTTGCTTCTAGTGGCATGTCAGAAGTGTAGGCCATGTCCCATCAAATATGGATGGCTGTATAGTTGGTAGGTACTGCTTGGTTTGGACAATTGTTGCAGGCTGCTACAGAGCGTGACCGATCGTTACGACGTTTGCCAGATGTATCCCCCACACCACACTTCTGTTGTCCTATGTGGATAGTGGTGAGTAGTGGAGCTAGGCACATGGGTCCCACAATGGGTCCTGCTTCGATGGCCACTGGGGGTCCTACCCGGATGGCTAGGACTGGCTGAGGCCGAGGCTGACCTACCGAGACTGAGCTGACTTGCTGAGGCCGACTCTGACCTGTCGAGGTCGAGTTTGACCTGCTGAGGCCAAGATTGACTGGCCGAGGCCGAGTCTGACCTACCGAGGCCGAGGTTGACTGGTCGAGGCCGAGGCTGACTGGCTGAGGCTGACTCTGACTTGTCGATGCCGAGTTTGACCTGTCGAGGCCGAGGTTGACTTGCTGAGGCTGACTCTGACATGCCGAGGCCGAGTCTGACCTGCCGAGGTTGAGGCTGACTAGCTGAGGCCGACTCTAACTTGCCAAGGCCGAGGCTGACTAGCAAGGTTGAGTCTGACTTGCCGAGGCTGAGGCTGACTGGCCAAGGCCGAGGTTGACTGGCCAAGGTCGACTCTAATGTGCCGAGGCTGAGGTTGACTTGCTGAGGCTGAATCTGACTTGCCGAGGCTAAGTCTGACCTACCAAGGCCAAGGCTGACTGGCTGAGGCCGACTCTGACCTGCTGAGGCCGAAGCTGACCTACCGAGGCCAAGGTTGACTTGCTGAAGCCGACTCTAACCTGCCGAGGCCGAGGCTGACTGGCTAAGGTTGATAGGCTGTCTCAAAAAATGACTAGTCTGACCTTGGTGAGATTATTGCTGCCCATGAGGCTCATTGGCCTCATCAAATGCCCTTCACACTCCTGAGCTTGTGCGACCGCGTGCCTCGCATTCGCCAAGCAAAAGGAGTGTAGAGCTCTCCATCTTTGCACTTGTCTCTGCATGCCAGCTTTTGATAATTTCCATCTGTCTTGTGTGGACTTGTAACCATGTCTGCATGCTCTCTTATGCTTTTATCTGCTCAAAGACTTTAAGTAATGTTGGAGGTTGGTTGATTACCTTTCGCTAGCTGAGGGCAGCTAGCAATCCTCTTCCGACGCAGGGTCTGAAAGCGGATGCCCATCAACTGTGAGTTGGGGAGTTGATCTCTCCCAATTGTGAGCTGACTTTAAATGATACTTGAGGGTGGATGCCCGTCAACTTTGAGTTGGTCTCTCACAACTGTGAGTTGACTTAGGGATTGTCCTTGGATAGCTGAAAGCAACCAACAATATGTTGCAAGTATATAATTTAAACAAAGGTCTTACCAGTTGGCCATTGGCCACTAAGATAGGGTTGAAGTTGCTAAGGTTGAGATGAAGCTGTTGGGCCTGTGACTAAGCCGCTGAGGCCAAGAGTTAGAGCCGTTGAGGCTGATAGAGCTACTGGGGCTATAATAATGCTGCTGAGGCAGATATAAAACCATCGAGGTTGATAGAGCCGTTGAGGCAGATAGAGCCGCTAAGGCAGATATAAAACCATTGAGGTTGATAGAGCCTTTGAGGCAGATAGAGCCATCGAGGTAGATATAAAACCATTGAGGTTAATAGAGCCATTGAGGCAGATAGAGCTACCGAGGCTGATAGAGCCTGGGGCTGAGATGAAACCATTGAGGTTGTAATGAGGCCATGGAGGCAAAGAGAGAGAGAGCTGCTGAGGCAAGGTTGAGGCCGTCGAGAGCCTTTGAACCCGGAGGGTGACCTGAGAGTTGCTGATGTCGTCATGTGCCTTTTGAATCCCGAAGGGTGACCCAAAAGTTGCTGTGATAGGACCATGCTCGGGAGCCTTTAACCTCGGAGGGTGACCTGAGGGTGCTTGGATCAGGCTCATGTACCTTTTTTCTTTATGCCGACTATCTTTGTTGCTAACGCTAGAGTCAATTTTCGATGCCGAGCTGGCCTCGGGCTCTGGTGCCAACACTGGGTTGTTCAGTGTCGAGCTGGCCTCAGGCTTTAGGTGCCAACGTGAGGTTGGTCTTGGTCTTTGGTGCCGAGCTGGCCTCGGGCTTTGGTGTTGACGCTTGGAGTTGGTTTTAAGGCCGACTCTGTTGGCCTCGGTCTTTGGTGTCGACACTTGGAGTTAGTTTTAAGGCCGACTCTGCTGGACTCGGTCTTTGGTGTTGACGCTTGAAGTCAATTTTAAGGCCGACTCTGTTGGACTCGATCTTTGGTGCCAATGCTTGGAGTCAGTTTTAAGGCCGACTCTGCTGGACTCGATCTTTGGTGCCGACGCTTGGAGTCAGTTTTAAGGCCAACTCTGCTGGACTCGGTCTTTGGTGCCGAGCTAGCCTTGGGCTTTGGTGCCAATGCTTGGAGTCAGTTTTAAGGCAAACTCTACTGGACTCGGTCTTTGGTGCCGAGCTGACCTTGGGCTTTGGTGCTGATGCTTGGAGTCATTTTAAGGCCGACTCTGCTGGACTCGGTCTTTGGTGCCGAGCTGGCCTTGGGCTTTGGTGCCGACGCTTGGAGTCAGTTTTAAGACCGATTCTACTGGACTCAATCTTTGGTGCCAATGCTTGGAGTCGGTTTTAAGGCTGACTCTGCTGGACTCGGTCTTTGGTGCCGAGTTGGCCTTGGGCTTAGGTGCCGATGCTAGAGTCGGGCTTCCCTGCATGACATTTTCAAGTATCAATGAAAGAAATATTGCCTGAGCGCGGTGTACTTAGCTCTTGTAGCACCCTTATTTTCTTCTGTTGATTTGGATACTTCAGCCCGCTGATGGTCTGTCCTTCCAGAGAATCAAGTTGATTGTAGTAAAGGTGTCGTTGCCCTTAATGGGGCTTCCTCCTGCATCACTTGCCCGTAGGAGAGAAGGTCGTTTGGACGGCGAGTGGTGGCTCTACAAGCTAGTAAGCTTTTGCTTTTGAGCTTGAAGATGCTCATGCTGATGAGCTTGATGTGGTGATGATGGTGGAGCAGAGAGCTGGCCTCCTGTTGCTTAACTCAACTCGTTGAGGGTGCCCCCATTATGACTGACGGAAGCCTCATGGGTCCTTGTCATCACCATCTTTTTATCCATCATTGTAATCGTAGAGGGAATGAGGGCTTGTAGCTAGGTGTTACAGAGCTCTGCTCTCTCCCCCTTCCTGGTATGCCAATCTGTTAACGCCAAATCACCATCCTCGAGCGTCCGCAAGTGTCCGATCGCCTCTTCCAGCGAGCTCGGGATCCTTCGACGAGCTTCTCATACTTGGGAGCCTGCAAACAAGTCTCGGAGACTAGAGATTCCAGCAGGGACCCTTCGATGCTCAAGTCAGTGCTCTGAGCAACAGCCGTGAACTTGAGAAAGCTCAAAAGAGAAAGAGAGGCTTAAAGCCCTCTGTGAGTAAGAATGAGCATTTGGGAATGTAGCGAGTTATCACTTACCTTGTCGGGGATCCCTCTTACCCATTTTATTGATGCTTGGAGTCTGTGAGACTTGGGGCATGATCACTTGTCAGAGCATTTATGATGGTGGCAGTAATGACAGGGCTTGCTTCTTAGTGGCATGCCAGAAGTGCAGGCCATATCCTGCTAAATGTGAGTGGCTGCATAGTTGGCAGGTACTGCTTAGTTTGGACAGCTGTTGCAGGTTACTGCAGGGCGTGGCCGACCGTTACGGCATTTCCAGATGTATCCCCCATGCCACACTTCTACTATCTTGTGTAGATAGTGGTGAGTGGTGGAGCTAGGCATATGGGTCGCACAATGAGTCCTACTCCGATGGCTGCTGGGAGTTCTATCCGAGTGGTCGGGACTAGCCGAAGCCAAGGCTGACCTACCGAGGCCGAGATTGACTTGCTGAGGTCGACTCTGACCTGCCGAGGCCGAGTCTAACCTGCCGAAGTTGAGGTTGATTACTGAGGCCGAGTCTGACCTGTCAAGGCCGAGGTTGACTGGCCGATGCTGAGGCTAACCTGCTGAGGCCGAGGCTGATTGGCTGAGGCCGACTCTGACTTGCCGAGGCCAAGTCTGACCTATCGAGGCCGAGGTTGACTTGCTGAGGACGACTCTAATATGCCGAGGCCGAGTCTGACCTGCTGAGGCTAACTCTGACTTGCCGAGGCCGACTCTGGCTTGCCAAGGCCGAGTCTGACCTGCCGAGGTCGAGGTTGACTGGCCGAGGCTGAGTTTGACTTGCCGAGGCCGAGGTTGACTTACTGAGGCCGACTCTGACCTGCCGAGGCCGAGGTTGACTAGCCGAGGTAGAGGCTAACCTGCAGAGGCTGAGGTTGACTTGTTGAGGTCGACTCTGACTTGCCGAGGCCGACTCTGACCTGCCGAGGCCGAGGTTGACTTGCTGAGACCGACTCTGACTTGCTGAGGCCGAGGCTGACTGGCTGAGGCCGACTCTGACCTGCCGAGGCCGAGGTCGACTTGCTGAGGCCGACTCTGACCTGCCAAGGCCGAGTCTGACCTGCTGAGGCCGAGGCCGACTGGTTGAGGTCGACAGGCTGTCTCCAAAAATGACTAGTCCGACCCTAGTGAGATTACCGCTGCCCATGGGACTTATTGGCCCCATCATAGGTGATGAGATATATAATAAAATCATGGTTCAAAAGTAGAGACAACAAATGCTCATTTCTTTTAAGTAAAGAAATTTTCATTCCAAAAGGATGATAAATTTGGCTTTGTTTTAGGTAATCGAATGGTGAAACAAAATCAAAACTAGAATTACTGTTCCATTCCAATTTTGATTCTGCTCAACCAAATATGAAATTAATACATTAATTTGTTGTTAATTGTTTAATCTGATCTTAGCTTCCTCATTATGCAGGTCCATATCTCTGAAATGTTGCTTGGCATGGTTCCAGAAGCCTTTACTGCTGCTCCAAAATATAAATCTAATGCCTATGATGAGGCGGAAAACGGCTGAGGTGAGAGGTTTGATGCTCTCCAAGCGAAGGGATGTTAATTGAGTCCTTCAACATCTGCCAGCACGAGAAAGGGCTTGCATGGCCTTGGAGCCTTTCTGTTTGGCACTACTGGAAGCACAACTCCAAGCATTCTTCTGAGCTACCTAAATGCTAACATCAATCAAGTTCCGAGAAGACTTAAAAGAATCATATATATCCAAGGTGATTTGAAATTATTGCTTGCATGCATATAGATAGCTCTAGGCATGTGCAAAGAGGAAAGTGGTGGATTACTTTATTTACTCATCCGAATGGATCAGTTTATAAGTTAATAGCTTGACTTTTTTTTTGAAAAAAATATTTATATATTATTGCTACGGAAATCCGCTCTTCAATTCGGATGCAGTTCGACTTCGGATCTGAATACTGATCTCTCATCCGGACAAAACTTGCAAGATAGTCCTCACGCAGAGAGTATCGGGGGTGGCCCTCTGCGGAAGACCCTTCGATGCCTAAGTCAGTAAAAATTCACGGCAAGCAGATGTAAGGAGAAGGCTCTCGCAGAAGAGTCCCTCAAGAAATGGCCTCTCGAGAGCTCAGAGCTCTGCTTGAGCTTCAATGGAGTTTTTGTAAGAGTATCAGAGTAAGTATCAATATAAGCGTTAAAGTAAGTATTACCTCAGGAGCTTTAGGACAAAGGTATTTATAGGCGATCACCTGATTCCTTGAACGGGTCTAAAACTCTTAGGATTCGAATTAGATTCGAATCAAGTTTGTTATGAGGCCGGTAGCATCAGTATCTGGTTAGTTAGAAAATCGATGGCTAGAGGAGCTGGTTGATGTTTTGAAATTCGGTGATTTTATAGGCCCTAGGCCACTTCTGATATTATTTGCATAATTTTTTTGCTCAAGATCTCCAGGGCCTATGCGGCTGGAATCTTGTTAAACTATCACGGATTTGAATTCTTCCGCGCTTAGTTCCGCAGAGGTTCGGAAGCCCCTCGACCTAGCTGAGGCATAAGAATAGCTCGGTTTCGCTGAAGCATTTAAATGCCTCGGTCTGGTCGAGGCATAAAAACAGTTTGGTCTGACCGAAGCAGAAGGCTTGACCGAGGCATAAGATTTGGTCGAGGCATATAATATTTCGGTGTCGTCGAATATATAAGGATAGAATGCCTTGGCTCTGACGAGGCATACAAATATCTCGGTCCGGTCGAGATAAGAGGATAGCTTGGGCCCGTCGAGGTATAAGAATGGTTCGGAATGATTTAGTCTAAGAATGGCTTGGTCCGAGGATAGTTCGGTCTTGCCGAGGATGGTTCGGCTCTGTTGTTTTTAGATATGACAGCTGGCTGATCAAAAATCAAGAGTGATGTCGGCCTTTTTATCGTGTGCACGAGCATTGGCGCGATGATAATTTTACCCCATCATATATTAGTAGCTCTAATGCATGCATAGGTAAAATAAAACAATGTTGCTGCAAATTAATATAAAATTTTGGTTAAAATATACTTTTAGTCCTTGAGCTTTCTTTTTAAATTTATTATGCTTTTTAAACATTTAATTGTTATAATTTAGTTCTTAAATATTTAAAAAAATATATATGTTTAATATTTTATTATATATAAATTAGTTAAAATTGATATAATAACTAATATGAAATATGTATTAATTGACAAGATGATATATTAGTTATTCGTAAATTTTAACCGACTCAATATAATGTTAAGAATCTAATATTTTGGACTAAGCTTATAAGAATTGAAACTCTGAATGCCAGAAATGAGTTTTTGAGTGCAAGTTTAAAGATTAAAAGGTTAACTTCATCTCAAATTTCGAAGGAAAAGGAAAGCATCAACTCGCTACCACTGGCTGATATAAGGCACAGGACATCGAGTGCAGAGAGGCACGAAGACCAGAAGGTTTCCGTCACGTTGTCGCAGAGGTGGAAAAGAAAAATGGGGCGCGAGTTGCAGGGAAAAGGGAAAGCAAAGCCAAGAAGAAAGGTTTCAAAAATTCAGTAGTTTGATAGTCGGCCACCTAACGTTTGGTCCCGGGGCTAAAGTTTTTTCATTTAATTTCCATTCTTTCAAGCATGTTCAAATACAACGGCAATTGAAGCATACTCTTATCGTTCCATCTAAAAATTCAGCGAAGTCTTTATCTACCGTACCTACGACTTTTTGTGGTGCGTTCAGAGCACTGTCCGTGAGCAGTCCAGCGTGAGATGCGGTGACTTGGACAAGTGGGCTGGGCGCATGTGACACCTAAAGGAAAATAAAAGAGCCATGGGCGCACAGCATGCAAGCAGAACGATTATTTAACATGGAACACCCAGTTAATTGTATAATTTATCATGCCCCATCCCGCTAATTGAGTTGAACTTATGATAGTTTTACAGTGATACCATGCGTTCAGTCTGTTGGTGAGTCGAGATGTTATAAATTTTGTTTGGTTCCTACCTAATTAATTGTTATCTAATGCTTTTTCATGGTCTACATTTGTTAAATGGGTGATCTCGTAAACTAACTCATGATGTTCAGATCAAAATTAACATACAACAAAAATAAAACATATTTTGAATATAAAATTAAAGTATAATTAAAAATATATATAGTAACAAGCCAAGCTTGAGCTCAGCCTACATCACCTCTGTTTTCTGTAAGGAGGAAGAAAGAGAAGTCTTCTCGAGTTATGAGTTTGAGAGAATTGCAATGATGCTATCTTGCATCGTTGGTTAATTTGTTAGGTTGTGAATTCCACTTGACGATTCTGCTAGCTCAACTTCCCCAAATTAAAGGCAGTTCTGTCAAGAAGTAAACCTGAGCGAGCTCTACCTTAACCTTGGAGTGACTTTAGTCATCTACTTGGGGGGAGAGACATGGGCTTGAAATCCTCCTATTGTGGAAGCAAGAATGTCAAATACTCAAGGAGACATTTCGAGTAGAGACCTGACATTTCATTAACTAATAATTTAATGATGCTCATCACTTTTGCTGGATGGAAAAAATGTTGAGAATTTAAAAAAGAAAAACCTAGATGAAGACAAAGATAAGAACCAATAGAGATAAAGATAGGTTAAGAACCGAGGCTTGAACACGATTGAAATCGCTGTCCTTAAATGTTATTTACGCTTTTTGGAATGCCTTTTGAGCCTACCACAAATACGTTTACAGGATTTAATAAGCCTTGATCAAGGGTGCATAAAAGCATTAATGAACCCTTGATCGTAGGCAATATATATAGATTTTTGGATTTTCTTTTGAAACCGAGCGTTGCGGTATAGGATGCGTCGATACTTCGTAATAATTTTTTCATTGTGAGAATCGTCGCTGTGAGAGAGTCGTGACTCTCACCCGAGACATGCACTCTTAGTTTAATGTGAACAAAACTCAACAAAAAATGTATCCTCTTAGGTGTAGTCTCAACAGTCAATAGTTCTTTAGTAATTTGAAACGAATGGGCAAACTTAATTAGGTTTGGACTTGGGTGTTCCTTCATAAGATAACGATGATGTCAAGGACCTTTGGTGACATGGTGGTAAATTTGAGCAACCACATCAGTATTTAGATGGATTCCAACTAAGAGATTGTTTGAGCTTGAAGAATAAACAGAAAGACTGGCAGCCCTTGTCAGAGCGGAAGGAAAGAGGTCATGCCCATGGGACCAGTTTGTATGCTTTTTCCTACAAATGCCATCTTGCCAAAGGTTTGTTGAAGGGTGCAATTCATGGCAAACCAACAAGAAACCTACTCTCCATGTGACATGTGGGCTCTACAGGCTCCAATATATTGGAGAACGATAGCAAGTCATCATCATATCCTCTGAATAATGTTTTAGTATCTATTTTTTTGTACTCTGATCTCTTCAAGAGGAGGTAACAGTTCACTATAGCCAAAAGGTATAATTGAACAAGAGAGTGTTTAACTTTGTTTTGTGGTCTTCCAAAAATAGGTTATGGATTGTTTTCAGGTTGACAGAGTAAAATTTCACTGTTTAACTAACAAAAACTGTTGGAAGATGCTGACAAATCAACAGATAGGAATTGTAGGAATAGTTTAGCATGCATGCATAAGCAAGCATCCAATCATGAAGAAATAAATATGTCAATTGGCCTGCAGTTTGTATAAAAAGGGGCAGATTTAGAGGCAGATAGTAACAAATAAACCGTTAGAAGGTCTGATCTCTCTTTCCTTTTGGTTGGTGGGCTGGATTTAAGTAGCAATCTCTTAGATTTGATTCTTGAATAAGTTTCAAGAATGCAATGATTATAGAACTTTTCTTTCCTTGTACTTAGCAGCAAAGGTAAGCTTTAATCTTTCTGAGTTTCAACAGCAACAAAGGTGCAATAGACATTGTTTTTCTGATTTTAAACACCTGCTTCTCTTAGTGGCATAATTTGCTCAAGTTTTTGCTCTGCACCATGGTTCTGCCTTTCAGTCACAGACATTGGTTTAGACCTTCATTTTCTGCTCTGAATCATGATTATATGTAACACCAAAAGCCAAGAGAAGTTCAACCAAAGCCACAACTTAACGAGTAGATTAGGTTCAGATAATTTTTTTGTTTCTTTCTCTAAATAGTAATCTGGGTCCAAAGAGTAATCTGGCTTTTCTTAATGGGGGTTGGTAGCCTGATAACATGTCCTACATTTCAGCTATTTGGTTGGACTTGGATGACATGCATGCATCAACTAACATTTACTTTTGGAGTTACTAAAGATGTCAATTGACCTGCAAGAGAAATTAGCAGTAGTAATAAAGAAAGCGGTGAAGAAAATGGATAATTACACTTAGATTGAAATAGAATAAACCTTTTGAAAGTTCAGTCTTTTTTCTTGTACAAGGCATTTGCCTTTCACACAATTGTCAAATGAAAGTGCTCTAAAAGTTGATTTCATCTTGACTCCTAATCCATGAATTAATTAGTTTCTTTAGGTAAAAGCAACAAACTACGAGTCCATTTGACTTTCTTTTCATAACAAACTATCATTCTCTACCTTTCTGTAAGCAGCTCTTGTAGTGTGTTATATACAAAACAGGGTATGGTCAGCACAATATTTTTTTAAAATAAAAACAAATCATAGTTCTCTCTCTCTCTCTCTCTCTCTCTCTCTCTCTCTCTCTCTCTCTCTCTTTATATTATATTAAAAAGAGCAACAAGTGCTTCTATATCCCCCCAAAAAAATTGAAGCGCATCTTTCAATTTTTCACTAAATTAGCATGACGAAGTTAAGTGGGGCATTTGTGCTTCCATGAACATAGCATAAATTGTTCATATTATGCAAAACAATTGATGATGGTTGAAGAGCATCCATATTTATATAATACCATGGCTTAAAATAGTGGTTGATTTTTCTCATGTTTTTCTGGGCCATCATGAAGCTAGAAAGTTTTTTTTTTTTTTTAAAAAGAAAACCATAAGTCCCTATTAATTAATCCAATGACAAGAAAACCACACAACCCACTGAAGTTTTCAGCAGTTGGCTGAGACCTTTGTTCTACTTGCTTGCTTTGCGACCAGCCACCTTTGGCTGCCAACTTAGGATTCTCCACTGATAAAATTTCTTTCTTTTTTTTTTTTTTTTTTTTTTTTTTTTTTTTTTTTTTTTTTTTTTTTTTTTTTTTTTTTTTTGGACCAGTCACTTTAGCTACTTTACAGTTGGCCCCACGGGGAGGAAAAGTGGAGAGGGTTGAGATGTTAAAAAGGCAAAGCGATCTTTGCCAACAACGCAAGCGATGGAAAGATGCTCTGAAGGAGGGTTGGAACGATGCGCTTGGATCAAGGACTCCGTAGGTGTCTCTATTCAAGACGATGATGAATGATATAATAAGCATGCAATATAATTAAATATTATGATGTATAAAACTAATAACAACAATTAGCCTTCTACAAAGATGAATCTGCGGACATGGCAAATCATAATTTTCAAACCAAATTAAGGATGATCATTATCCAAATTTTTAATTTTATAATTAATCTAATATTTCTTTGAATGACCAAAATGAAAGGAAAATGGATGCACCAGCTAGAATGCTCAATTTGTGGTCAAGAGGAGCCAATGCAAGTGGTAGGGATTGATGTGATATATATGTATGTACATATGTATAATTTACTAACATTGGATTGATCAAAAAAATCCAAAAGCATTTTTGATTTTTCATGCCATAGATCCAACTCATACATTGTACTAATATACCGGGTTATATATATATGAAAATGTTAATAATCATTTGTACATAAAAACACTATTATTTAGGGCTAGAAATAGATTGGATATGGTTTAGATATTGAAAGTATTGAGCAACCAATTATCCTCAAGCAACATAATAATTAGAATAATTAAATAAATAATAATACACTTTGCTCTATTATCATACCAAATAGGAGGAAATAAATAGAGAAGGGCTTTAGTTTACTATTATGATCATTTTTTTTATGTCTATATAAAACTCACATATAAATTTAAATTTATAGAAGATAAAAAGAAAGATTTTATCAAATTAACCTAATCATCAAATAGGTAAATATAAAGATTTAAGAAGGCATTTGGCAACTGAAATGAGACCACGATAAACTTTTAGATTACTGGTGATTACTATCTCTTAGCGATCTTGCTTTTAGCAATATAAATCATCATGTTTAGCATACTATATTACAATGATTTAAGATCCATAGATATCCATATTTGTGTTATTTGATATGGATGAAAATCCAATATTATGATCATGCAATGCTAAAACTATCCTTGATATATTTTGCAAGTATCAAGATAAGTTATTATTATTTCATATTATAATATTTTACATTAAATTATAACATTATAGCATAATAATATTATGTTATAGTATTATAATTATAATTATTATAATATTATAAGTATATAGCATTGTATTATAATAATATATATTTATATTATATAATATAAACATATAATATAATATAATATAATATAAAATGAATTATTAAACATTTTATATGAAGCATGGGTATTTTGGTCCTTAAGTTTTTATTCAAGATTGCTATATGAGAATAATTTTGAATACTGAATCACTGGATTTCTTTAGGTAGTGTTTGATAGAAAAAATTATCCATGGATAAGTGTACGGGATAGAGTTTGTCCCCTGGCTATCCCTAGGGATATTCCTTGACTATCCCATTGATCATATCAAATGCAAAAGGTAAATCCATAGGATAACTTTTTTTTCCTTTTATTTGGAGGGATAACAAGCTATTCCTGCATTCTCTAAGAATAAATTGAGGGGATATCCCATGGTTAACCATGGTTAACCATGGA
Organism: Calamus simplicifolius; assembly: GCA_900491605.1. NCBI lineage: Eukaryota > Viridiplantae > Streptophyta > Magnoliopsida > Arecales > Arecaceae > Calamus > Calamus simplicifolius. Next base: position 368,087 of record UESW01002057.1, on the reverse strand, counting down.
TTATCCCTTTGTTAACTTTATTCTTAACTATCCCTTATAGTTATGGCTTTTGGAAATAAGAGGAGATATCCTCTCTTATCCCCTATTTCAACACTACCTTAAAGTCTTGCCATAATCATGTACTCGATGAAAGAGTTATACATATAATATTACCCTTCTTCATCATGGGATATTGCTAGGTCGAGCTTTTCCCATTGTCCAAATTTTTTCCTACTACTACTGTGGGAGTTTGAGTTATGTTCTAGTAATTTTAAAAACTAGAGATTGTTTGAGATTATTATTGCATAATCACTTAGTTAGAACCAAATATAATCTCATCATTTTCATTCGATCATCGGTGTTCCTAAATGCATCGATCATCTCACCAGCATCTCTTAATATATGAAGAATAAAATAAATTAAATTTTATAATCATCAAATTAACAATGTCACTTAAGAATAAAGTAAATTAAGTAATGAGTTAATACTTTTCCTTCTAGAAGTTCATAGAATAGCATTATAAATTTATAATTAGAACAAAGAATTTAAATAAACTTATTTTTAATATATATATATATATAGATACGGAGAGGCGAATTTACGCGGACGGCTATCCGCAGTATGGCCCTAGCGATCGGTACAGAGTTGGGGAGTATCACCACGGTCTGGGGAAAGGAAATAGCCGAGGTAAATGCCGGGCGGCCGATGGATTAAATCCCGACCATCCGACATAGACGCATGCAACGCGGATAACTAATAAATGCTCGGGAGCAGAACCGTTTGCATTTCTACGAACACTGCTTCAATAATTTCTCGTGCGATCATCGTTTAGGAAAGATCGATCCAGGTCCAGCCAGCAACGAGGAGGCCGGAGGAGAAGGCAAAGATCTCACAGCCAGAGAAAGAGCGAGAGGAAGGAACATTGTAAAGATGGGAGATCTTCCACGGCCTCGTGTTTCAAGTTTATGACCTGCAGCGGCGACTTAGCTCGCGGCGACGATCCCGCACCGCTCGAGGTAGCGCTCTCTTTCCTCCTCTTCTTTGTTTTCTTTTAGTTTTGATCCGTTCTCTAGTCTTCCTCGGAGAACTAGGCCTTGTTGCTGAGAGCAGCAGAGTCATGGATTTTTAAGGTGATATCTAATTCTTGGATTTGGACTGGATTCTTTGCTCCGTTATCTGGTCCGGACCGTGGGTGAAAGGGGCGATCTGTTTGGATAAGTGTTTCTTAGAAGAAGAAGTAATAAAAAAAAAAAAGGAATTAAGTCTATGGTTGCAGATGATCAGTATAGGTTTTTTCGCTTTGGTTGAACAGAATTCCACGAGGTATAGTCTGGTGGGTAGGTGTGCGCAAATGGTACGTGGATACTGTTGGTGAAATTTTGCTTAAAAAAAAATATTGTCGACAACGTTCGTTCTAGGTCTCACTGGCAAATGTTCAGTTGAGATGGTCTTGAGATGATGTCGGGTCACTAGGAAGGAGAGTTGCTTGAAAAATAAAAGGGGGAAACATTAGACTTGAATAGGAATTATTGGCCAATAACATTCATGAAGCCAATCCATGTACTTGTGAGAAGGTTTTTTTTTTTTTTTCTTTCTGGAAGTAGATAAGGACTGGTTCTGTGAGATTCTCAATATTGCTTTTCTCCCCAAGCTTAGGGTTTCATTACCTATTTGTAAGGACTCACATGCTTATATAACAATGCCTTCTTCTAGATTTTTTCATGAAATAATATAAAAAAAACTACTTCTAGTGACATGTTTCCAAAATTGGGGATTCATGCATACCAAATAAGGCCGAAAGATCATTCTTTGTTAGAACAAAGCTTTCAAGTGCCGGTGCCAGCCACCGGTTAGCACAGCACATGCCATATTGTGCCGTGTTGATAGAAAAAACAAAAGGCTTAAAAAAATTGTTTTACAATTGGAAATACAGATGTGATTTTGTAAGTGTGATTCTGACGTTTTGTTAGTGTTAGCATTCATAATGTTGGCTGGCATGGACCAGCAAGAGCCTTCATGTAAGACCTTGATTTAGAGATTTCAATGTTATGAAAAATATGCTGGACCCAAGTCGCCTTATATTGGCCAAAATCTTGTGGAATTTGAATTCAATCATGCAAGATCTGAAGATCAGTAACCAGATCTTTGTTTTCTTATGTCAAGTGGAAAAACAAGGGAAATATAACAGAAGAATGCAATCCCTCCTTAAATTTGGTTTGGCTATTTTGGTAGATCTGGTCAAAACCATATGCTTTGATAAGTTGCATCTGAAATTTATCTTTTTCAGCTGAAAATCATAAACATGCATAGCAATATGTTCAAAGATGTTATCATAACATGGAGGATGAAAGGCTATGAATGAAATTACATAATGCAGATGCTTTCCTCTAACAGTGCCAGGATATCATGTATAACATAACAAGCCTCTGTCAAATTGAGCTAGAAACCTCATATCGGAAAGTAAGTTGAGCCATTTTTTTCACCATCACCACCATACAGTCAAGATAAGGAACATCATTCTTTTCTTTGGAGACAAATGTTTTAAGACCATACAAAAAAAAATCAGTTTCAATTTCATTTTTGGCCATTAATGAGTTTTGACTTTCATAGTTTCAATGGTTTGACAATTTAATGTGAATTAATAACTTAATCTAAATGATCAGATACATTCAAGTAAATAAAAAATTGTTGGTACCCTTGGATCAATTATGTACAAGGCATTTTACTTTCAGGGTATCTGTGAGAAATCTCCTATAATTTTCCCACTCTTGTGTGGCCATACAAAATATTCCAAGACAAAACATTCCTTCCCTTTCCAAATCCCTGTAAAATATGATACAAAAAGAATAATTTATTTATTTTCCTTCTCACAATTAAAGGAAATTCATTTGTTTTTCTTTCATGCCTTTGTTTTAACAAGTTTCTTTCTTCATGAGTCCTTTTTTGTATTGATTTAGTGGGATTTGTTGCAAAACATGTTTCAGTGGTTGTTCTAAAATCTAATGAAGGCCGTGTATAATTTTAACTCTTTCACTAGCATAAGCTAATATTTTTCTCCCTCTTCCTAGCCACTTTAGCCTCATTTTTAGTTGCTGAATATAAATTTCTGATCTTGTTTTCAATCTTGTTCAGAGCAACGCATCGCCAGATAAAGGAAGGTGGAGTTTCCGAAGGAGATCCTCCAGGCACTCTGTGATCTCAGAGCCTGGTTTTGATACAAATATACCTGAAACTATGACCAATAACTTCCATTCAGGAAAGGAATCACCTGTTCCAGAAAACCCACACGTACTGGAAGAGACAAATGAAAAAACCCCCATTGTCAGCTGCAGATTCAGAGGTAGCTGATACAGTGCATTTGCCTGTTCCACAAAGCCCCCAGGCTGGAACAGACAAGGGAACCACCCCCATTGCCAGCTGCAAATGATCCAGAAGTATCTGCTGAACTGCTTTCTGCTGAATTTACAACCACCATTGATAACAATTTCCAGGAAGATATTGTTATTGTCATCCAGGCTGCTATCAGGGGATACTTGGTACATTGCTTATTGAGATTTGAATTTTCTATGCTGCACAAAGGTGGGTTGAAATCTGATTTTTCTTGACTTTTTAAATACTTACAGGCTCAAAAAGAACTTGAAAAACGTAAGAATGTTGTCAAGTTGCAAGCCACTGTACGTGGTCATCTTGTCAGAAGACAAGCTGTGGGAACTTTGCGATGTGTACAGGCCATAATCAAAATGCAAGCACTTGTACGGGCTCGCCACATGCATCAGCCAGAGGAGAAGTTTGCTGTAGAAGAGAAGCTTGATGAGAAACTCCAGGTAATTCCTTGATGTAGAATCTCATGATGATGCTTTTGCTTCGTTTCCAAATCCATATTATCTTACCCAACAACTACAGTTGCCTTATACATATTGACTAATTAATGTTAAGATTTTGTGTCAATGGGGTTTTGGTCTAAATCTAGTTACTAAAAATTTTGGTAGATTGGTGTCAGGTTCGTCATCTAGTAGATGGTAGAATGGTGTAAGGTTTATCATCTTACTATCAGACCCCGTATCTGTACCATTTGGTACAGTATCAGTATACCTGATGTATAGGTTAGTTGAACATACCAAGACTTGATACGTACTGGTACCAAGTCTCATTTGGTACCGATACAGTACTGTATGCTCAATACGGGACGACATGCACTGATACAGTATAGCATGGAATGGTCTCCTTCAATCCTGTGTGGATTTTCAAATGCTAAAGGAATGTTGAATGCACTGCCAGCAAGGTATGAATTTTTGGTAGCTGATGTTCTTTCTTTCCTAACTTCATAACCAAGTAGTGCTGCATCTACCCACTTTTGAGACTTAGATATTCTTTTCAATGCATAATTTTTGTTTTTTTCTTCACTTGGTTCTTTTCTATTTTTCCAACTAGGCCATCAAATCTATCCTAATGATAAGATTTATCTTCTTTAACTTTTTTGTTTTCCCTATGTAGTCATTGGAAGCTGGATATTTATTCCCTTATTTTGAACCATATATCTTCTTGTTTAAAAGCAAATTAAGTTCGACATCATTTCTCATTTCAGCTTGACAGTTGCATGAAATCAGATATGGCAAATACCCAATCGAGAAATTACTCTCCAATGCATTTGCTCGTTTGGTATGACTTACTTTTCTTTTTCACTTTCCAATTTAAGTAAAATGGTTCTTTTTGTATTTAATGTTTTAAATAGAAGCTTATACTTTGATACTTAACCGCAAGCTTTTGGAGTCGACACCCAAGACAAAACCCATTCATGTCAGTTGTGATCCTTTGAGATCTGATTCAGCATGGAAATGGTTGGAGAAGTGGATGGTTGTGACGTCTTCAGAAATAGGGCAGCAGCAGGAGTTTAATTTGGATAAAGATTATCAGGGAGAGAGAGAAAGGACCAGTTTGGCTGCTTCTGAAGTGGTAAACATGGTTCCTCACACTGTTGCCTCTATATTGTCAGATTCAAAGTCATCTCCCAGTGAATCAGAAACACTAATTGAAGGGGAAGGAGATTTAATAAAGAAAAATTCTGCTGAATATGAAGTTCATATTTCTGAATCCATTTTGAATCAAATCAACGGTTCTGTAGCAAACAATGACCAAGAACAATCCTGGCATGAGAGTGAGGCCTCAGAAGAGAATAGTGAATCAGCAACCTCTATTGAAGGTGAAGTAGATGTAATATATGAAAAAACTGCTGAATATCAAATTAATGTTCCTGTATCTATTCCAAATCAAGAAAGTTCTGTAGCAAAAAATGACCAGGAGCAGTCCCAGTGTGAGAGAGAGACTTCAGGCATGATGGAAGAGTATATGAAAATGGGGAGAGTTGAAGAGACTTTTGATTCTACTACAAGTCAAATACCAACACAATCAAATGCCACTTCACAGTCCTCACTTGATAATAATTCTGCCAAGCCTGGAGTTGACAATTCTACTGCAAGTCAAGTACCAGCACAATCAAATGCCGCTTCACAGTCTTCACTTGATAATAATTCTGCCAAGCCTGGAGTTGACATGGAAAACCAGAAGTGTGCTATTGGAAGGGCAACTTGTGAACCACAGGAGACGCAAGGAAAAAAGGGTGCTTTCATGTCAAGAAAGGCATTGAGTCCAGCATTTGCTGCTGTGCAATCAAAATTTGAGGAACTGAGCTCAGCTTCTAGTTCAGGCGGCTCTGTCACTTATGTTAATCCAGGTTCTGGAGTTCTGTCTAAACTAGTTCATCCTCAAGTTGATTCTCCGACAAAGACTGAGGAGCATAGCATGATAGGAAACTCAAGGTCTCTCAGTCAAGTTGAGAATTCTGCTTCAGAGTGTGGTGCAGAGATATCTGCCTCTTCTTTGTTTGACTTGCCAGAAGGATGTGGAGTTGATGACAAGGGTCTCGTACATAAAGCCGAAGTTTTACAGAAAGGAAATTGTAATATGACTGATGGTGCTGATAGTGCATTAGATAATGAAAATATGAATTCTGACACAAAAGTTCACTGCTCCAATTCAGATGATTTACAGCCACAAAAACCCAAGGACAGTGATGAAAGTTTGTCTGGTATTGTTGTCGCTGTTGATTCAAAACAGGAGGATACACTGCCAGCAGAGTCAACGACATCAAGCATTCAGATTCAAGTCAAAAATCTGAAAGATACACAATTCATGGTTCATCACCAGAGGGTTCTCCTAAAGGCCATGTGACTGCTCCAGGGTGTCACAACACACCATCAAGCCATATCTCAGCAAAAACTAAAACAAACAAGGCAGAAAACAAAACACATGCTCCAAAGCAGACATCTCAACTGGCACGCAAGAATTCACCATCAATTACAAAGAATGACTCAGGTGCAAGACAAAGCACAGAACATTTGCCAAAGGACGCAAAGAATGTTAAAAGACATAACTCATCTGGGATGGCCAAACCTGATCATGATGATCATGAGTCCAGGGACAGTGGTAGCAATTCCCTTCCAAGATACATGCAAGCCACTGAATCCGCAAGGGCTAAGGTTCATGATGTCATCTCTCTGAAATCAAGCCCAGATATCCATGACAAAGATGACCACATGAAGAAGAGACACTCCCTACCTGTTGGAGATGTGAAGCAGGAGTCATCCCCACTCATGCAGAGGTTGACACCCCAAACGCAACAGAATCTGAAGAGAAACAGCACCCATTCTCCGCAGAACTCTGCTGGTAACATTTTGATCTCGCATGCATATATGCTTCATAATCAAAGACAAAGGGTAGATGCAAATACTAGGGCTTTTATTTAGTTGTACCAGAAGTCTAGCATTTATATGTTTTGATAATCATTGACCATATTAGAATCATTTTCCTGGATTTTTTTTTTAACGCATGTAAAGCTATCTTGATTTTAATTGTCTGAAGAGGAAAGCTTAAACCATCATTACTTAGAATTAACACATCCCCGATTTGTGTTAGGTTCACAACAAATGCCACTTGTCATGTAACTTGTCTGGTGGGGCCACCCTTTACAGATGTTGAATAGATCTAACATTCTCCTTCCATAAAGTGACTGCATCTAAGTCGAGTCATTAACCAAGAGAATGAATACAGGGCTAGAGGTCGGAGAAATAGGTTCAACTAAGGCATTTAAGTTGATTACCAGCTTAAGTTCTCCTTAAAGAATGAAGTCATTGAAGGAAAATGAGTCCTGCCTGTTTTTTGGTTATACACATGGCAACAAATGAATCTTACAAGAAAACCTCATAGGGGCCTTTTGGCAAGTAAATATTTGTTTCTTAGAAAACAATTTTTCTGGAAATTTGTGAATGGGTGGTGTTCCGTTCTAATGTGATGAATTTTAAAAAAATTTATTTCCTCAGCATTGCATCTTGATTGAAATGGTATCTTTTAATCTTCCTGTTTCTGTTTCAGAGAGGAGATGGCAAAGATGACCAGACATTGTGAGTAATTTATGACATGATCAACCCATTACCCAGAGAAGACTTCTAGCAAGATTGTTGACAGTTGTTTCAGAGTGTTGTGATTTTCCCCTCTTGCACTGCAACTTATGATGATGTTGAAAGTGTGGCGTACGCCTGCCGTTTGTGGCATGATGAATGATTGGGAGAAAGAGTCGTGATTGTAAATGTACATTGGCATTGTGTGAGTGATTTATATATTTAAATTGGCATTGTTTTGTGCTCATGCGAGATACATAGTGTTTGGGAGCAATCTGTTGTATTATTAATGTATGAACCTGAGATGTAATTTTTTACAGAGCATGAAAATTCTGGGTTTTGATTGTAATAGATTCCAAACGCCTTTCTTCATCGACTTTGGCGATCACTAGGGCAGTACTCAAAACACCCTGAGGACACACAGAAAAGGCAAGCTCCAGGCATGCTTGACAGTCAACGCTGAAAGGGGTGACCCCCAACTGAAATGCAATGCATGGTTGATGTGCTTAGTTACCGGCATCGACTGCTAAAATGTTTAAAAATTATGGATGTCTTTAGATTTTAAGAACCATTTTGTTTTTAATTTTTATTTTACTTAAAAATAAAAATATTTATGAAAATATATTCAATGAGAGAAAATGAAAATATTTTTTTTAAAAAAAACACAACTTCAAAATAATTGAAAATGATTTAGAGTTGTTTATATTATTTTTTATTAAATAGAATGAAAAAAAAAAAAAAAGTTTGAAAACTTAAAAGCATGAGAGTAAATGATATATTTTTAATCTATCCTTTTAAAGCATCGTCTATAATAAAAATGAAAACTAAAAAAATATTTTTATTATTTACCAAATAGGTTTTTTAGACAAAAAAAAAGTAGAAAATAAAATATATTTTTTAGAAAAAACTAAAGCAATTTTCAAGGCTAAACATGGCCTACATCTCTCTTATGCTCTAACCTTGTTTATTGTTCTCTATGTCAAATGTGGTGAGAAATCTTAGGTGCTCGGTAAGTTTTTAATCATAAATCAAAATAAAACATATTTTCATTGAGGATAGAATTTTTTTTAGTTCACTTAGGGAGGGATTAAATGATGTCGAAGGTAACATCTTTACAAAACATTTAAAATTTTGGTCCTAATGAATTTATATTCTTATAGTCATCGATGCCACCATGATTGATTTTGGCTATAAACAGTAATAGGCGCCTCTGAATGTCTTCTCTTATCTTTCAATCTAATTTTTACTTCTTAATTTCTTTTCTTCCCCTGTTACTGAATCCTTTCTCTTCTCAGCCAATCGAAAGAAGATCATCATTATCTGAGAATTGATGTATGTTGGTTCCACTATTATAGACTGCGCCGTTGTTAAAATCTTATCTCTTTTGACGGATATTTTCTCTTCCAACGCCCCTATAAGGTAAATGCCAAACCCATTAGAAAGATTTTAAAAATTAATTTTAATTCAAATTCATGTAACATTCAACCCAACCAAAAGTGCTATGAATATTTTTTTAAATCATCATTGATTTTTAAATTTATTAAAATTTAAGTTTAAATTTGTTAAATTAAAAATTAGAAACCAGCCATGTTTCTAATTTTACTATCATTTTTCAAATTTTTTTATTAATTTTTAATCTATGCAATGAAAAATCAAGACTTTTGCTCATATAGCAGATCATCCTTTGATCTACCGTGTTACGTAGTAACTCTCAAATTTTGACATAAATTTTTTTTAAAAAAAATTTAAAATGGGTCAAAACAAAAGGAGGAAAAAAAGGAGAATAGGAGGACGCGCACCTGATTTTAGGCTCAGATTTTGACTTCAATCTGCTGCAAAAATGACTTTCAAAGGCAAAAATGGAGTTAAAGAGCTTCAGAACAAAGCTTCTAGTTTCATCCCAACTTCAGCGGGATGGGGACGATCCCAGACGACCAACAGCCCCTTGGACTTGAAGGGAAACCTTTTTTTTTTTTCGCTTTAAATTAAATATAGTGAATCAGTAGTCCAAGCCAGATCGGTTCAGTACAAAAATGAGCGGTTCGCAGCGATTCAGGTTGGAAACTGAATCGAATGCTTGGAATGAACCCATTTGGTGGTTTGGTTCGATTTGGAGAACCATGGTTTCACATCCGAGGAGGAAATACGAAAAGAAATAAAAAGGAACTGCGGATGCTTGCTTTCGCTATTATGCTTCTCTAGCGATTCAACCAGTCGGTGTCCAGCAATGAGATCTCCTGCACGCAGCCTCCCTGAAGGCAATATCCCAGCTTTTGTTGATGATTGGCAGAGTGAGTTGACTTGCATAACCGGATCCTATAACTCTAACACGACTCAAACATGATATCAGGAAATAAATTTATTTGAGTACAATTGGATAAGAATCTTCTTGCTTTAAAAATCAATGACAGGCGATAATCCAGTCAACCGCTGAGTTGGCGGTTTTTCTGTAAACATCTAAACACTGAAAGCAACCTGAATAGTATATCAGATATCGCATATCAAGAAGTTTATTAGCAGATGGTCACATAGTCCTGGAGTCATCGAATGACGTAAAAGAATCATTTTTAATAAAAAGACGGTGAGCGCCAAGGATATGAATGGCAAAGGAGATGTCAGTCCAAGCAACATAAAGTTCCATAAAAGGAACTGGGTCAAGAAGGTCGAATTCCCTTGTCGCCAACATAGCTCTATCAGACCCATGGATAACAGCAGCCAAACATGCAAATCTCCTCCGAACACTTACATCAAAGTTGATTTTGACAATTCTAGAGGTGGAAACTCCCAAAAGATGAAAACCATATGCCAATGCGCTGCCGAGACAGCAGAGGAGCCCCAGAGGCCAAGACAATCATGAGCCGTATAATAGGGTTTGTATTCAGCAGATAAGAGATAGCTGCCCTGATTATCCTATGAAAAGATATAATCTTGTCAGTAAAAATAAGTAGGTTATGAGATAACCAAATCTGATAAGCTAAGTGGGTCCAAATAGTGCCCTGATGAATACCCCTTCAACCATTCGGATGGATAAAACTCAAAAAAAAAAAAAAAAATACCTATCATCCTCCAAAGAGTGATGTAACGACCCGGACCCATAGGCCCGTTTCGTTACAAGAAAGCAAGACGGACAAGATCCACACCAACTTAGGTCATCACAGCCCAAAAGGGATCCAATCGGTGCCTTATCCTTCTTACTTTACCGTATTTAAACCACTCAATCAACTCTCAATTTCTCGATGTGAAACTATTCAGAAGGATATCATAAGTGATGATCAAATATCCATCATATCTGTCTCGCTCTAAAACTTGGTTTCTATTAATGCATCTACGATCTATCCGCGTCCATGACACGTGCGTGCCGACCTCTCCCATCCGTACCAACTTTAGCAAGCATTACGCGCGCCTTGATCCAACATAGAAATACCGGAGGAGATGCCATGAGTAGAAAAAACAAGAGCTCTTCCATTTATAATGTCTTCAGAAGGATTTCCCCGCCGCCAGGGATGAGCGCCACCGCCGCTCGAGGACGGACGCAGCTCGTGCACGCATGATGCGTACCGCTCATATGTCACAGCTATATATTATATGAGAGATGCGCGTCAATGCATGTCTCGCAATCACCGGCGCCCGTGAAAGATCTGCGCCCGGAACCAACGGCAAAGCAAGCTACTTCCCACGCCTGCAAGAAGCCTTGCAAATGTGACGGATGCCACTCGTGTTATGCGAGGGGGATATAATAACATCATCAACCAATAGACTGTTTCTACGTACGCTACCAAGGTTTACGGTCGACGGCTTGGCAATTCGATGTCACATATTATTTGTTAACACGGAACTCGATCCACGTATGCATAAAAAAGTTTTCAGGGGTTTTGCAGTGCTGTCACAGCCCCTGTCAATGGGAAAAGATAAAAAATCATACGGCATGATCAGTTTGCAAATGGCAATGGAAGCCCCAGTAGGGTTGTTGAGAGTGCTTTAAAGTTTGTGCACGACTGAGCTTTGGTTCTATTTTCTGGATGTGCTTTACGATTCAGAATTCGGCTGTTGTCTTTCCCGATCTTCGGTGATCTGCATCATCTCCGACTGTGCCTCCGACGGACTGTTCCTCTTGCTGGCCCCTCTCTTCCTATGGCATCGGATGGGGTTATGGCGGGCAGGCTTCCGGGACGACGGACGTGGGATCCGGCTTTCACTGGGTCTCGCCGTCTCCTTCGCCGTCGGTTATTGCGTCTCTGGAAGCGTCCTTTCCAAATGTATTCGCATCCCTATAGCCGAGTTGGAGGCCGAAGTGGCGAGATGGCAGTCGAGAGCCGTTCTGGTCCGTTCTTACCACAAGTGGGTTTCGGCAGCGGCGCTGATTAGGGAGTTTAGGAGAGCAGGAATTCAAGGTGAAATTGCTCCGATCAGTCTGGCATTTCGGTGCCATTTATTCCGTTTGAAGATCCGAATGCCTGTGACATGGTACTCAATCGTCCATGGATGGTTAACGGACAGGTAATTGGGACAGAGCCGTGGCGGCCGAAATTCATCCCGGCAGAGGATGCGATTCCGTCGGCTTTGGTTTGGGTGCGGCTCCCCAACCTTCCAATGGAGTTCTGGAAGGAGGAATTCATCAGGGTCATTCTAGAACCAGCTGGGTAGTTCATCTGTCTGGATGCATCAACTATGGTGAAGAGCAGAGGTGGATATGCCAGGGCGTGTCTCCGGGTCGACCTTCGTCGTCCTCTGAGGCCGGGTGCACGGATTCAAGGGATCAGCCTCCCCTTTTGGCAGCAATTTGCTTTTGAAAATCTGGAGGGGGTTTGTGCTTCCTGTGGAACGATGCATCTAAGTGGCCCTTGTTCTCAGCCGTCTGGTTCAGGAGTCGAAGGTGCTGCGTCCAGCCCTGTTTATGGTCCGTGGATTGCAGCAGTTCGTCAATGAAGGGTTGCCCCATGTTCCCAGCAGGATGAGAGGAGGAAGATGCAGTCGGTGTCGTCTTCGGGGGCTTCTAGTAGCGGATCGGGAGCTCAGAGGAAGCTTACTGTTCCCTTGAGTGGTGCTGAAGCTGCTGAGGGCTGGAGCTTTCCTGCTAAGCTGGCTCGGAGGAGGGTGCCGACTCCTTCGAAGGTAGGGGGCAATTCAGCCAAGGCTACTGGGTGTCCAGTGGGGGAGTCTATGCAAGGCCGTTCAGTCTCAGAGAATGTGCCAGGGCAGGGTGAGCGTGCCGGTTTAGTTTCAGCTGAGAACGTTTTGCTGCAGGCTGAAAAGGTGGGTTCTCCTGAGATGGGTCTGAATAATACTCTTTTGAAGAAGAACCCCTTTGCCTCTCTTGGATTGATGTCGGGGAAGGTGGCCTTCAGGTTAATAGGGATGTTTGTCCGGGTCCCCTTAAGCGGGCCAGACCAGTTGATTATCAAGCCCCGAGGGCAGTCTCTAAATCTGGGAAATAAAAAGGAAAAGGCAAGTCTCGGACCTGTAAAAGCTCTGGGATATCGATTGTTTCCCAGGATAGGATGTCCCTGGCCTCCTACTCTCTGAAAGGAGGTCAGGAAGTGGTTAGGTCCTGCTCTGACAGGCCTGTCAAATTTTCCTCGAAGGTTTCAGATAGTGTAAACATGAGATCTGGTCCCCTATCTCCGGTTCAGTCTCCTCGGGCTATTATCGTCAGTAAGGATCCGGAGGCTGGTCCATCTTTGTTAGCTGAGGGGGGTACCTCATCCAGTGGGTGTAGGGAGAAATAGTCTCCGAGGCATGCATATTTTTAAAAATTGATAACTATTATCATTGCGGAAATTAAAAGATTGCATATTAATCTATCTAATATGCATCAAGATCATATCTTTGCCTATATATTCAGGGTCGTTTGATCTAAAATATGCATATAAAAACATCAAGATCATATCTTGATCTTCAAGATGACTAGTCACACTATTATCTTGAAGCCTGCCTTAAGATTTAGGGATCAAATCACTTACCTTAAGAACAGTAGGTAAATCCTTATTGCTCTGCAGCCGTTTAATCGTCCGGCCTCTAGTATCGTCCACGCGAAGCCCCGAATGATCAGATTTCCGGGAGTGCTAGCTCGCAGAAAAATAGCTTTGCTAATCTTGAATCCTCTCACTTGAATCTTCCTCCAAGACCCACCAGGCTTCTGCTAACACCAAAATCACCAGGATTTTCTATTCTAACATTTTAGAATTACAATCCATGATAATTTAGAATTACAATCCACGACAAATCGTGTATTGTTGTTCTATTTTTTGTTCTGTGTTCTCTGGTGAGGGAATGCCCTCTATTTATAGTCTCGATTTAGCCTTGACATTTAATTCTGACATTTAAGAATCTGTTGTTTGGCAAAAGCGAAGAGACGCCGAAGGCGCGGCGCTTGGTTTAATTCCGACGTTCGGAGAAAACCAAGGAGTCGCGGCGTTTGGTTTAGTTCCATCGTTCGGAGAAAACCAAAGAGACGAGGGATAATCCGACGTTCGGTAAATAAATGTCATGCATTAAATTCTATCTTATGAGATGAGATTTTAGCCATCTCATCATATGAGATCCATATTCGAGAGGTTTGGGTTCTGATCTGAATTATTTGACTTAACCCACATAGATCATGGTCCAAGCCCAAATCAAATTTGGCTAGTCCTGAATCTTTTTAAATTCAAATCAAGTCTAATTTCAAATCAATATTTGAAATTGACTTGTCCTTCTAATAGACTTAAACCAAATTGAATCTTATTCAATTGTACTTAACCCAATTGAAATAATTCAATCAATCAAATTGATTAATTAAATCATATACGATTCTCAATCGTTGATCAGCAAATAGATCATCCTAGGAAACTTCTATGCGTGTGACTCTCTAGGTTCGAACCTAAGCCGGTAGCATAGAAACAACTTTCTATACTAATCGATGTGCCCATCTAGCAATGGAACCCGACGTCCGGATAGGTCGAAGAGTTGCCGAGCAAACTCCAAGAACCCTAAGAAACAGTTACCGTATAATTCATCCTCCTGACCACAAATGCTAAGGATGGCTTAAGAGCCTGTCAACTCTAAATAGCAAATCCATAAAGTGATTTCAACTTTAGTGATCATATAACTTTCACATGAAGTGCCTTGGCCAAGGTCTTGCTAAATTGAAACACAAGCATTTCTCTTTTAATGGGATAGGTCAAATTCCATCTTGATCCACAACTGACTACCACAAGTACTTAACTGCACCCAGTAACCTTTCGTAGCTGGATTAGAAATCCAGGTGGTCCGGCACCTAAGTACAATGAGTTGCTTCTAAGCCACTGGTTGTGATCTTCAGGTCTGAAGGATACTTATACCTATATCTTCTCGGATTAACTCTTGACAGCAGAGTATCCGAAAATGAGTCACATTCGGTGAAATGTACTCCTACACTTTCACTAGTATGTCATACTAGTGTCTCTACACTCCTTGGTTAAGAGGATAACCAACAAATATGATATACAACGTCCTATAATTGATAGTACTATGGCCCTGTCATAGTATATCATTTGGTCGTGAACTCTTTTAAGGACCTTCTAAGATAAATCCTCCTTTATCGTGAGAAAGATCCTAAGGGCTTCATTACTTTCAGGAGTATTAAGAAGATGTTCTTGTAATGAATAAACTGCCAAATAACTTTTATTAATATATCAATTTATATACAATTTACATCAACACAATCATCAAATGATTGGCTTTAGGATACAATTCCCAACAGTGGGTGCCTATCTGATATTGCGATGGTGGAGGACCAGGGTGGGGTCCCAACTTCATCATCCTTGTAAATAAAGATCTTAATTTAGAATGTTAAAGAAGCTCGAAAGCCTCATTTCGATCCTCCTTTTGTAGATTGGTGCAGCTTCACAATTTTGATATGTGTTCTTTTGGAAACAAGGTTGTCGGGTGACAGTCTGGCTCAGTTTAGGAGGCAGATTTCTCGATCCTGGTCATCGTATGCGGTTGAGGCTGAAGGTTTGTCTGGAGGTATGTTAGCTATTTGGCGTGCTGCTGCTGTACGGTTGATGCTTTTCATCAGTGTAACCAGCAGATTGGTCTTGTAGTCTCTGAGGGGTCCTCTGATCCCTGGCTTCTATCAGCTGTTTATGCCAGTACGGATTATCGGGAGAGACGGATCCTGTGGTCTGAGTTGCTTTCCCTTCTTGCTCAGGGCCTTCCATCTATCATTGCCGGTGATTTTAACTGCATCACTGAGGCTAACGAAAAGCATGGAGGGAGACGGTTTATGGCCTCGGCTGATGTTAGTGAGTTCAGAACCTTCATAGGATCCTCGGGGCTATTGGATTTGGGGTACTCAGGGACCTAATTCACTTGGTGTAATAACCGTCAGGGTTCGGCTCGTGTTTAGAAGAGACTTGACAAAGCTATGGCTACGGCTCAGTGGCTTCATAGGTTTCATGCGGTTACTGTTGCCCACCTTCCTAAGATTGCTTCTGATCATTGCCCCATTTTGATTTCTACGGAGGTTTCTATGTATCATCGCAGACAGTTTAGATTTGAGCAGTTTTGGATGGTCCATTCTGCTGCTCGGTCTATCATTTCGCAGATTTGGCACCTTCCTGTCAGGGATAATGCTATTTATAGGTTATCTCGGCGTCTTATGCTGGTTAGACGTCGTCTATCCAGATGGAATAGGCTGGAGGTCGGTGATCTGGTTAGACAAGTCGAACGGGTAGAAGCCGACATTTCTGCCTTACAGGAGAAGGAGGACCAGGACGCGTTTTTGTTGGATTCGGACCTCTCGTTGATTCGGGACTCGTTGGCTCGCCATCACTCTTCTCCGTCAGCAGGAGATGTTTTGGAGGCAGAGATCCAGGGTTCAGTGGATATATGAGGAGGATCGTAACACCAGATTTTTCATCAGGCCACTTTGAATCGGCGGTCCGCTAACAGGATTCGGAGATTAGTTGATCCTGAAGGGCATACTCTGGAGGACATCCACTCTATTAGGGATTTGCTTCTCCATTTCTTTTAGACCAGATGGACTGAGTCCGAGGGGGAGGGGGCCCCGGTTGTTCGAGTTCCTGATTCTAGGAAGGTTTCGACAAAGGAGAATGATATGCTTCTCAGGCCTATAACTGAGGAGGATATTCGGGTGGCGCTTTGGGAGCTTGGCTCGGATAAGGCCCCTGGGCCTGATGGATTTTCGCCTTTTTTTTATCGTCACTATTAGGGGATTGTTGGGCGCGAGATGACTTAGGCTATTCAAATTGTATTCCAGACAAAGAGCATTCCTCAGGAGTGGAACCAGACTTTTATTTCTCTGGTACCTAAGCATCCGAAGGCTTCTCTCCCGCAGCACTTCCGGCCTATTAGCCTTTACACCACTTTGTATAAGATATGTGCTCATCTTTTAGCTGGTCGTCTTCGTCTTGTTCTTCCTCGCCTCATTTTTATTGAGCAGGGGGCTTTTATTAGAGGGCGTTCTATTTCTGATAATATTCTCATCGCCCAGGAATTTATGCATGGTCTTCTAAGAGCCCCAGCTAGTCGTTGTCTTATGGCGGTTAAGCTTGACATGGAGAGAGCTTATGATAGGATGAGTTGGTCTTTCTTGCACCGCTCGCTCCAAGAGTTTGGGTTTGAAGAGCTGTTCATCAAGTGGATCTTGGCTTGTATTCAAATGCCTTCTTTTTCTCTGATTATCAATGGATGCCCGATGGAGTTTTTCCATTCTACTGTAGGTCTGAGGCAGGGGTGCCCGTTATCCCCTTTATTGTTCATTCTAGCTGCGGATGATCTTTCTCGTGCTTTTCATCAGGCACAGCAGAATCAGAGGATTATCCCATTCATGGCCGGGAGTCAGGGCCCTGCGGTCTCCCATCTCCTTTTCGCTGATGACTGTATTCTTCTGGGTCAGGCTTCCATTGATAATGTGGCTTCCTTACAATCTATTGTGCAGAACTACTGTCTGGCTTCGGGTCAGAGGGTTAACTATCTCAAATCTTCTATATGTTTCAGCCCGAAGACCACCAGATCTACTAGGGAAGCCATTACTAATCTATCAGGTATATCTACTCAGACTAATCGATTTATGTATCTGGGGATCCCCATTACAGGTAGACGTCCCCGTTGTTCTGACTTTGCTAAGCTGAGAGGAGGGTTCGTCAGCGCCTTGAGGGGTGGCAGGTCACTAGTTTATCTATGATGGCCAAAGTCATTATTATTCGATCGGTTCTCTCTTCGCTTCCTCTGTATCTTCTTTCCAATACTGCTATTTCGACTACTTGTCTTAGGAGGATAGAGAGATGCTTCAGAGACTTTCTTTGGGCCTCTATGCAAGATGGTCATGGCATGCATTTATTATCCTAGGACACGGTCTGTATGCCTATCCAATAAGGCGGTCTTGGAATTCAGTCTTTGATTGTTAGAAGAGAAGCTCTTCTTGCCAGACATGCTTCTCGATTTCTCTTAGAGCCGCAGTGTCTGTGGAGCTCTCTGATGCGAGCAAGGTATGGGGAGTGGACGTCCGGCTCACCCATTTTGCCGACCCGGGATCTTCCTACTTTTGAAAGGAGGTTTGCATATATGGTCAGTTTATCCTGAAGAATGTTTCATGGAGTATCAGAGATAGTTATTCGATTGATGTTATCCATGATACTTTGATTTCTGAGCTTCCCGTTTCGAGGTGGCCCTCTTTTATTAATATGGATGCCCCCTCCAGTTTAAGGGTTAAGGATTTGATTTCCCTGGATTCCCCCTCATGGCATATCCCCACGGTGACATGGTTATCTGGGGAGGAGTTTCTCGGCGGATTCTATCTATGCCTCTTATGCCTTGCTATGATGGTGATTTTAGGCTTTGGCAGAGATCTTGTCTCTCTAAGGCCCCCTCCAAGACCTTATGAGGAGTTTCAGGCCTCAGTCCCGGCGCACTGAGGATGCTGCTTGGATTTGGAAGCTTCCCACCATTCCTAGGGTTCAGCTTTTTATTTGGAAGCTTCTTTGGGGCTGCCTTCCTACGTTTGATCTTCTCTCTCTGAGGGGTCTGTCTATTCAGCCGATCTGTCCTCTTTGTCGGCTGAAGGAGGAGACGGATGACTACGCTATCTTTCTATGTCCTAGAGCTAGATGGTATGGTATCTGATGGGTTTTTCTAGTAGATTGAAGGCTATGGCATCTCCGCGCTCCTCCTTTTTCCATGATATTCGGTGGGGATCTCAGCATAAGCGTGGTCTTTGGGCAGCCACGGCATATCAGATTTGGCTGTCAATGAATGAGCTCATTTTTTCGAATATCACTGCTTCTCCTCATAGGATTGTGAGGAAGATAAGATTGCTGATTATGGACTATGACCGTGTCTTCTCTGGTGTTGGTTCTGACTCCTCTAGCCGCTGGGGTTCCCCTACTGCTTCGGCAGCGAACCAGTATCCGATTTTCATTTCTTGGGAGCCTCCCTCTAGGGTTTGTCAAAATCAACTTCGATGGGAGTGTCCGTGGTAGAGCTGTTGGTTCTGCGTTCATCATCCGTGGGTCAGCGGGTGATTTGTTGGCGGTGGGAGGTTTTGGTTCTCTTGACTATTCTGTCCTGATGGCTGAGCTCTATGCGGCTTGCGCGGGGATTTCTTATGCCGCTCGGATTCTCTGCGCTCCTAGGATCATGATCGAGGGTGATTCTATGATGGTCATTTCTTGGTTGCAGAAGGAGAATTGTTTTGATGGTCCCTCTAATCCAATCTTGAGGGATATTTGGTCAATTCTGCGAGTGACTGGCTCTGTCCTGATCCATCATATATATCATGAAGCCAGATTGGGCGACTACCTCTATGGCTCAGCATAATGGTTTATGGATTTGGAGGCTTGGAGATCACTGTCCGATTCTTCTTTAGCATATTTTGTCTTCTGATATATCTGGGTTGATTCTACGAGACTTGTGTGATTACTTATTTGTACCAAAAAAAAAAAAAAAAAAAAAGAAGCCCCAGTCCCAGCTTAAACCAATTGATACCAAGATAATTTCATGGTTCAGAGTAGTTAAAATTCAGGACTGACCGCTTGGTCAACCAGTTCGCAGGATGATATGGACGCCGCTGTCAGTGTCCACAATGTCGCTCATCTCACCCACTTTGAGGGCAAAGGTCGCTCCTTCAAAGGGCTTTCATCTCTCCCCTCCCAAAACGACGACCTGCAGCAGTGTAAAATATCATGCACCACGATCAATGCTCAACAAGGCTTATTTGAGTTATTGCACGCATGAAGGATGGGTTCCATAAAACTGGACAAGCAAACAAATTACACCGTCAGAAGTAACTAAACGAAAATAAGTTTCCAGTTGGAGTTGCACTCACGTGCAACTCCATGCGATACGCTCGATTAACAGGTTTTTGAAATCGGCTTCATCGATTTGCATTGGACTTGGTCCGACTCGTGCGTGCGTGAGCTTTCTCACGGCCATTCAACCAAGCAAGAGAAACACAAATATAAGTAAGAGTAAGATTTATATGTTTTTTATGTGACTAAAAGAGGTTTCATGATAAAAGAAGGGAAGCTTTTGAAAGGAAATTTTTGGATATAATTTTAAAGAAATTTTTGGATATTAAATATACTATACTATAATTTTCAACAACTACATCCATCCATGGGATACACAATATAAGATAATGGAAAGACCATAAATTTAGACTGTACATGTGAATGAAAAGAGAGAAGATTATGGTGTTCTGCATAATTTTCAACATGTCAGGGAGAGATGCTAATTTTTTAAATACTCATCATGCATTTTATTATATTTAATTTATTTATATTATTTTAAAATTATTTAATACTTTATTTTATATAGCATAATTGGTTTTAAAATAGTTTTATAATTTTTTTAATTTTAATAAAATATATTAATTATATAATACTTTGGAAGCATTTTTTTTTTTTTCACTCAATCCAT
Source organism: Calamus simplicifolius (assembly GCA_900491605.1). Classification (NCBI taxonomy): domain Eukaryota; kingdom Viridiplantae; phylum Streptophyta; class Magnoliopsida; order Arecales; family Arecaceae; genus Calamus; species Calamus simplicifolius. Next base: position 347,754 of record UESW01002057.1, on the reverse strand, counting down.
CCTACTTTTAATGTGAATTTATATATCACAAACGCTAAAGCTATACAGAAGAAAGTTTGAGAAAATGTGTAAGCTTCACACATTTTTTTAAAGAAATAACTGTAATGTAAAAGTAAAAAAGAAAGATACAGAAATAGCGCCAGAACTTAGTAAAAGAGGATTAACATTGCATCGACTTATGGAGAAATCTTGAGGCAAAAGTTTCAGATTGATCTAATATCACTATGATTTAACGCGTCTACATGAAAGAGTTGGCATGGCCTCCTCCCATAATAAAGTTGCATAAGCTCTTAAACCTTTGAAATCAACACGCTAGAGTACGTAAAAAGTGCTTCGATAAGATCAATAGCAGCCCTGATTGAAATCAACACGCTAGAGTACGTAAAAAGTGCTTCGATAAGATCAATAGCAGCCCTAATTGAAATCAACACTCTCATCAGGGGAAGAAAGAGGATCAGTTCTAAACTGGCAACAAATGCACACAGAAATACAAATCATCGGACAGAGAAACAGAATCCCAACGATCAGGAAAACCCTGATTTAACCCTAATAACATCGGATCAAATCTGATAGGGAATGGTGACCTAGATCACCGCCGTGCTTGGCGGAGCTGCAGTCGGAGTGGCGGGCGGCGACGTCCTCGAACCAGGCTTTGCCGGCGAGGATATCGTCGTGGAGCGCGCGGAGCTGGCAGACGGCGGCATCCCTGGTTGTGGTGCGGATGATGCGGCCGTTGGGGTCCTTCCGCAAGGCCTTCTGCCGGGACCTGTTAGAAAATAATTTTTGATCTTAGAAAAAAATAAATTCTTTCCTAAAAATTACTAGAAATTTAATATAAAAATTTAAATATATAAATAAATTAAAAAAAAGATATGGGTTAACTCATGCAGTACAGATTCGCATGCAAATAAATTTTTTTTTTAATGATTAACAATTGCAGTTGATTATTCTCCCAAAGTAATAGCCTAAAAGGGATTCAAGAAAATTTATAGTAAATCCGCACGCGAAACAGTTCATAAAAAAATAAGGAAGAAGGACCGTCGAAGCTAAAAAGCTCCGGTAAAGTTTGCTCTGATTAGAGGAGTGTACCTGACAAGAGAGGGAAGATCAAAGTGTTGAAGGGGTTGCTCTGCCTGGCGGATGCACCCTAGATGACCAAGCCTTGAGCCCATGGATCTGCGGCCAAGTATCCGCTGACCTGGATGACGATCACTTTTCGCTCCTTTGTATCTGTCTCCAAAGTACAACGATCCGGTTCAACCCGATTCTCCTACTACAAGCACGATCATATGGAGGTGCAACCCAATGATTCCTTTAGATGCCCAAAGAAAAAGATTCGTAAATATCAAAGAATAAAAAATTAAATTTAAAAAGAAAGATTAAAAGATCTGCCTCTGTCTTCCTATTAATTTCTTCGGAAAAGAGCCAATATCAAATTAATAGCATAGATAGACTCCAATGAAGTCAGAGAGGAATCCTCTCTTCCTCCTTTTCTATCTGCTGCATGTGCTTGATTAAATAAAGGAGTTAAGGCCTTTTGCCCAATTATTAATTTATTTATTTTTAATTATTTTGATCATTGGCCTTGTGAGCGTTTGTGGAACCCTCGAGCAAACGCTCGAACATTCGCGGAAGGCTCGCATAGCGAGCCTTCACAAAACGCTAGCTGACAGCCCATGCGAGCATTTAATGCTTGCGTAGGTCCTCTCTATTTTTTTATTTTAAACTTTTTTCTAACAATCCCTTACAAAATTTTAAATAAAAAGAAATAAAAATATATAAATTTTAGGACATCTTATATTGCGCAATAGGTGAGGTGTTCTATGAACTTAAACCTCACTTAGTATTGATTGTATACATCTAAAGGAACCATAGTGGATTAAACCTTGAGCTAGGTCCTTGACTCAGATTTTTACTAATCACACACAGTATGGATCAATTGGGTTTAAGCGGTCAGCGCAAGGGCCTTGCGCTTAGTACCTTGATTTTTCATGAGAATTCCTTAAGATTAGCCCAAACATTTAGTCACGGCCTAATATGACGATTCTCATATAGGTGAATCCTCCAAGGATATTTATGACTAATATCCTGCAGATAACCTACCTCGGATCCATTAAGAAAATGACTCAACCTTACATAAATTTACTTTGTCACTTTATAAGATCACTCATTAAAGGGATGGGATGGTTTTTTTTTTAATTTGTGCTCTAACACGATCACTCAATCAGCTTCGTTTCTACATATTGAACCTCCTTCATGGGATCTTCAATCACAGAGGTTGGGTATCCACCGTTGGTGACCAAATAATGGGCTTAAGCCCCATCCCCCTCGATGAATTTAGGACTCTACTCCTAGATAATCTCTTGATTAATTGATTTATCTGCCAAATTATTCTTAAATCCAAGGAGATAATATTATTTTTGGACTAGACCTTGTCACAACATCCATGTTTATCCATTTTTTGCCATTTGGTAACATAAAAGATTCACAATAGTAGGTAAGCAATAAGTATTTGCCCAATGCTGTCACTTTTGTTTAGCAAAAAACAACACAGCAAGAAGATATTAAATATTGACCACTATACTAGGAAACACTTATATGGAGGAAACACTTACTTGGATGAGTTTTGTAGCTGTGCGGTAAGTGATGTATAAAGTAGAGATGGGCACTGGCCGTGCCGTGCCAGGCACGGCCCAGGCCCGCCATGCCTAAAAATTTACCGTGCCGTGCCTGACACGGCCCATTAACAAATGGACCGTGGCAGGCACGACACATTAAAAAAAATTCAAATTTGGCACGGCCCGTCATGGGCCGTGCTTTGGCACGGCCCATCAGGGCCGTGCTAGGGGCCGTGCCATGGCATGGCCCACCACGGCCGTGCCATGGCACGGCAGGTGGTGCCTGCCTAGGCACCACTCTTATCTAGGCACCACGTGGTGCCTAGATAGGCACCATGTGGTGCCTGCAGGTGGTGCCTATAGGCACCACCTGCATGTACCGATGCCTAGGCGCATCGGTACATGGTGCCCAGGCATCAAATTTTTTTAGCCATTTTTAACGGCTATATAGCCGTTAAAAACGGCTATATTCGTTTTTAACGGCTATATAGCCGTTAAAGACTATTGGGAGGGATTTAGACCATTTTACCCCTCCCAACAGTCATATAACGGCTATATCAAAGGGTAATTTTGAAAAAAAAAATTTAGAAATTCTATAAATAGATGAACTCTCCTTCATTCTTACCACACCAAACCAATTCCTCTAATACTACCATTTCTCTCTTCCAGCAAATGCTTTAATAGATTAGCAATTTAATTTTTAGTTTGCAAGTGTTCTTACAAGTGGCAAGTGCTCAAGCAAGTAGTCAAAGTGCTACAAGATCAATTCTTGTTGAGAGGCAAGAGCGCAACAGGAAGCTCACAAATCTCGGCTCCACGCCTCCACCTCTAATCTTTTCTCAATTCCTTTTTGTGGGTTAGTTTTTATTTTTTTACATTTATTAATTAAAAATTTTAGATATGACATCTTTTAACGAAAGTAATTTTAACATGCACTTTTTCTGAGGGTGAGGAAACTAATCCTCAAGGACCCCAACCCCAATCCCAACTCCAAATTCCATCTAGAGCTAGTGTCAGTGAGTGTCAAACCTCTTCTCGTAAGAGGACTAGTAATGTTTGGATTGATTTCGATAGAATTATGGTTGATGGAGTCTATAAAGCAAAATGTAAAAAAATGTGCAAAACTTTACCGTTGTTCTAGTACTGGGGGAACATGGCATCTAAGAAGACATCAAGAGAGTCATAGGATGCATGATTCCAGTCAGCAAGGACTCCTTAATATACAAGAAGGATTACTTATAGGTAATTTTGCATATAACCACGAAAATCAAAAAAAATTACTGGTAAAATGGATAGTTCAAGATGAATTACCTTTTAATTTATCTGAATCTTATAATTTTGAAAGATATATTCAATTAGGCCTACAACCTGCTTATAAAAGAACTAGTAGGCGTACCTTTAGAAGAGTGGCTATAACAAATTTTTAGCAATGAAACAAAGTTTAACAGAAAGCCTCTCAAATTTAAATGCTAAAATTTCTTTAACTTCTGATATTTGGACGACATCTATAGGTAGTAATTGTTTTATTTCTGTTACTGCTCATTATATTGATAATGATTGGCAATTAAATAAATGAATTATTGCTTTTCGTGCTTTTGATTTTTTGCATTCAGGACAACAAATTTTAAATATTATTTATCAAACTGCATGCTCATATAATATTAATAATAAAATAATGTCAATTACTTTTGATAATGCATCTAATAATAATTCTGCTGTTGCATTATTAAACGACTCTTTACATCCCATTTTAGATGGACAATTATTTATATTAGATGTGCATGTCATATATTAAATCTTTCTGCTCAATTTGGCATGAACATAATTCAAGAGGTTATTTCAAAAATTAGAAATGCAGTTTCTTTTATTCATGCTTCAAGGTCAAGACTTCAAGAATTTAAACAATTATGTGTAGATCATGGTAAACATTTTAAAAATTTAAACTTGATGTAATAACTCGTTGGAATAGTACCTATGCCATGATACATGATGCATACCCATATAAGAACTTATTAAGTGCTTATATTAATGAGCGTGGATTAGGATTTACATTGACTGAAGCTGATTGGAATCAAGGTAAAATTTTAAAAGATTTTTTAGTTACTTTTTATGATGCTACAAATGTTCTTTCAGGTATTTATTATCCAACTTCTTGTTCATTTTTACAAAAAGCATATGTAATTAGTGAAAAATTTAAAGAATATAGATATCATGAAGTTTTAATGCCTATTATACATAATATGGAAACTAAATGGAATGAATATTGGAATAGGATATGTCCATTGCATAACTTAGCTGCTATTTTTGATCCTAGAGTTAAATTAAATGGTGTAATTTTTTTAATTGATCAATATTGTGAAAACATGAATCAAAATCCTGAACTTGCTAAAGATGAGATAATACGACTTCTTAATGATATTTATTATTTATATATGATAAAATTTGTGGATCTAGAATACCTGTTCAAAGCTCTGCTTCTTCTTTTAGATCTCGTTCGTCATCTATTTTTTCATTCATTAGAAGACGCACATGCTTCATCATCTTCTTCATCTTCTTCGTCTTTAAGTAATGAATTGGAATTTTATTTACGAAACGATCTTCATTCTGCATATGATGAAGATCAAATAGAAAGTCTAGATGTATTAGCTTGGTGGAAGAATGTTAAAAATCAATATCCTGTTATGTCTGCCATTGCACGAGATGTTTTAGCTATGCCGATGTCCACAGTAGCATCGGAATCCGCTTTCAGTACAGGTCGACGTATTTTAGACGAAAAGAGAAGTAGGATGACTGGCGAGACAGTTGAGATGCTTATCTACTTCAAAGATTGGTTGGATGCTGAGGCGAGGCTTCAAGATAAGGTGGACATGACTTAACCAGCGAAGATGACGATGACACAATACTACTGATGATTGATGAGTGATGAGTGAGTCATTTCTTCTACTTTTATAATTATATATTTTTATTTTTAAAATTGTTAAAAACTTAAAGTAAGTCATCTTTATTTTTTTTCTTTCTATTTTTTTCTCCTTGCTTATTGTATTATGTTCTGGAGGTCAGGCCTAGCCCCCATCCCTTCTGTATCATTTTGATTTTAAATTAATAAATTGGTAGAGGTCTATGCCAAACCCCCAACATGTAAGGTGGCTTTATATTAATAAAATTTTTTTATACCTAATAATTTTTTAATTTATCAAAAAAATTTTTTTTACAATTTTTTTATTTGAGTCGTGCATGGGCCAGGCCCCAAGTGGGCCGTGCTTGGCACGGCCCAGGCCCACCTGGGCCGTGCCGGCACGGCACGGCGGGCCGACCCAGGCCCGTCATGGGTCGTGCCGTGCTGGGCCAACAGAAAAATTTTTCACGCCCGGCACGGTACGGTTCACTGGGCCGTGCCGGCACAGTCCGGTACTGTAGCAGTACGGAGCCGTGCCAAGCACGGCCCATGTGGGCCTGGGCCGTGCCGTGCTATGGGTGGCACGGCCCAGTGCCCACCTCTAGTATAAAGCAGGACTACATCTACATGCCAACTCTTAATTTTCAATAACAATACATAATCTGCTACTACTATCCCAATTATATGCCAATAGAAATTGTTTCGATTTGAAATCCTGCCTATTTCTAAGAAAGCCATATGATGGACTAAGGACATCTAGCATCAGATAACAGGAGAGTTCCGATTTGTACAAAAAATTTAACATAGCAAAATATGCTCCAAGTAAAAGGAAAACAAAGAATACTGGACCAATAAAATTAACCTTAAATTAAATAGTAGACTCAGTTAATCAAATTATAAAGCTTCAACATTTTTTCATTGCATTTTTAACAAGTAACATATTAAAAAAAAATATTTTGTAAGCTGCAATTGGTTTCTTTTCTCTTTAGCGTCTGATTGGAGTTTTAGTTTGATGTTAGCATAACCCAAGCCACTATGGCTAGCTTGGATCATAACTTAATTTCTTGAGGGTGCATATGCGATTTTTGATTATACATCTCTTGTTTCTCATTTATGGTTAATTAAGCATCTAACCTATTCATGATTTTGAATATTGTGTAATACAATATGCATTCATCAGTTATTTTGAAATCATAACTTCAAAAAATTATGTACATTTACCTTAATTATACGAAGTAACATAATTGTCATAAAGATTATGTACTGATTTTTTTTTAAATTATATTCTATTTAACCATCAAATTGTAGAACATGTTATGAATTAAATGACTCAAATTCAACAATCACTTTTTATATCATTTCATTGCACATTCTCTGCAAGGTGCTTCTAGACTAATAAATAATAGTGTAAGAAACATTTTCATATGACCATATTTTGAATAATCAAAAGTAATGAAAACAAGGTAAATGCAAGAAGTTGCATGTGCCATGTAACTAGAAAGGATATCAAGCATATTCACTCACAAAAAAAAGTAATGGATAGTTTGTTCATATAAAACATGCATAAGTAACCAAAATATTACAAGGCTTCAATAAACACAAAGGAAGTGTCAAAAAATTTAGTAAGATGGAAAGACCCAAGTTATAGCAAATTAACTTGGAACGAGTAAGAAATAAGAATTCATTAAGTCATTACAAATAATCAGAATGGACTTTGATAATTATGCCCATCATTACATTTTCATTGAGAAGAACTATGTTGAACCATTTATTTTCAAATGCTTCTCCATAAAAATGGACATCTTCAAAAAAATTAAAGATAAGATTATGAACATGAATTACTAATTATTTTTAAAAAAATCTCCTTAAAATAGGATCATGATTTACAATGAAAAAACTAACAATTTTTAGAAAATCAGGTATGATCCTTAGTAGTTAGAAAATAATTTTTGATCCTTACAAAAAATCCTTTCCTAGAAATTGATAGAAATTTAATATAAAATTTAAATGCATAAATAAATTAAAAAAGAAGACATAAATCAAGCCAGGTGTGTTAGACACTGCCCTAAGGATTAGATTTTTGCCCCTTCGTGCAGGTTGTTGGCGATCTGTCCTCAAGGTACAATAATCCGGCTCGATCCGATCCTCCTACTACGAGCATGATCGTCCGATCCTCCTACTATGAGCATGATCGTAGGGAGGTGCAACCCAATGATTCCTTCAAATGCCTAAAGAAAAAGATTAGTAAATATCAAAGAACAAGAAATTAAATTTAAAAAGAAAAATTAAAAGATCTGCTTCTACCTTCTTGTTAATTTCTTTGGAAAAGAGCCCATATCATATTAGTAGCATAGATAGACTCCAATGAAGCCAGAGAAGAATCCTCTCTTCACCCTTTTCTCTTTGCTGTTTGTGTTTGATTAAATAAAGAAGTTGAAGGCCTTTTGCCCAATTATTTATTTATTTATTTTTAATTATTTTGGTTGTTGGCAATGCTCGAGCAAACGCTCGAACGTTCGTGGAATGCTTGCATGGGCCCTCTTTTTTTTTTTTTTTTTACTTTTTTCTAACAAACCCCTCGTGCTTTATCAGTACGAGGGACACCCTCACCAGCTGCTCCGATGCCATCTTCTTCTCGTTCCTCCTTTGCTCCCCCTTGCTTGAAGTTAAGTGCAGAGGTTCCTATTAATTTTCTTTCTCTTTGAAAAAAGTTTTTGTAGATCGCTTCGGTGCAATACTTTTTTATATTGATCAATGTGTATTCTAGGTAACTTGCCGAGGTCACAAGATGAAAGAAGATGGAATAATAAAAATGATCTTAAATTTTGAGGGTAATATATATTAATATTATTTAATTTTTTTTTAAAATTTATATATAAATCAAGAAAGATGTAGCCCATATTTTCTTAACGAGTATCATAGATTTTTAATTAGAATATCATAATTTTATAACTAAAGCATCATAATATTTTTTTAGCTTATATTATAAATTTTTTAAAAATATCATAATTTTATAATTAAAATATCATAATTTTTTTCGATAGTAGAAGTTTATCATGTATATCGTAAAGCTTTACCTTAATATTTTAGAATGAATGTTGTAATTTTTTTTTTGATCGATATCAAAAATATTTTTGAATATCGTAAATTTGCCTTAATATTTTATAAGTAGGGTATCGTTGAGTTTTGTAATTTTACAATAAGGTATTATAATATTTTTTTAGAAGAAAAAAAATTGATACTCGTGTGACTTATTTAAAATTATCCTTTTTCATACATAAAGAGACTGAGGTAGGATCATAATTATAAATTTACAAGTGATATATGCTTTTTTTTTTTTTTGGTCCCATTAAGAAGAAATAATGTAGTTTACGTAGTATTTGCTGCACGGAAGAAGGGTTGGAAAGAGTTGTCCTTTCGCTCGCTCTTAGGAAAACCCAGCCCATTTAATTTGGGTTGGGTTGGGTTGGCTTGGGCTTGTGTTGGTTGACCACGCTACTTCAACAAAGCGAGGGAAGAACTCCCACGGTGTTTGATACTCGCCCTAGGGTTTTGGGCCGCTGGCATTCGCGAGTCCTTCCGCTGGAATCCCGAGCTTCTTCTTGCCCCTCGTCCGATCCGTCCGTCTTTTCTTTCTTTTTCTCTTACCATGGCGTCGCTTCCAGGCCCTTACTCCGGCGTCAGCACCCTTGCTTTCGTACGCTCTCTCTCTTCTCTCTCTTCGTCGATTTCTTCTCCACGCTCGCTTAATCTTTCCCTTTGTCGCTTCAACAGGTAGCTCGTGCGTCCGCCTTCACCTTCGGCGTTGTCTATGGAAGTATAAAGCTCTCCTATCTCCAGGTATGATCACTTATATGCCATTTCTGTAAAGAGCCGATCTTCTTATAATTTCTCCCATGAATCCATGGTATCATTCTTTTGTGACTATTGTTGTCCATTTTCGTTTTTTTTTTAATTCCCTCTCTTTAGATAGTACATAACCGGGATTGTTGCCTTAAAAAAAAACAGAAAAGAAAAAATTGTGTCAGTTTGTCGTTCCACTGGTTAGGAAAAGGTATTCAGTTGGAGCTGAGCTTGACCATTTATCACCTTAGAGGTTGCATTTAGATGTGTTAAAGCTTAGGCCCGGGTTTCTTGGAAATTGTAGCATGTTTCCTGGAGGATGTCTCCTGAAAGGAGTAATTGATGTTTTCTCCCTTCAAATCTATAATTTTTGTCCCCTCAGCCTGCTGAATACCTGTTTAGTTGATCTTTTATTTTTTTCCCCTCATGGGAATGCATGATGAATAGATTTGAAGCATCGAAACAAACATTTACATCCAAGTAACAAATTTTTTTGTGCAAGTTGTTTTTTATGAATGGAGGAACTGTGTGTAACGTGGGAAGCAAAAAATCAGAACTTAATTTGGAGGTCTTTATTTTCTAGTGGGGGTGAGGGTTTGGTTTTTTTCCCGTTGTGGGGGAAACATGATGAACCTTCTTGTCACCTATTTGGCCCCCATGCTTTCAATGTAGGTTATGAAAATATGCTACAATTGTATACAAACTCCATAAACTGAGATAGTTCCTATGTGTACCATGCTTTAAGAGAGTATACCTTTTGTATCGTTTAAATAATCAGATTGTTTGTTTAGTTGTGGCCAAATCTTCTTTTCTTTATAAGTTCTAAGCTCCTGGTGATGCAGATGTTTGAAATGAAAATTTGACTTGAGTGCATGTTAATGGGCTTACTGTTAAGCACAACTAAAGCTGATGTTAATCTCTTTTTCTTTTTCATTGTTTTTAAATTAAAATTCATATATCTTGGAGACAGCAGTAAGGACTGGTTTTTTAAGGGTTGTTTCAGCAGTAAAATTTGTCCCAGATGAGCTGGAGGACCAGATGTGGTGGGCTCTCAGTTGGGTCAGCTGGGAGAATGTTTAGGCCAATTGAATGAGATGGGCTGCTTGGAAATTTTCTTGAGGATACTATTGGTTGGAGTAGTTAGGTGATGGATATCTTGAATAAATTTCATCAATAGGCATAACCGTACTTGTCAAAAGAAGAAGAAGAATAGGAGACTTCTTTCCGGTCTTTTGGAATTTCACTAGAGTTCTATGTGTTATTTACTTAGGACAGATACTTCAAATCTTTTAGAGTTTTAGACAAACAATTGGAATTGGTTTTAGGGTGTTGTTCTCATATTTTAATTATATATGCAAGAGAAAGCTAATTACAGAGAATGAAGCTTGAATACTAAATTTGTCATATTCTTTTGGCCATGCATTCAATCTATTGGGCTCCAATGATTTCACTCCTGAAATGTAGATTGTGGAGTTGCATTTTTAAACCTCTCTGCTTGTTTCAATGTTGGTATCAATTTTCTGACTTAAGTGAGCATTTGCATGGATCTTAAATTAGTTAGAAGCAAAACCATTTTAGGCTTTAGTTTACAAGACCATTTTTTTTGCTTCATAAGAGTTAAGTAAAATTTCGATGGGTTATATTGCTTCATAAGATAAAATTTTGATACAATGAATTTTTTTTTTTGGAAATCCGATGAGCATGGTAAACTCAACAAAACTAATATTGCTACATGGTATATATTCAAACTATTTAAGTTGTTATTCTCTTAATTTATCTTCAATGGGTGCTACTTATATCTTTTTATGAATAATTTTATTTTTTATTCTATCTTTTATTGTATTATAACGCATCCATCTAAACATTTTCATTTTTAATCTCATTTATCTTGTACATATGTTGATTTTTAACTGCCTTAACATTCTTTATTATAAAATATAGTTGATCGAATGATCGTATGTTGTTATAAAATTTTCTTTCAATTAACAGATATTGACTCTATAATATTTATATTGTACTTTTCTATTTTATCCAATCTACTTTAATCCTCTAAATAACATCACTTTTAATCTTTCCTTTCTTATGAATGATTGATGCTAAATATAAAAAATGATCTCTTTAGAAGTAAAAAATATAAATATAGTATAAGAATAAATAAAAGATAGTTTGATCACTTGATGTATAGGCTAGAAATATGCAAACCACATGATTTTTGGTATACGAGTAGTTTAGTTATAGTAGATCATATCTAACGGCTTGAAACATTGATATTGAACTCCCATCACCCAATCATGCATGTATATGCATGTATGCCTGTGTCCAAAACTCTAATAAGCATTTTTTGTTATAAGCTTGCCGTACTGAAAGAAATGCTAGCATGGGCAGTGGAGGGCCTAGAGTATGGACAGATACACTAGCCATATGTACCATGCTAGCAAGATACCAAAGTGGTACTGGTGCAGGGATGTACCCTTGCATTTTGTGTGCAGGTTCATGCCTACTTGTATCAGTCCTTGCCGGTTTGTGCTGGTCATGCAGGCCAATATGGACCCATTTGGGTGTCGCATAGTTGGGTTCACAACCAGCACGTTTCAACACAATATGTTCTGGGCCAACCTGTGACTGAAATTGGCATGGGACAGGTTACTTAATCCTTCATTTATGATGTGGTGATGATTTATTCTGGTACAATAGCAATGACATAAGGAGGTTGATCATTTTAGGCAATGATACATATTATCGATGGGAGGTTTAAGATGGGTTGTTTTATTTACTTGTTGTGAACTTGAGAAGTTTTGATCACCTAGGCATCTTTCCAGGGTCAGAAGATCTAATATTGCATTAGTGGGATTCAACCATGAAGGGATCCAATTGGAGATTAGCAGCTAACTAATTAGCTTGCTTTGTTTCATGCTAGGATTATCTTTTTGCAATTTGCCAAGTGTCCAGTGTCCAAAGCTTTTATTTTACTGATTGAGTTGAAATTGTTCGAAGTGATTTCTTTTTGATGTACGGGATTCAGAGCAATTTCTTACTGCTGGGGACTCAGGGGTATGATGGAAAAGTCGAGAGTCTGAGGCATTTAGGGTAATATGAAAAGATGATTTTATTTTGGGAAAAAAAGAGGTAACAAAGTGAAGGTGTCATAGAATTGGAGGCTAACCACCTTTTCATTTTTCCCATCAGAGTACAATTATTCTGTGTAGAGGCTACAGCGTAATAAGTTGCTATATTCTTCTTTTGTCAAATTTCTTTATACTTTTCAAGTGCAAGAACACCTAAATGTTGAAGACATGAGCCCCATGGCATTGCACCAGATCCAGTTGTTTAAATGGACTATTTTTGATCGAGAATCTTCATCTAAGATTTGCTGCATAACTTAGGATGTGATCTCCGCTATGTCAAGGATGAAGAGATGAAAAGATAGCGATTGATTTGTGAGACTTATCCATGTAAATTTGTGGTTTAAAATATTGCAGGAGCAATTTTCCCTGACATGGCTGATTATCCTGAAGAGGTGAAACCCATGTAGTACATGGGATGATGGGTAGATCAGGGAAAGAAAAAGCAGGCTTTTATCAAAGACCTTATTGGATAGGAGTTTTGCTAAGCTAGTGCTGCAGTCTAACATTTTGTAATCTAATAACAATTACTGCAGTCTTAAGAGACATGAAATATGCCAGGAAAAGGAGTGCCTTATGGATGATTTATAAACACTGTTCATTATTATCCCCATATGCTTCTTTCTTTTCCCCTTTTGTTTTTTCATGAAAGAGCAAAATGAGTCTTAAGACCCATCCAGTCCTGGTGTAGAAGTGTAATACATCCATCTCATTAGCTCATATTTTCCTTTTTTTGATCCCTTCAGGCGAAGGCAAAGTCTCACAAAAAGGCGGAGTCAAAGGGTCATCATTGAATCAAGGGATGCGGCCTGTTGATCGCTGATGTGAATCCAGCGACAGAATTTTTATCATCTCCATTTTATTATTATTATTATTATTATTATTTAAATCTTCACTGCATGGGGGTTCATGCTTGTTTAAGGTTTCCCATATGGAACCAAAGGGGAGGATGTTTGACGTGTCACCTCCTGTACTGAAATAATAGCCATTCTTGTGGACAGGTGGATTTTGGACCCATTTCACTTAAAATGATTGACGTAGTTTTTCTGGGGTTTGTCGTCTAATTAGGTTTTAGTATCTGCATTTTTTTAGTGGTATGTTTAAATTTAGAATCACCCGTGAGATCACTGAGATATGATAAGCCAATCGAAGGGCGGGGGATTTCTATGGGTTTCATTTCTCACGCGTGGTTTTCAAATTCACGCCCCAACTTACTCCATCTACCACCGAGGTTTTATTTCTCATCCATCAAATAACGCCTGGTTTGTTACTATTCCCAAATTTTACTGGCAACATCGATCGACTTGCTAACTGAGGTCGCTCTATAACTTCAGCATAGTTTTTCTGCTGATTTATGTTTAATTTATTTAGCTAATAATTTTTCAAAGGCTTTAAATAGCTTTTTCATATTTACAAAAAAATAAAATAACGCATGGTTTTCAAATTCATGCTACAACTAACTCCATCTTCTTACACCGATTTTTAAGTTGCTGTATGATTAATACTTAAAAGTTAAGGACTTGGCCATGGATGTATGTACTTTCTAAAGTTATTCTAAAGTTATATCATTTCTCATGTTGCAGATGGTTGTGTTGGATAGTGGGTGTGGTTTCAGTCTAACTTGGTTTCATATTGGAATTATAATTTTTTTTTTTGGTCTTTAATTCAACTTATTTGGCTTTGATTCAACTTATTTATTGACCAAATCGGATTCATGAATTTAAATTTATTAAAAATTTAATAAAAAAAATCAACTAAAGCTTAAAGTTTTAACTATATCTAAGATTATGATTATTATTAAATTTAGAAATTATAATTTTTAAAATATTTGTTGAATTCCTAAACATATTATAAATAATAATTTATCAAAATAAATAATGGAAGTACGAATATTTAGATGTAATTAGATGAAAATAGATGAATAAAGATTAAAAAATAGTTTAAACAAGGATTTATTTAATAAATTAATAAGTGTAATTAAAATAAAAAAATATAAAATTTATATAATTAGAATTTAAGCATTAAGGTGAATTGAGTTAAGATCCGATGGGATCTATTTTCTATTTTACATCAAGAATTCAAGATCTCATTTTCGAATTCAATCGAATCCATTTTCAGATTAAAAGATAAAGAGATGATCGCATTGATAGATGCACGTGGACTCCGACCTGACAGCTCACGCGACCGTCTTGGGATCCAAACGGGACCCGTTTTTCCAAATTTCTTCCCGTGGAAGTTACATCCAAGATCTGCAAAGCAAAACGTATCATTTTAGCTTATCAATTTTTAAAAAAGTATGAAACTAATTATTTTTATTTAATTTTTATCGTTAAAATAAGTTAACATTATAAAAAATTTCTTACGTAATCGAAACTGAACTGCATTCAACTTACGTGATTTATGTGATATTTGTTTTTTTTGTTTTTGTTTTTTTTTTTTTTACCATTCGTTCAATACGACCTAGAGTTTCGTGCAATGTAAATTTCATACGATGTTATTATATTTTAATGATAAAAATAAAAACAAAAATAAAAAGTAAAGTTAAAAACCAACCTCATAATTTTTTCAGAAGTTTAAGAATTAAAGCGAAGGAGGTTAAAAAATATATAATATAATTTATTTTATTCTCGCTTTGCGTGTTGGACGGTGCGATCTGAACTCTCTGAGTGCGTATTTCAAAACATAAATTTCAGAGCAAAGCGAAGTGAAGAGCGATTTCACGTCCGCCAGAAATTTGACTTTAACCTCGATGGGACCAGCCGGCCCATCCCTCACGCGCTAACCCCATTAAAGCGCGGGTCGGGACCACTGCCGGACGCGCATCCGGTGTCGTGACGACTACGGTGAGAGCCGAGTAGATCTGGTGGTAGAGAGGGCAGGTGGGTTTCTTCCGGTGCCAAGGGGCGGAAGGGAAGCTCGTTAGGTTATCGCTGTTGCGACGATTGAAGGGTGCTTCTTCCACCGAGCGAGTCCTGGGAGGACATGAGATTAGGTGCGGGCCATCTGTTTTTCTATTTTCTGTTTTTTTTTTTTCTTTTTAGCTCAAGATGCTTGTAGATATATAGTATGTGAGGAAGGTGATTTATTGTCGAAGTGCTTGTTGTACAGGATTGACGTCCATCTTTTGTGCTAGCTGTTTTCTCAAAATCTTGCATGATAGCTCTCTATCCATTTGGAGTTCTGGTTGTTCTCCTAAAAATCTTGAGTGGTAGCTCTCTTTACTGTGTGTGTGTGTGTGTGTGTGTGAGAGAGAGAGAGAGAGAGAGAGAGAGCTCTGAAGGGCTGAAGATATATATGGAGAGAGAGGTATGGTGGATCTACTGAGAGCGTTCGGTCCCATGGAAATTAGAGGATGGTGGACTGACTTCATTGTAGACCTATCCCAGGTGCGTGGAGGAAGAGTGGATAGGAAATACTGGATATGATTTGGGAAATTGATGGAGATAGAAGAAAAATATTGCATCTTGCATGCGATAAGTTTAGGTATGGGAGGTATCGGGAAAATTGTAATTATATAATTAATTTAAAAATTTTAAAAATATTTTTTATTTTAAATTATGAATTATTATAAATATAGTCTTAGATGATATGTGGAACGTAAAAGGATAATATTTGATCAGTTATTTAAAAATAAATGATGAATCTGATTATATTAAATTTAGATGACGTGTGGAACAAAGATATAAAATATTTGATGATTTATTAAAGATTCATCTAATGAAAGAAAAGATTATTATTTTTAATAATAAATTATAATGCATATCTTTTAGATGATGTTTGGAACGAATATTTTAAGAAATGCATTCTAAATATTTTTAAGGTTAGAAGATTACTTCTTCATCGAATAAACAAAGAGTTTTTTTTGACTATTATTACATTTGTATCAGCTGTTAATTAAAAAATATGCAGGTTTTTGAGCAATGAGTAACTTTAATAGTTTTAAGCGTTCCACGTACTTTAAAAAAAGAAAATTTATTAGCAATATGATATACTGTATGGTTATAAAGATGTAATTAGCTACACACATCTTCTGCGTGGCTATAAAGATGTCATTAGCTACATCAAGTGAATTTAGAGTCTTCGCTTGGACCTAAGTCAAGGTGTGAGAGATAAGGATTACAGGCTTCCAAAAGATGAGGATCATGGTGGGCTTCTGCATGTACCGCATCCTTTCAAATGATTAGCTGATTCCCGTTTCATTTTAAAGCTTCAAAGCGAGAAGGTAATTTTTAAGATATGTTTCACTTTATTCATCATAGCCTTGTAGCATCATGTTAGAATTACATAGTTGTTCGATTATTAACTTTTCTCCTTTTATGTCGCATGGGAAATAGGAGCACTATTGACATATATTTGAGGTGCAGTGCTTCAGATAGTGTCTTACATAAAGCACGTCTACACTGCATTTACGGAGAGATTTGAGGAGGTAACTTCATGGACTATTGAAAATCTAAGACTGCATTTGTGTTTTATTTTGGATTTCATATTATACTGCATTAAAATGTTACTATTTGCAAAATATCCGCAGATAAATAAGCTTAGTAAAAAAGAGCCAACAGTCAAGTAATCCATGTTTGCTTATGCATGCAACAATGGAGGCCTATGAAAGATGCATTTTCAAATGCATCATCAAATGTAATTATATGTTACAATATCTAACTTTCAAATAATGTTTTTCTATTCTACTTTACATACCCCAAATGTATGCATTTAACTACTACTCAATTGCGCAATCTGAATACTTAAGGTCCTTGTTGCAGCAACGGTTTTGTGAATTTGCCAGACAATGGACCAAAAATTCATGGAGTAGCTGTATCCGAGATGATATCTTCCCTCATGACATGGGACAAGATAGATAAAGGCATGATCCGCTTGTAGAGAGGTGCTTCTTTCTGCTCCTTGGGGTCAAACTTCCAGCCATGCTAGGGCTGACCACGGAGGTCAAAAGGCAGCTGTTCAGAAGGAATGCATGATGTAGGAGAAAGTGGAGTCTATGGATCAGAAATACTCTGTGATGCCAAGCCCAATTACATACATGAGATCATGCTTCATCTTTGGGTAGGGTATCTAATGGGTGACCTTCTTATATGGGGTTTAGTGTCAGTTACTTATCTAGATGGGATATTGAATTACTTGTTTCTTTCTGATAGGTTCCTAACACTTTCAGCTCTGATGATCTGCAAGTATGCTCCTCAGCATCAAAGACATGTAGTTCCATCCCATGAATTAACTGAAATTTCAATTCCCAATTTTGTATAATGATGCACATTGGAGAAAGCATGGGATGCTGATGGTTATGATCAATGGAGAAGGGAATTTGGCACAAACTCAGCAACTTAATAATATAGTTTATTATCTAAATGTTGGCTAGGCTGAGTTATGGAAGCATTTGTTCCCAGTTTACTCCAATCTGAACATGTTTCAGTTCTTAATTTCAGCTGGAAAAGTTTTGGTCATTTGTATTGTGAACAAGTACCTATTTGGATTGTGAACTTGTACCTATTTGCATCTTATTGTTGTGAAATCATGTATTAGCTATGAGCCCATAAATCCAGCAAAATTTTTAAATCACAGTGTCCCTGTTTTGTGCGTGGAATGTTATCTCATACTCTACTCCTATTAAATTTCAGCAATCAGTTTCTGCGAGCACTGGTTCTTTTTCAAGGGAATGTAATCTCATAAGGTGGCTTCTTTGTTTTGGTAGTAGTTCTTTTGTGGCACTGCAGTATATTACACCCGGTAATGTATCTGAATGCTACTTAGGCTTCACTATCAAGTTATTCATCATCATTATGGTATGATGTATATTATGTTATGATGTATCAACTGGAGTTGACTGCGAATAAATCCAGTGTATTGCTCAAAGCTGTAAAAGTTTCAGGTAGGCTTTGGGGACCCAGTGTTTAATGAAGCTAAGTGCCAGGACAAATTAAATATGGAAAAAAAGGGATCATCTAATTAAATCCAATGGTTAAGAGTTCATATTGGAAGTTTTGCTATACATTGTTTTAGTTGCTGGGAGATAGGGTTTGGCTCTCTCTAACATTAGGGTTAGTTTGATGTATCACTAGCAATCTTGGATGATAATATGGATTACCTACATGATGCATTATCACTTGATAGATTATCAGTAATGTTGATTACTGTGTTTGATATACACAGGTAATGTAATGCAATAATAATATTGATTACTGTATTTAGTATAACAAACAGATTATCAGTGATATAACACTAAAATTTTAAAATATTTTTAAATTAAATTTATTAAAAATTTATATAATATAATATATTTAATTTTTAAAAAATATATTTATAAATAATAATGTTTAAAAAATATATTTATAAATGATATTTGAAGCCACAATCTAGAGGTCATCGGTAACGAAAGATCCGTGACCAGACTTTCATGGAAAAGGATAATTTTATCAGAAAATAACCATCTCTCCTCCCAGATTATCACTAGAACCTGAATGGATTACTTGCTACCAAACGCTTTCTATAAATTTAAGGTAGTGTTTGATAGAAAAAATATTATTCATGGATAAGTGTATGGGATAGAGTTTGTTCCCTGGCTATCCCTAAGGATTTTCCTTGGCTATCCCATTGATCATATCAAATGTAAAAAGGTAAATTTATAGGATAACTTTTTTTTACTTTATCTAGAGGGATAACCAGCTATTCCTGTTTTTTAGGGAATAAGTTGAGGGAATATCTCATGGTTAACCATGGTTAATCCTAGGATATCCCTTTGGTTAACTTTATTCCCAACTATTCCTTTGGATGCTAAAAAGTTATTACAGGAATAGTGATACGAATTCCATAAGAATAGCTTATTCCTTTTGTTATTCCAGATTTTTGTTTGGATCAAAATCTGGTATTCCATGTTATTCCAGTGCAATTAATGCAGTGTTATTCCAAATGATGTTTGAATGACATGGCAATAAACATGTATTCGTAGGAATAGATGAAGAATTTTTTGAAATTTCAAAGATACCCTTTCCAATAAAAATGATTTATCAATTTTTATTTTTTAAAATGACTTGAATAAAATATTATTTATTAATAAATAAGGTAATAAATTAATTACTATTCATAAATAATATAAGAACATACTTAATAAATTTTTATATATTAATAAAGAAAAAAATAACATACTTAATATATTATTTTTAATTAATAAATTTATTTAAATTTATATTATAAATAAATTTATTTAATTTATTTAAATGACATAATAAATAAATTTATTTAATTTAATTCCATCGGTGCCCCTAGAATAGCTGCAGTGGGAATAGGAGCTATTCCATGGGGTACCATGGAATAAGGAATAGGAATAAAGAGGGTTGACTAGAATAGCCAGTCTTATAGGGCCCACTCTCCTTTTTCAGGATGTTTGGGGGAATAAGATAGAATAAGGCCCTATTCTATGCCTTATTCTAGCATCCAAACGCTGCCTATATAGTTATGGCTTTTGGGAATAAGAAGGGATATCCAGGGGATATCCCCTCTTATCCTCTGTTTTAAATACTACATAAGTATTTATTTAATTGCTTAGGTGCTTAAGAGTCTGTTTATTTAAAGAAGACATTTGATGTAATCTATTATTTAAAAAATAACGGATAACATGAACTGCAGCCCTCTTCATTGTAACGTGTTTCTTCTCTTTCCATTCTGCCTCTTCGCAAGTGTATTATGAAATTTAGCACGGCCAAAATATTATAATATCTCAACAAGCATATAGAAGATATTAGCAGATATCTTTTAATAAGCTGAACGTCTAAACAACTGTACACCCTCCACCACGGACGGAACCACCACTGAGAGTGTGAAGAAGAGTGATAGGAGTCCATCGACAAGAGAAGCAGCACCGGCACCGGCACCGGCACCACCACCATCCACGGCGACCTGCCAGCCCGGTGCATCGACACCAGCTCGGGCCGCGATTAAACGAGAGGCCCGATAAAACGAGCGAGTTAGCTCGAGGGCAAGGCCTGGCCTAGCCACCCTTTCTTCCACTGCCACCAAGGAACCGAGCCATGTTTGTTTTTCTTCCTAAATTTAAGTGCATCGACTGGCCATAATATAAACTAGGTATGTGCCCACGGACGATGCTTTAATTTAAATTTAAAAATAAAGATAAGATTAAAAATTTAAAATTTCGAAAATATTGTGTATAGATAAATTTTATAAATTATTTTATTATTTTATTTAACAATATAAAATATAATTGTTTCTCAGTTTATCTTTGTTTATTGGTCGTTTCAGGTAAGACCTCTGCTTAAGTATAATGGATTACCGTTCAAGGTAATAGATTTTTGAAAAAAAATAAAATTTAAAAGAAACACGTACTTAATTTTGAGAGGCCATTTGATGTTAGGTTGAAATTGAAATTGGAATCAAAATTAGAATCGATGATTCTTGCTATTTATTTGGTTCACATTACAATTGAAATTGGAATCGAATTAATTATTATTATTATTGTTTGGTTCATCCAAACTTCAGAATCAAAATTAGTTTAGATTTTTAATTTTATTTCTAAGCCAAAAGCTTACAAATTCAATTGTTTATAAAAATTATATATACTTAATTCAATATTTATATTATAGATAAAAAGACCTAAAAATTAATTAATAAAAGCAAACTATAATAAAACCATAATCTAATTTGGGATGATCATGTGTCTACTAATTTTATTTCTTAGCAACAAGCATTGTTTATTTAAAATAAAAAATTTTCATTTATCTATAATAAAAGATATCTTTTCATTGAGCATTGAAAAAGAAGAGATCCTTGCGTTTTTTATCTTGAGGTCTGACTAGGGTTTTGCTTTGTTTGATATGCAATTATAGTTTTGCTAGGTAAGTAAAAGATACTCATTGCTTATCATGCAGGTAAAAGAAGAGGTCACGAAGAGGTCTTGAACAAAAGAAGAGGTCATGAAGATGTCCTAAATAATTGCAATGGAAAGAAATGACATTAAGTGAGAGGAAGAGATAGCATGTGCGAGCAAGAAGATTCCTATTTAATTGGAATAAGAATTGTAATCTTGTTGAAGAATTTAAATTTTTAATCTATGCTAAGAGATGATTCCTATTTCAGATAGAATTAGAATCAGATTTTGATTACAAATAAGCGGTTTTATTCTTACGTACCAAACAACCCTAAATTAACTTTATATGATAGTTGAATTATTATCAAAAAAAGCTAGGGAAAAAAAAGCCTATATTAAAAATCAAGACATGTGGTAAAGAAAAGGAAAGCTTATGAATTATCTTCTTAGGTTTATGGAGAAAGATATGTAAGTTAATCTATTTGTAGGCTACAGATATGTATTTTAAAATTTTATAAAATGTATTTGCAATGAAAGCAATAAAATATTGGATCTAATCCAATATTAGCCTCAGGATCATGATATGAAAATTATATATAAAAGTATAAAAAAATATATAGATCAAATATGTGTAAATACAAATAGCATAGATCATAGCTATATTTATAGCCTAGTACCTTAGATCATATCTAAGTCATCAATAACTATAAAATCTCTTACCTTTGAATGCTTAACGACTCTCGTAGCAATGAAAGGCATGTTGGGAAATATGTCCCAAAGCCAATCGTCTAGGCTGTAGATGGTTATGCTCATTGTAATTGTATATGAGCTTTATAATAACTAAAAATATTTTTTGACAGTTCATCACATTTACATTTTCTTGTAAAAACTCTTGTGTGATGGAGTCCTTAAAACTACCTTGCATTCGATATAGAGAGGATATATCGAGTAGTTCTTAAAATTGTTTGCAACCAAATGATATATTGTTATAGGACGACAGCGTATCAAGTATAGGTTGATATATGTTATATAGGTTGATTATCCTCTTGACCAAAGAGTGTGGAGACACTGGTATGACATCCTATAAAATGTAAGATATTTCATTAACGTGACCCACCTGCGGAGCTCCTTTCTGCCAAGGGTTGCTCGCGAAGGGATATGGATATAAGTATCCCTCGAACCTGAGATCACCATGGTAGCTTATAAGCAACTTACTGTGCTTTGGTGCGAGACTACCTGGATTTTTAATCCAGTGACGAAAGATATCTGGGTACAGTCAAGTACTTATGAGCAGTGGTGGATCAAGATGGAATTGACTCCTTCAAATAGTTTGAAGTAAATGTCTCACTATGTCTCAACTTAGCAAAACCTTGGCCAGGATAGTTCTTGTGAGGAGTCACAGGACTTGTAAGGTTGAGGTGCATTATGGATGTACTGATTAAGGGTTGGCAGTTAAATCCTAAATCATCCTAAGCATTATGAGGTCAAAGGGATGAATTATATGGTAACCATATGCCAGAGGATTTAGATTATTGCTTTGTAATCTTCGACCTATCTCGGATATCATTGCTAGATAGCAACTTTGATTGGTGCTAGAAATATTCTGGTATCACCGACTTAGTGTTTGAACCTATGAGGTCATACACCATAAGGGTTTTCTTCCTGATCTAAAGGCTGATCGATGATTGAATCAAGCTACATATGTTTTGGTTTGGGGTCCAATTGGATTGGACTTAACCATGAACTCTTTCTTTCCTTTTATTGCATTCGAATTTGAATTTCAAATTTGAATTTAAATTTTGCTGAAATTAATCTTGAGTTTAAATTTGAAATTCTTTTTAAGTAATTTAGATTGTGGTTGGAATTCAAAATTTAAACCTAGAACTAATTTGTAACACTTAAAGCTAAATAATATTTTCTCCTTAATCCTTTCCTAAAGTCCCTCCACCTTTCAAACGGAAAACCTCTCCCCAAATCCCTTCATCTTTTAAACCTCTCCCACTCTCCACAAATCCTTCCATCTTCCAAACCTCTTCCCTTCATACTAGCCTTTATATAAGGGTTATAGTAGGTGGTAGCCAGAGAAAAATTTTGGGAATTTTCTAACTTAGAAAAAGATTTTCTACCTTAGTGTGGGATTTTTGAGGATTAAGTTTTTGGGTGAGTAGAGAGTAGTTTGGAAAAGGGTTCCTCTTCTACCTCTACTAGTTCTTCGGCTACAAGACTGTCTTGTTGTCCAAAGAAAGAAGAAGGAGATTAGCCTTCATGGAATCCTAAGGAGCTAGCACTCTGAAGGATTTGATCAGGAAAGAGCCCTGGTGTAAGCTACCTATAGAGGCCATACGTGTGCGTGGCTTAAGGAGCTCTTCTTTTTAACCATCCAGCAGTTTGCAAAGGTAAAGTACTTTACTGTAATTTGATATAATCAAATCATTAATATAAAATAGTTTTATATTTTGCTTTCTAATTTTTTGATATCATTTACATGCACTATTATCCTGTTAATTCCTGATGTAGATAGATAGATAAATCGATTTGATCAATTTATCATTAATTCCGCTATTTTATAAAAAAAATTAACTAGATTGCATAAATCTATCTACATAGGTTTTCTTATAGTGGTATCAGAGCATGGTTCTTATAACATGATAATAGTTGCATGTTAATATGATATCTTGAGTTTTCTTCTCACTAAAGTAATTGGATTTGATGAATTCACAAAGGTTGTTCGGTCATAAGAGAAAAGTAGGGCTTAAAAACCTTCTCTTCCCATTCAACGGGGTCTCATATGACGTGTAAGGGTGCCACTTATATCATGACATATGAAAAAGAAAAGTGAAGAGATTGTATATTAAAGTTATTTTAATCTTTTTTTAGATGGTATGATCATAAACTATTTTAATTTTTGTAAAATTTGTTTTATATGTTAAATTGAAATTGTTTCAATTTAAAAGCTTATTGAATTTAATTAAAAAATTAAATTATCTTAAATGATGAAGAAATCTAGAAATATAATTTAAAGATCATAAGTCATTTGCATAAGCTCTAAGGGTCATGGGTTAACTTGAGTTAGATTACCTTCTCTTTAGATCTCTCTAATTAGTTAGATTGATTAGTTCATAAATCTAAATGGACCTGTTTTGTGGCTCAGTAATGAGCCCAAGTCTTTAGGCTAATCAAATCAAATATGATGAACCTATCCTATGATCCCACTTACCTGAAAAATGTGGTCGATCAGAATTGATTGGGTAGCTCATTGATTCAAGTTAGCCTATGTCACCTAAGATGAATCAGTATGACTGATTTAGGTACCCATGGACTAATTGTTCATAAACCCTTCTAAAAGTTAGTGGGAGAATTCTTGATTATGGTCCATGTGTTCTCTTTCATATGTCACACGTTAAAGTGAAACCCTCTAAATTATTAGGTCCTTAAAAAGATGAAGTTATGGGGATAACTAAGTCTTAGCCTTCCATTAATTGGATGGTAATGGGTCCAATAGTTGGGTGATCATTGGCAGACCCAAAGGTCGAATGTTCATTAAGCTATTGGAATTGTCAATCCTAATATGATGGCTCAATGTAACTCTCTTAACGGTGGTCAGATAGGCCGGCCAAAGTCGGGCTTGACTATTTATTGGTTAGAAGCATTGAATTTTATCATGTTAGCAGTTAAACCTAACCAGGTTCTTTAATAGGAGACCCAAAGGCCGATTGAAGTACACCATGGGGCAAAATTAATTACTAAAAGTTACTTGGAGAAGTAATCGGTTAAAGAACCTACCTTTAGATGTGCATGGGTGGGCTGGCCAAAGTCGGGCTCATGTATTGTCTATTAGATTCTAGTACCTACTAAAGGATTAAAAGTAATTCCTCGAATTGAGGTAGAGGCTGCTAGTTTGAATAAATAGTGGGAGGGCCTTTAGACTAAAGTCCATGTCTTTAGGATAATAATTCATATACAATAATAAGTTTCTTTGGTTGTCCTTTTAGATAATGTTTACCAACTTGTTGCTCTATTGTTGCTTGACAATGAAAAACTTATGGGTCCCAACTTTGATAGTTGGTATCGAAGGCTCAGGATTATCCTGGAGCATGAACGGATCCTTTATATGATAACGGATCCAGCACCTAAAGTGATCCAGCACCTGAAGTCCCTGCTTCTAATGCTCGGGGTTTAGTTAGGGATACTTATTAGAAGTGGCTCTATGATCGGATCACTGTTCGATGCGTAATGCTAGCGGCGATGAACGACGAGTTTAGTCGCAAACTTAAGGAAGCCAATCAAAGAAAATTCTTCAAAAGTTGAAGGAATCCTTCGGCATACCAGACGACGTTAAGAGATACAAGGTCTCTTATGCCATCTATAACGCACGGATGCATGATAGAGCCTTGGTCACTGATCATGTATTGTATATTATCGAGATGATTGAGCACTTGGGCAAACTCGGTTGTCCCTTGCATGAACAACTTGGGAAAATTGCAATACTGAACTCCCTGCTCCCTTCTATCTCGACTTTCTCGATCATTATAGAATGAATAAGCCTACAGTAAACTACCATGGTCTACTTGGTTTTGCAGACTTATGAGAAAGATCATCAG
Organism: Calamus simplicifolius; assembly: GCA_900491605.1. Lineage (NCBI taxonomy): Eukaryota > Viridiplantae > Streptophyta > Magnoliopsida > Arecales > Arecaceae > Calamus > Calamus simplicifolius. The sequence goes on along the minus strand of UESW01002057.1, from coordinate 321,844 downwards.
TTCAATAAAGGGTAGTGAATTTAGTGGAAGGTTCTATAGAGGTCATCGTCCCTTTAAGAAAGGAAAAAAGAAAAATAAAAATAAAAAGAAGGTGCAAAATGCTAGGATCAGTCGGGCTAAAAAGGTTAAAGCTGATCAGAGTATGGCGGAGTGCTTCTTTGCAAGAAGCAAGGTCATTGGAAGAGAACTGTCCTCTTTATATTGCATCCCTTGACCCGAACTGGTCCAAGAAGAGGAAGCAGCAAGGAAATACTGAACAAGGTATTTATATGATAACGCCTTGTAATTTCTCTATCTATGATACTACTAATTGGGTATTGGATATCGGAAGTCTAATTCACATATGCAATTCTTTGCAAGGACTTCAAGTTAGTAGGAGATTTGAGGACGAGAGATATTCTTAAACGTGGGAAATGGAAGCCAAGTTTCAGTCTTGGCATTGGGAATCGTCAAACTTATTTTCGAGTCTTGTACAATCATTTTAAATGAATGTTACTATTGTCCATCTTTTATTTTAAATGTCATTTCTGTAGGCCAATTGGCCATGTCTGGTTATGAACTATTAATAAAGAATGACATTTGCAAAATCATTATGAATGGTTATGTTATGATGAATGGATATATGAGTAATGGCATATATGTAATATCCTGACCTATTAGTGTAATGTATACATCTAGCAAACGCCCTAAGATAAATGATATCAGTAATGCTTACCTTTGGCCTGCCGGCTAGGTCATATTAACAAGAACATGATAACCGGGTTGAGACAAGAAGGTCTACTTGAGGTTAATGATTTTGAATCATTACCAACCTGTAAATCTTGTCTTCTAGGTAAAATGACAAAGTCATCTTTTAATGGAAAAGGTGAATAGGCCAATGAAATTCTAAGTCTAGTACATACCAATGTATGTGGACCTATGAATGTCAGTGCCAAGGGTGGGTATAATTATTTGATTACGTTTATAGATGATCTTTCGAGGTATGGTTATATATTCTTGATGAGACATAAGTCTGAATCATTTAAAATGTTCAAACGATATCGTAATGAGGTAGAAAAACAAACTGGGAAGTTTATCAAATCCTTTGATTAGATCGAGATGGTGAATATCTTTTTAGTGAGTTTCTGACATATCTTGAGGAGAATGTGATTCTCTCTCAATGGATACCTCAGTTAAATGGAGTGTCTGAAAGGAGGAATCGAACCTTGTTAGACATAGTTCGGTCCATGATGGGCTTTGTTGGGGGTATGCTCTAGAGTCAACATGTTACCTTTTAAATAGAGTTTTAAGTAAGTCTGTTAACAAAACACTATAAGAGATATGGACTGGGCGTAAGCCGATACTCTCACACCTTCGGGTATGGGGCTACCTGGCTTATGTTAAATTTGGAAACAAATAAGCTTGGACCTAGGTCTGATCGGTGCCTATTTGTTGGGTATCCAAAAGAGTCTAAAAGGTATTACTTTTACTTACCTAAAGAACAAAAGTTGTTCGTCGGTCTTAGGGCTATCTTTTTAGAAAAGGAGTTTCTTAGTGAAGGAACTGTAGCCACTAAGGTTGAACTTAGTGTAGTTCAATAGGTAGAAAAATCAATACACTTAAGAGATGACATAGAAATGGTTTTGACTAGATCAAATCCAGAGCTCATACAGGAATCATTAAGGAGATCTAGTAGGGTACTGCGTCAATCGGACATATACTACAATTTCTTGGTTCGGGATGGCGATCCTATTGAACTCAATGAGAACAATGAGGATCCGATCACCTATATGGATGCAATGCAGAGGTCTGATTCTAAGAAATGGTTAGAAGCTATGAAAATCCGAAATGGAATCCATGGAGATCAATAATGTATGGACATTGGTTGATACACTTGAGGGGATAAAATTCATTGGGTGTAAATGGATTTTCAAAAGGAAAAGAGGCGCTGATGGGCAGGTAGAGACCTATAAAGCCCGTCTGGTTGCTAAGGGGTATTGTCAATATTATGGTATAGACTATGACAAGAAATTTTCTCCTGTGGCAATGCTTAAATCCATTTAGATTATGCTTGCTTTAGCAGCACACTTTGATTATGAAATATGACAAATGGGTGTCCAAACAGCTTTCCTGAATGGTGAGCTGGAAGAGGAGGTGTATATGATACAATCTGAAGGGTTCATATCTACAGATGAGTCAAAAGTATGCAAACTTTAAAGATCCATCTATGGACTGAAGCATGCATCTCGAAGCTGGAACATGCATTTTGATAAATGTATTAAGACGTATGGTTTTGTTAAAAACAGAGAATAACCTTGCATTTATAAATGGGCTAATGGTTCTGTGGTTGTATTCCTTGTGTTGTATGTGGATAACATTTTCTTAATCAAGAATGACATCTCAACACTACAGGGAATAAAAGTCTGGTTGTTATCTCAGTTCTCTATGAAGGACTTCGGTAAAGCCTCTTACATACTTGGTATGAAGATCTATAGAGATATATCTAGGAGGCTTCTGGGATTATCCAATCTACGTACATAAACACCATGCTGAAACGGTTCAACATGGAGAATTCCAAGAAAGGTTATCTCCCGATAGGCCTTGGAATTTCTCTCTTCAAAAAGGATTGTGCAACAACTCCTGAGGAGAGAGCGCACGAGTAAGATTTCATATGCTTCGGCAGTGGGTTCTATCATGTACGCCATGATATGTACTAGACCATATGTGGCATACTCACTAGCGGTAGTGAGCAGATACCAATATGACCCATGTGAAGCTCATTGAAAAGTAGTGAAGACTATACTTAAGTATTTGCGAAATACTAAAGACCAACGGCTAATTTATGGAGAACCTGACTTCAAACTTGTGGGATATACTGACTCCAATTTTCAGTCAGATAAGGATGATAGCAAGAGTGTGTCAGGGTTTATCTTTACCCTAAATGGAGGAGCGATTTGCTGAAAAAGTTTTAAGCAGTAGGCTATGGCGGACTCAGTTTGTGAGGCAAAATATATTGCAGCATCGGATGCAGCAAAGGAAGGTGTATGGTTACAAAAGTTCCTAGGTGAACTGGAAGTGATATCTTCTATGGATGGTCCCATTTTTGTGTACGGTGACAATACTGGAGCCATTGCTCAAGCCAAAGAGCCAAAGTCCCATCAATGTACCAAACATATTCTGTGCCGCTATCATCTTGTGCGAGAAATCGTAGAGCGAGGTGACATCGATCTTTAGAAGATTGATGGAAAGAGGAACCTAACCATCACTAAGGTAGTGTTTGATAGAAAAAATTATCCATGGATAAGTGTACGGGATAGAGTTTATCCCTTGCCTATCCCTAGGGATATCCCTTGACTATCCCATTAATCATATCAAATGCAAAAAGGTAAATCCATAGGATAACTTTTTTGTACTTTTATTTGGAGGGATAACCAGCTATTCCTGCATTCTCTAGAAAATAAATTGAGGGGATATCCCATGGTTAACCATGGATTATCCCTTCGGTTAACTTTATTCCCAGCTATCCCTTATAGTTATGGCTTTTGGGAATAAGAGGCAAAGAATCCCCTCTTATCCCCTATTTCAAACACTACCTAAAGCTCTCGAAATCAAATAATTTGATGACCATAAATGAAAGATGGGTATTAGATACTGCTTTGAGTAGCTGCTACTAAAATGAAGACCATCATAAATGGAAGATAGATTATCTACTACTAAACGCCTCCTAAGATTGCTATCTTCCATTGCTGCCTTGAGCTGAACTCTGGTCTTGGAATCACCTAGGCTTTGAGTGTCCTCGTCTGGCTCCAATAATATAGTTTTGCTTTTGGATGGGTAGATGACTTTTATTTTTAAAAAGCACCATAATGAAACGAACGCATATAAATAGCTCAATATGGGGACTATCTTTTATAGATTATGGATGACTCTTTAAATAAAATCATTTTAAAATTTATGTTATTGGATTTGTACACTAAGAATGATACAATCCATTAATCCTTTCCCAAATGTGAAGGACTGGGTCACCGACTGGGTTACCTTTTGTTTCACGCGGCAGGACGCTCTGACCCACTTGCCAGTCCATCGTTCGCAAAAGAGGCAATTGGAACAGCATGCGAACCATATCATGGGTAGTAGTTGGATACCCATGTGCTAACCTTTCATGTGACTTGGTGAAGTAATAATGCAAGTGAACTCGAACGTGATGATGGTAAGCAGTGCAATTTTGACCTTCACATGTGATATATATGGGGTTGATGGAACATCAACATCAGGGCGCATGATAAATAGTACCATCTCTATGGATGGCAGTCAGTAAACACAAATATATAAAACTTTGAGTGCACCCTTGGAGTCCCATAATGTAATTTTATTATTAAACTATATTTTTAATCTATCATTTTAATTTTAAATTTTAAATTATTACAAAATTAATTTTAAATTTTATTTTTATTTTTATTTAATTTTATTATTAAAATAAAATAATACTGTATTTTTTTACAAGGGATCATACATTATATACGGATCATTTTTTGAGCATTAGAATATAAAATTGTAAAATAAAAGAACAGTAATTTTTTGTCTTTATCTTTAAAAATTTGAATGATGAGTAACAGATGATGTCACCCAACCCAACAGATGAGTAACTTTTGACATTACACATATCTTTTGCTTCATTGCCATGTTAAAAAAAAAAAAAAAAAAAAAAAAAATCATGTCAACGATAAGAAAGTGAAAGAGGAAAAGAAAAAGAAAAACAGCAAAAAAGGGGCGCACCCATCCCTTCCCCACCTCTTCTTGGCGGCATGCATGGGACGTTGCCGGAGGGGATGGGTTTGGGTGCCGCTAACGCGGGAGGTGCTCGAGTACGGGTGGTAGCCACGGGGCGTTGCTTTACTATTATTATTTTTTTTTTTTTTCTTTTACAATTGATGTGGCAATGGGACGAAAATAATGACGAACATATGTATTGCCACATAGACAAGTTATTTATGATGTTATCTTATTTTAACAGTTATAAAATTATAATATTTATTTAAAAATTAAAAATAAATTATGATATTTAAATTGTAAATTTATGATATTATAGTTATAAAATTAGGATACTTATTTAAAAAATGTTAAGATAAAAATTTATAATATTTATAAAAAATTATGTCATATCGATTATAAAATTATAATATTTTGAACGAATACTAATGCATAAAATTTAGAATCATATTCAGCTGTTTTGTTCAGTTTCATTATGTTAAATTATATAAAATTTATATAAACTAATTAAAAAAAAAAAAAAAAAAGGAGTGGCAAGATTCGCTGTACCAGAGTCGGCGGATAAGGACTTTTCTGCGTTCATAATTCCTGCTCTTATCCGCACATGATTCCAGCTCGCATTGATCCGTGATCCGATTTACCGGCCACGTGACGAATAGATAAAGGGCATTAAAAAAAAACAATGATAACAAGTCTCCCACACCGCCACCACGGAAAATTAGGACAAAAACAAAAACAAACCCAACCAACACCGTGGAATAAAATAAACGGGCGCCTCCGGTGCCGCGGAGCGAGCCGGCTCCAGGACCAGGAGGCCCCAAGGAGGAGGAAAAAGAATTTTTTTTAAATAAAATCTTTACCTGGCCTTTCTTCTTAATTACCTTCCTCTTTCTTTCTCCTCTGCATCTCCGGTACCATTCTTTATCAAGTCTGGTTCGATCCCATAGGAGGAGGACGGGAGAACAAAACCTGGCTTTCACAATCACCTCCAATTCCAAATAGTCTCCTCTTTTGTCCGCTCCTCGTTCGATTCTATCTCTCTCTCTCTCTCTCTCTCTTTAAATCCCTATCTTCCCCCTTCGATTCATCTAAATCTCCTCCCTTTGAGTCCTCGTATTCTTCTTTATTGGAAGCATTCAACGTTTTGTGATGTATTGATGGTAATCTCTTCGAGGCGGAGGGAGAGAAGGGGAAGAGGAAGAGGAAGAGGCGATGGGCTTGTGCTTGTCGTGTGCCACCAAGGTCAGCGGTTGCAACAGCAGCAACACAGCCGGTGGCGGCGCGCAGCAGGGCCAGCCGGCGGCGCTGAACCGGCCGGGTGGGCATCAGCAGGCGGCCGGGAGGAGGGCGGGAGGGAAGGTGCCGTACGGGAAAAGGACGGACTTTGGGTACGACAAGGATTTCGAGAGCCGCTACGCGATCGGGAAGCTCCTTGGGCACGGTCAGTTCGGGTACACCTTCGTCGCCGCTGAGAAGGTCAGTGGGGAGCGGGTGGCCGTCAAGAGGATCGACAAGAACAAGGTAATTCCGAAAAACATGGTGTTTTTATTTTCTCCTTCTGGATTTTTTCATGTATTTAATTAACTAGCTTAAACCAGAGGTATTAATTTACTTGATTTATTTTTTTTTTCCTATATTATTTATTTATTTGCATGTGGATCAGGGTGAAATAAGTATGTAGTGATCCGCAAGAAAAGGGGAAATATCTTGGTACGAATTATGTAGTATATAGTTTTGATTCATGCCTTTTGTTTCTTCATCATTTACTCAAATCCCAGATGTATTGGTGCAATTTGTTAATTTTTGTTGCATCAATTTGCACTGTGTTGGCACATTGGAATTCCCTGTGTGATCACTAATGAAGAACTCACCTCCATTCAATCTTCAAATCGATCTGTATCTCTCGCAAGGTTGCATTTGTGGATTACCACAATGAATTTGCAAACTGACAATGAAACTGCTGTGAGTCTACTACAATCCAAAGTTCTTTTAAATAAAATCAACAGTTGTGGTGGTAGTAGTATAGGCTGGCTGAAACCAACTGCAGAAATTTAGCCTATACCTTATGCCACAGAAAGGTCAAAAGACAATATACCAAAGAGATAGGGTGCATCAAACAAAAAAAATACTGAACAAAAATTTCATCTTTCAGTGCTAATGAAACTTCTTATTGTCCTTTATGCAATCCTTCAAACTTCATTTGCAGCAACACCAGTTCTTAATTCATAGTATAATTCATGTAAAACCCTCTAAGTTTAACATATGATTCATACCTCAGAAAAAAACAATCTATGTTTCATGCTTCTCTCTAGCGACTACCATCATGCAACACCCATTGCATGTCTATTTTTTCCTATATAGAAAAAGAAGAAACAGTTTTTACAAACACCCTTATGGCACCCAACTTCACCCAACCAATTCTATGGAAGGAAAATTGTCAAGGAAAAGCAGGAGCACTTCCTGTAGGTAGTTAATCAAAAGTTGCTGCACATTATCGAACAAGACATGCCATATGACAAGTGATGATAAATTTGTGAGCCTAATTTACTTTGAATAGAAAAAAAAGTCATCAGGAAGTATTCAATTGTTTGCAGATATTCGTTTTTCAAAATAGACTGTTCTTATAAATCTTCTCCTAGTCTAAATCTAAGCATGGACAATTGGACATGTTTATTAGAAAGTATCTGCATCTTGTTCTGTTGTTGCTCATATGCTAATCCTTAGCGAATGAAGAATATGCACTTCATTAAGCCTCGCAATATCCTAAGGATTTCCTTCCATTTGTGCATATGAATTTTTATCTCTATCTATTGTTGATGATTTCTTTTTTTATAAAAAAATACTGTTCAATAGTTTGACATATTTATTGTTTGTCTTTCTAATGATGGAACAAGTACTCTTGATAAAAAAATGCCATGCATTTTGTTTACAAGAAAAACTGTTTTGCCTGCACTTTATATTTTGGATAAAAAGTCACTCCCCATCATTTTGCCCCTTGAAACATGCTGATTCAGAAAAGTTGGAGAGACATAGATAATGTCCTCCCATTCTGAAGAAAGAAAAAGTAAATGAAGCCAAGCAACTCACATACATACTTTTCTGCTGATTGTCTTTCTGATTTTGCATTGGACAGAATAGTTCTTACTTTGATGATCAACTTTAACTAGTAGAAATATTTGAATTTCATGAGGCATCTTTATTGGTGATTGACATAAGGTATGTGTTTATTGGCAGATGGTCCTTCCTATTGCTGTGGAGGATGTCAAGCGTGAAGTGAAGATACTCAAAGCCCTACAAGGACATGAGAATGTTGTCCACTTCCATAATGCATTTGAAGATGACTCTTATGTTTATATAGTTATGGAGTAAGTTTTTCTTATCATTAGACTGTCTTATGCAGTCATGTTTCAACAGTCACTTGTCTAGATAGTAGTATCTTCCAATGGCCCATTAGGGGAATGAAATCATGATTTTATGTTTATATGCATAAATGAAAGTAAAATATAACATGATATATAGGAAATTTTATGCTTGCTCGCCTTTTATGATCACTATCAAACTTGTTTTGCTTGCTTCCTTTTCTGTAAAAGCTTTTGTAGGAACTGTCACGTTTATTCCTACTACTACTGTTATTTGCTTGGTATGCAATCTCGGTGTATAGTGTCCTATACCGGGTGTACTATACCATACCAATACCGAACTGAGACTTGACATGAGATATGTATAGAGACTTCATACACTGAACTAACCTACATATTAGGCATATCGACACTATATCAGAGTGGCACCAGCATGGAATCTGGTACCAAGACGACGAACCTTGGTTATTTGTTTATAACTAGTTAACTTTTGTTACTGAATTTCGGGTATTTTGTGTGGTCCATTGTATTATTGTTATATTGTGGATCTTAACAATAATCTTTTAAAGATTGTTATTTTATTTTTTCCATCCAAAGAGATAATGTAAGGTAAATTCTGCTTTACTGGTATATTCGCCAACAGGGCCACTGGTTGGCTCCCCTCTCCTTGGTGCATGCTGGGTAGAGATTCCTGGTCTGATCCTGTACCCGAAGAAACCAAAAAAATAAAAAAAAGAAGAGAGAGAGAGAGAGAGAGAGAGAGAGAGGTATATTGGTAATTTGCTATCTTTGGCTGCAAATGTTTTTAGTAGATATTAAATATTTCATGACTTGGGCATTTAGCATTTATGGATGCAGGCTATGCAAAATACTCTTTTGTAGTTTTCCATGAGCCTCTTTAGTGTTTTAAAACGATTATTACCTCAATAGATCAATCTGTTTGACCTGGTACTTGTTAAAACTTTAGGCCAGGCCAGCTCAGGATTAGGCACTATTTTGTAGAAGACTCGTAGCTCAACCTGGATGGTTAGAGGACCTTTTGCTGTCCACAGGCTTGTGTATTTATTATTATTATTATTTTAATCTGGATCTTCTGGGTCAATCTGTGTTTGCCTGTGGCCTGGCCACCAAAATGGTCAGTGTTCAGGTATGAGTTTTAAAGCAACTCAACAAATTATACCATGGTGTTGGATTTGATCTCAATACTATTCTTGGCCTACTCTTCTGAGAGTATTGTAAATCTTTTACAAAGCTAACCTTATTGTAGCAATTCCATTGTTTCAGATGTAACTTTGTTCTCACATTTTTGTTATCTATTCTCACTTATTCTACTCAAATAACACCTAATGTTTTCTTTTCCTTTTTTAAAAAATAATGATGGTGATGATGACTCTTGCCTTGTGCACTTTTTATCAAGACTATGTGAGGGTGGTGAATTGCTGGATCGAATATTGGCCAAGTAAGATTGCTTATTTTTCTTCAAATGGTAAAAAAAAAATCATTTTAAAAAAATAATCAGATATCCTCTTATCTAGTTAAATATCAGTATCATAACAGTTATCTTTTGAACTGTAGATATAAATGGCATTTGTTTCCTAGATTCCATTGGCTTTTTAATTAATACTTTGAGCACCTATCTAATAACTCTTTTAGCTCAATCAAGCTGATCATGAACAAAATCTCTGTAGAAAGGATAGCCGTTACACTGAGAAAGATGCTGCAATAGTAGTGCGGCAGATGCTTAAAGTTGCAGCTGAGTGTCATTTGCACGGTTTGGTACATCGAGACATGAAGCCTGAGGTACAATTTGTATGCACAAAGAAGTTAAAAAATTCTGACCTAGCGATGGTGAAAGTCTTTTTTGTATGCTAGTCTGTATAACACCCTACATATTTGACCTTTGCAGAACTTCCTTTTCAAATCAACAAAAGAGGACTCACCCCTGAAGGCAACTGATTTTGGCCTCTCAGATTTTATCAAGCCAGGTTTGCATAGGAAGCATCTCCAATCTTTGTAAACTTCCATGTTCTGTTGAATCTGTATTTCTGCATATTTATGTGAATTTGGAACTTTTGACAGATGAGAAAACATTTTAGGCAGTAGATACATAGCTGTATGGATATGACATTTCAGGTGTGGCATACTACAGGGAAGAGATTCCGTGACATTGTTGGCAGTGCCTATTATGTGGCCCCAGAAGTACTGAAACGTAGGTCTGGTCCTGAATCAGATGTTTGGAGCATAGGTGTCATAACTTACATTTTGCTGTGTGGAAAACGTCCCTTCTGGGATAAAACTGAGGACGGAATATTCAGGGAGGTAAAATCCTTTTCAGTTTCTGGGATATTCTTCTGAATCATATTATCATAATCCACTCAAAATGCAATGGTGGCATTCATGTTGATGTCATTTTATTGCTGTTTGCTTGCGATGCTTGATTTGCTGATTACGATATTAAGAGTTGGTCCTGGGTTGTGCAATCATCTTTGGATACTAATTTTTTGGATTACCAATAATCCTTTAATTGTAAAGGTGAAATTTAATTGTTTCTTTTAAATTTAATTATATGTGATGAAAACTGTGGATCATGCTCTTTATCTGGCTGTCTTTATTGTTCTGGAGGTGCTACAGTGCTAATCTTATTCCTTGGTTTGCAGGTGTTAAAGAAGAAGCCCGACTTTCGTCGGAAGCCTTGGCCAAGCACAAGCAACAGTGCCAAGGATTTTGTAAAGAAATTATTAGTTAAGGATCCTCGAGCAAGATTGACTGCTGCTCAGGCTTTGTGTATGTACTAATTTCAGACCTTAAAATTTTATGCTAGATAATCTAAGATACATGATACATCCATGGCTTGTTGGTTGTTGGTTTACTCCAAAAATCTGTTCTATAGCTTAATCATTGAATTTCACGTGAAAAACTTGTTTTTACCGGTATGCATTTATGTTGAAAATATTTTGTCAAGCTTATAGAATTGATCATGTACGTGCAATTTTGATCCTTTTGTTTTCTTGTTTCATTTTATTTCTCTTCTTTATCTTAAGTTATTTACTAATGTGTTTCTGGCCTCTTCTCCAACATTTGCCAGCACACCCATGGGTGAGAGAAGGGGGAGTGCATCAGAAATCCCGTTGGACATATCTGTGCTTAATAACATGCGCCAGTTTGTGAACTACAGCCGTTTTAAGCAGTTTGCTCTAAGGGTAAACAAATTTGATCTTTTATGTAAAATCAAAGTACAACATGATATTTGTATGAGTATATTTGTCTTGTTTGGAATTTAATCTATGTAAGGTGTTGTGCAGGCATTAGCAAATGCACTAAATGAGGACGAGCTAGCTGCTCTTCATGACCAGTTTGATGCAATTGATGTGGATAAAAATGGTGCAATCAGTCTTGAAGAAATGAGGCATGTAGGTTCTCAATATTGATCACGAAAATTATAATCTCCACAAGTCATTTGATAAATTCTGTTGGTGTTCTTTGCAAATTTGGTTTTCCTATAAAATTCATTACCTTCCAGCCATTAACTAAGGTTGTTTTTATTCCTAAAAGTTATGACTTCATCATTTCAGGTCATTCTCTGTTGTTGAACATGGTATTTCTGAACCATCTATGACATATTTGTAGGCTGAACAACTGACTTTCTAATTGCTGATTTCTACATTTTTCTAATATATGAAGCATTGGTTTTGCCAATTCTTTGAAGTATCTTCATTCTGGATTGCTTAGTGTCCAGTGTAGTTTTGTTATTTCTGATTGATATAAAAAAATAAAGAAAACTTCAATTTTTGAACCATGATATATGATTGTTGTCAAAGTGGATAATTGTAATACTCGTCACAGTTGCAATTCCTGACTAACACCATAGAAATCTCTAGATGCCTCCTTGAGCCATAATGAAAGATAAAATCAACACCACCTATTGAGGGCTTAGGAGTTATGAACCTGTCTTGCTACCCATGCCTAAAATTCTCTTTGAAGCACAGAAGAACGGCTTTTAGGTTTTCTGTATGGAATGCTTCAGTTCTTTGACAACACAACTAGTATATATTGCTGCTTATAAAATTGGGTTTGAGGAACAAACAGTTGATCCTTTACATAGTTTAACACTTTTATATGATATAGAAAATATCATTGTGATAGGTTTGTAGAAGGAAAAGAAAATGACATGCAATCTAAATTCATCAAAGTGAAAAATATTTTTTAAAAAAAAATTTCATTCTTCTAGAAAACTGAAACTTGAGTTTTTACATGCTGTCATAGACTGCTACTCTGAACAATTTCTTATTGTTGATGCTGTTAGTAATAGTGCAGGAAAAAAAAATCATTGAGATTCAAAATTTTTCCGCATGCCCAAAGTTAGAGAATGCAAATGTTTTCTTTTTAAAACCTCTCTAGTGCAGTGAAGTAGAATATGTTATTTTCTTCATGCCGGAAAGCCATTCAAGAGGCACCAAATCAGATGATATACGGTAGCATTTTAAATTTCTTTATTATTTGTTGATAATACTCTATAGATTCTAATAAGTCAGTGAAATTAGGATCCTTATTAGATCGCTAGTGTTTTGACCAGGCTGGACGTTGCCTCTAAGCATTGATAAACTGTGGTGTACAATTTTATATCTATTTTTCTGCTTTTTCTTTATTTTGCAATTTTGAGGAATTGATATTGAATCCAATGCATGACACAAATCAACAAACTTTTTCCTATCTATCTATGAGAGCTAGCCTAGTCCACAAAAAGAAAAAAAAAAAGAAAAGAAGAAAAAGAAAAAAGAGTATATTTAATCAAACACATCTTTGATTTTGTTGGAGAATGCTGCTGAACTACGATATTGGATATTAACATGGATAAAGGTTTGTATGATACTCTGTCATTACTCGACGTTCGTTAAAGACAATATAATGCTAAGGATTAGATATATGTGCTAAGTATGTGCTGGATATGAAGGTCATGCATGCGTGTGAATTATTTGTTTAGATCTTAGTGGAGCTAAAACTCACAGATATGGCTAAAAAAATATCAAATGTCACTTTTGTTAACCTTGGTCTTGGTACTACTACTAGAATCATAGTTTTCTGTGTAGTTGAAATGTATTGTAGTGGTTGACCTTCTACACCAGTATGCCTGTCATGTCCATTCTTTTATCTCTCTAGTGTTGTTCCAAGTTAGTGCATTAAAATGTGCCAAAATGCTTTACTACATCCTGGAACTTCCATGCCCTTGCTTTTTACATGTTAAGGAGGGGGTTGGAGGGTTGATCCCTAGATTTAACTTATACCATGTAGTTGCTGAGGTTAGATCAGTAAATTGAGTTATGGCCTTATGGCTTCATAGTGGGCCTCTCTTGTTGGAGTTACCTTGGCTAGTAGTTGATACAAATCAGAGGATTGACACTAAGGTTGTAATGGGTTTGACCCAGGTTGGATCCATGTTTTATCTGCATCTGAACTCAATAAGTTAGATTGAGTTTGGATTCAGATTTGGGTCTATCAAAATGAGAAAAGCTCAAAATTCAAACTGATTAATTGTTAGATTTGAGTTTGGATTCGTTGTTATTTGAGGTTCAATTCAGCATATGATTGTTTGCCCTTTTGTAGTAAAATAGTGGTGAGTATTCCTGCCTATCACCCTAGTGCTCCGAGTTCAATCCCCAGCAATAGCGATAATTTTTTGTCTTATAGAAAATATAGCTCTAAACCGAGGAGAATGGTCAAAAAGGATTCATGGAATTGGTCCTAATTAGTTTAGGATTAAAGCTTTATCATTATTGCTGTGATTTGGCATGTGATTGTATCTTACGTGTCTTCATGCTATTACTTTCTTTTTTTGTTAATATTTAATAAAGTTATGACTTAAAAAATATTAGGTACAACAAGCATAAAAACAAATATGGTAAGTAAATGATTGGTTTTGAAAAAAAAATCCAATCTCTTTGGAAACAGATTTAAGTTTCCATTTATGTTTCATTTGGATCAAGTAGAATCAATATCTAAGTGTTAGCTAGGATTGGGAACTGAAATGGCAGCAGGCAAGAGCTAAGGAATCAATGCAGGTCATGTAGTCAATCCTAGATTGAAGGGATCAATGCAAGTCACATAGCCTATCCTTTTTTTATTCCTCTATATATATATATATATATAATATAGCATCTGTGGGTGCATATATTCAGGTTATTGGGTTTTAAGATTTGAATATAGTTATATCCTTGTTCAGTCCAATAAGAAATTGGATCTTATATGCAAAATCTACTTTCAATCTGATCAGGTTATTGAAAACTTAAATTGGATACTTAATTAAATAATAATCTGATCAAGTTGTTGTGTTTTCAGGTACCAATTATACCCTGTTGACCTAAACGAGGCTTAAAATGTAATATAACTTCATTTAAACCAATTTTGGTTCATAAAACTGAAACTGCATTGGATAAAATATGTTGCTTATGGTTAAGGTTAATTATTGCATCCTAACTCATCATATTAACCTTCATCTTTGAAGATATCTATTTGAGCTTTTAGGTTCTACATTGCTGCCTCCCCAGTGACTTCTAAATGACCAAAATACTGATTTAGCAATTCAGTCTCTCTTTACATCAGATTGATATCTATGCAGTGTTTGTGACTTATCCAGTACCTATGCACCCTAGAAAGCATACAGAAAAGCAGGCTGGAACAATTGAATACCAAAATTTCTCACTAATACACTATCCTTGACCACCTGTATGACGCCTACAACTAGTAATTTTGAATAGCATTAGCACCGTGTTGATACATAAGTATGTGAAATATCATCCCAACTCATCATAATTGTAGTGATTTAATGTTAACAGGAAAAAAAAAATTATTTATTGGTTTTTTTGTGCTTTGTTTGCTATGACCACCTGACATAATAACCCTCTTAGTACAATGATGTAAGAGTCATGAGTCCATTCTCCTTGCATCATAATTTGCTTAAATATTGATAAATCTTTCTTCTGAATTTTGTGTTAACAAATTTTCTGCATTAATTACTATTGTAAAATATCTAAATTGTATGTGGTTTAGAAGTTCATGTAAAGGCTATTGCAACAAAAAAATTTAAGTGGAGAGCAATCTCCTGAACAATATCAGATTACTTTTACAAGAACATTATGAAAGGACCACTTATTTGAGAAACAAGAGAATGATTGTCAACCAGAAAATGTAATACCCAACAATTTTCTCCTGCGATGATGAGTGACAAAAACAAATGGTGATATCTAGCCTGTCCCAGTATGAAGGTTGTACTTTAAGAAATGACCTGCTAATCTATAGTCTGCTTATATTAATGTTATTGATGAGTCTCTTAACTATTAAACTAACAGACATTTATTTAGTTTTACATTACATTCATGTTTTGTTGTGAACTTAGCCATTGTCTATAGATCAGCATGAGTGACAAGTAATCTATTGCTATTTAAGATTTGATTGAGGTTTATGCAAATCTTATGCTTTTCATTTCAGAGAGATTCATTATGACAATTTTGTCCAGGCTCTTGAAAAAGATCTTCCTTGGAGACTGAACGGGCCTCGGGTTCAAGAAATTCTTCAGGCGGTAGGCTGTTGCCCTTACAAACTTTCATTCCATCGCCATGCTTCCTTGTATGTTGTTTACATTATATTATGCATCAAGGATTCGTGTCCCAACAATACCAGCAGGCCAGTATCATACCAGTTAAGGAAGAAAATAGTACCAAGGATAGTGTGCTAGGATATCAGCACACATTGCTCAAAATGAATTCTCTTGAGCTTAGACATCCTAACCATATCAGTCTGTCCTGGCCATCCTGGTTGTGTCCCAACGCTTTGGATAGGCCAGAACACTCGAGATGGACTGGGACAGACCTTGATCTCAACTCAACTCATCTAAGCCTTTTCCCAACTACATGGGTCGGCCACATGAATCTGCTTTCTCCACTCTGATCTATTCAAGATCAAGTCGATATTTAAATTATAAATAGTTATATCTTTTTTAATTATTTCTGCCCATGTCTACTTTTACCTCTATCCTTACCATGAATTATTAAAAGATCACTCTTTCTAATTGGAGCATCTAAAGGTCTACGTTGTATATATCCAAACCACCATAATCGATTCTCTCATTTTATCTTCAATTGGGATTACTTCTATAATTTTTCTTATTTTTTATTTCTAATTCTATCTTTTAAAATTTTACCACATATTCATCTTAACATATGCATTTCTATTACACTTAATTTATTCACATGTTGTTTCAATATTACCTAACACTCTGTTCCATATAGTATAGTTGGCCTAGTAGCAGTTTTATAGAATTTTTCTTTCAATTTTAATAGTTGCTACAATCCTGTTAAATAAATTGGTTAACCACATGACTTCAATTTCTTCTAAGCCTTTCCAAACTTCAATAGGGATCACATCTGGTCCTAATGCCTTTGCATTTTTCATTTTACTCAATGCTTTTTAACCTCCAGCATGCTAAATTTAAAAAAATTTATGCTCATTTGTTACTCCTAAATTATCACATCCTTCTATCCTTAAATTTATCAAATTATTTTATTTAATAATTTTTTAAAATAACTTTTTCATTGTTCTTTTATCTTTTCTTCTTTTACTAAGACTCTTTCATCTTCATCTTTAATACATTTAATATAGTCAAGATCTTTTGTTTTCTTTTCTCTTAGTTTTACGAATTTATATATAGTCTTTTCACCTTCTTTCGTATTTAGTTTATCATATAAATCATCATAGGCTTTAAGTTTGGCATTACTTACCGCTTTTTTTAAAATTTATTTTTGTTGATCATTGTTTTGATCCATCTTGGTTGTGCCTGCCATCCCAATTTCATACTGTCGTAGGAGTAAACCAAGATGGAGTCTGGTACAGACATTTAAACCCTTGGCACGCATTTACCTGTTAGGGAGTTCTATTTGTATCTTTTGATAGTTGAAAACCTTTGGCATTTTGGGGCAAAATTATATGTAGAGACAAGATAGACTTGCCTTATTTGTATTTTATGTTTTTAATGGATGCTATATTGCATAAGAACAGAAAATAAAAGCTATATTACATATCTACCTCCATTTTCTATAATAACTTATTTAGTTGTAGGACAAATGACATTTAGAAGGGTACCAAACAAGTCTTAGTTTTATTTTAGCAATTGTCTTGGCCAGCTAGTCTGCATGGTTTTCAGTTGAAATTGTCTGAAATCTGTTTTTTCATTAAAAAGGTAAAGAGTGGCTGGAAAGCAATTAAATTGAACAGGTGGCAAAAAAAAAATCAGATATATCTGATATATGTTAGCCGTCAAAGTCGACATGTTTATTTTACATGTTTGAACGTTCATAACTTACGATTTCCTGACATGCAAGCTTATATCCTGACAATGAAAGCTTATATCCTGACATGCAAATTTAAGGTTTTATGGATTGATAATTTCCTGGCACAAGCCACAAGTTGATATAATACATCAATATCATACATAATAATCACCTGATGACATCACCATGCAAAATCTTAATGGGAGGGACTATTATTACCATTTGTTGCCACAATCACTGGTGCAATCATAAATTCAATGTCCACGAGGACAAGGATGTGACACGTAGTTGATATTTTGCAGGCTTTCATCCATCCTAGTTCTAAAAAAAATAACATATTTTTTAGAAAGAGATTGTTTTGACTTGTTTGTGGTGGATATATGGTCCTGAATGATTGTTGTCCTTGTTCATCATTTTGGAGCAGATAGACAGCAACACAGATGGCCTTGTAGATTTCTCGGAATTTGTCGCAGCAACTTTGCATGTGCATCAGCTGGTGGAACATGACTCTGAAAAGTGGCTCACAGTTTCGCAAGCTGCTTTTGATAAGTTTGACATGGATGGAGATGGATATATCACATCCGAAGAGCTTCGAATGGTAACTTTCCCTAAGGTGTGTTTGAAATAGGAAATAAGGAGGGATATCCATCCCTCCTTATTCCCAAAAGCTATAACTACGAAGGATAGCTGAAAAAAAAAGTTAACCAGAGGAGATAATTTAACCATGGGTTATCCCTTGAACTTATTTCTTAGGAACTAGAGGAATAGCTATTTTTTCATGAACTTTTTTTATTATAAAAAGCTGGTTATTCCCTCAGCTATCCCCTGAATAAACTCTATCATGTACATTTATCCAGAGATAGCTATTTTTCTATCAAACATTACCTAAGTAATATTGTTCTGGTTTTAAAACTTTCTAGAATGATTGCATTTTAAATTCTGGATTTCTTTTTTTGATGATATAGATTAATCCCTGGCTTGAGACTTAGTTCAGTCCTTGTAACAATAAACAAATTAAATGTTAAAATTAGAGCCTGATTATCACTTGTGCTACCATGTTTGCAGCACACAGGATTGAAGGGCTCGATTGGCCCCCTATTAGAGGAGGCTGACATCGACAAAGATGGCAGGATAAGCTTGAATGAATTCCGCCGGCTCCTAAAAACTGCAAGCATGAGTTCGGGGAATGTGCCCAGTCCAACTGGTGTTAGCAATCCCCAGAAGTTGTAGCTCAAAGGGAAACAGTCGGCAAGGATTCGTCTTATGGATTTAGATTGCTTGTGTTTGCTCCTGCTACCAGAAGATTTTAAGAGTTTCCGTTCTGTGGAACGTGCGGATATGGAGAGAGAGCATCAAAGTTGTTGAGAGTACAAGCATAGCCGACTAGCTAAATGTTTTCATCATGTGAGTTGTATCTCCATTTGGTTGTATGTGAGTTGTATCTCCACTCGATTGTACATTATCTGGTGGCCAGGATTCTTTCAGGTTCCGCCACAAACTCAATGTGTGATATATATGGATTCAATGCAAATTTGTGTTAAGAAGAGTTACACGATTGAACAAAATTTTCCAGAAAATATTGATGTATCCGTTTGTTGATTTGTGGACTGTGTTGTATTATATTTCCATTCTTAACCATGGTCATATCAAAGATATGAAATCAGAGAAGCTCTGATACAACTTCTGTAGTGCAAGGCATGCGAACTCTCTATTTTTTTTTTTTGGTTCGAGTTTTTTTTGGGAGGGATCTTCCAAATAACCTCATCCGTGGACAAGAGTCAATCTAGAAGATAACATTATGGCCGTTGTACAGGAATGGGAAAAAAGACCCTGTATTCTGCTTATTTGGATAAGAATTAAGACAAAAATGGTCTTAAAATGAATTAAAAATCCAATGCACATGGAATTTAGAGGTTTGCATGCTGACGGTCTTCTCATCTCCAGTTGGTTCACACTCGCGCAGATGTGATTTAGAGGCATGTGCATGCTCATTTCCAGTTGGTTCACAGTCACTTGATTTTCATGGTTAGAACTACTGCAAAATGTTTCTTCTGTAATACTAATACAATCTAACATTAAAAAAGATTTGATAAATTCATATACGTGATAAATCTCATGCATTTCTCCTAGCGCTCTTTTATACTGTGCGTATGTTATGATCTTGATGAATCATCTTACCATTAAACTTGCAACAAATTATAACTAATTTTGACATCATATTATTCAACGTCAGGCTAAAAATACATTTAAACCTCGTTCATAAAAAAAAGAGCAATAATCTTATCTTGGTCACTGCAGTTTCCGTTTCAGCTTGTATACTTGTCTGGAAGACTTGGCAAGGAATTGTTGGGAAATTACTGAGCCTGAGGACTGTACTAGGAAAAAGGAAAGGGATGGACACCAATAATGAATATGGATCCAAACAAAACGAACTCGTGGAGAAGGTAAAACAAGGTAACTCTCAGTCACCCCTCTTAAGCTCTATGATATTCCTTCTGAAATCTCATAGTTGCATAAACGGAATATAGATCTGATCAGGAAATTAAACAGCCATAAATCCTAATCCAAATTCCAGTGCATCTCAAGGTACAGTAAATGAAAAAATTGAAAAAAAGGCATACAGAGTTCACAGAAATCCATGACAAATAGTGTACACACAAGGGAGCACGCATGCAGACCCACAACTGAGACGGTACGTTAATCAATAACCGTTTAGAGTGTCCCCTCCAATTTCTTAGATGCAAAAAATGCTCAGGCCAGCTTCAAAATTTGACTGAAAGATATAGCATATAACGGTAACAATTGCAGTGCGAATTCCCTAGTCTTCTTGTCATCCAGTTTTCATTCTAGCTTTTCCAACTCTCCCATCCGCTCAATAATCGCCTGAAAATTTGCAACAAAATACACAAATTTATCCTGGTTTTCACTCAAAAAAGATCATGTATGATGAGAAAATAGCTTAATCTTTGCATGTGCAAAGCTTCATACTACTTGGGAAACTGGATCATATAAAACAAACAAGAGAGCAACATGCAAAGAAATGGAGAAGTTACCAGGCTTTCGGAGCTTATTTAGTTAATAATGTTGCAACTCCTAGTTTATTTGTATCCGTAAGATGGGGGAAAAAGAAAAACTTGAAGATTTTGGTGCTTTTACAAACTGAAAACTTCGCTTCATCATTCATCAGCTTTTTATACGGGTCAAGTGCCAGCCGTTTCTGGCTCCACAGCCGTTTGTAGCAGTACCAGCTATATCATTATGGTGTTTCCCCATGAACCAATAGCTGGCTGATTCAGGACGACATGAGTCAGTATCACTATATATTGCCTAAACCAGTGACACTGGTCAGCACAGCTCCGTGCAGGCCAACACAACTGGTTGGGTTCACTTGGGCTGTTTGAATTCTCAAACACTCATTTAATGCCTCATTTGTAATCTAAAAGACTTGTCTAGGTGCCTCGTAGAGTTCAAAAAATTCTTTAGACGTCAGAATAACTTTCGCAGCAACATGCCAGCTCTTTCATTTTGATAGCTAAATGAAAATGTTAGGGAAGTGTAGAAGTGAAGAGTAAGAAAGGACAAGAAAGGGTGTTTCTTAAAAAATATGAGACTAATTTTTTTCAACAAATATGTCCTATCTTTGGTATGGTATGAAAAACAGAATCATTCTTGAGGAAAAAAAATTTCTTATGACCATTAAACACATAGTATCAGTACAAAATAACAGAAATTGCCAAATATTCATAATGCTAGACTTGCTAGCTGCTAGTTAAGGTTAAAACCAATTAGTTCTCATATATTTCCTACAGTTTTCCAATTTTATCCCAATTAATTTTAATAAGTTTTCTCAGTATCACTTTTTTTTTTTTGTAATTTTGAAGCTGTAAATATAATATCAGTTCATGATGTATTGACCAACACTTGGTGGGAACCAGAGAATACCTCACACCAAATTTTCTAGACAGGGCTTATGTTTATGTATTTATGTATGTATACACACATAAAACCAGAAAGTCTAGCAAGCTTCCTATCTCTTAAAGTATCTGAATCTGATACTTACCAGGAAAGATATCGCTAACTAAGAGGGGCAGGAAAAACAGTTGACAAAAGAAAACTAACAGATGGAGGCATGTCTGATGAGCCAAAAGAATGGTCAGTTAATTGTAAAAATGAGCATTCTCAGGAGACATGCTCTAATATACAAATAGTAATCCAAAATGATAGTACTAAATTGATTCAAGTGCATTTTCTACCACATTTTTTTAAAAAAAATCACATGTAAAATTTTGTAGGAATGAATAAAGTACATTATTCCCAATAATATAACATGCATAACATTTGCATGATACTCTAAATGAGAAAGATGTTCAATAAATGGAGATCACCTTCTTGCTTGTTTCTTGAAGCTCCCCCGCAAGAATGAACTCATCCAATATTAGATATACCTTCACAAGAGTAAAAATATATAGTGAGTATAAATTATATGGCTGTTCCATATAACTAAGTCTGAAAAACGTTTATAAACTTACAACACAAAAGATTCTGTTGCATCTAAAATTAAACTTTAATCAATTACTCTGTCAGCATGCCTAGATATTGGACCTCAGGAATCCTACAGGTGTGTGTGTGTGCGTGCGCGCGCGCGCGCGCGTGTGTGTGTGTGTCATGCAATGTACACACCCAGGAGGCGGAGGAGGGAGTGAGAGTCCAAGATCCACATTTGCTAAGGCATGAGTTTAGAATTTCCACAAACAACAGACAAAGAGGTTAGACCGCGTTCCTCTTTAAAGAAGGAATATTTTCTCCTCTCAAATTTCTAGCTAGCATCCAAATTATTTCAAATCCTTTATCCCATTGACTCCAGCTTAATTCAGACATCTTGACATCCCCACAGAGTAGAAAGGAGTCACAAAAGATGAACCATCAACATACTTTTGTTTCCTAGTTGCACAAAACTGACGTAGAAATTCAGATAATGTTGATGAAGCATAATTTTCAAAAAGCCTTTGTGACCTCCAATTTACTACAGCCATTTGGTACTTGCTATATATGGCTCACGCAATAGATTAATCCATTAAAAAAATTAAACTGATAAGCATAACCTGATCCCTAACCCAATCAATGTTTTAAAAGAACATTGGAGGATAAAAGGATGCTATGATTACATGATCAGATCTAAAAGTATATCAGCCAAGGAAGCAAGCAACAAATCTAGTTCACCTACTGAATGAAGTATAAATCAACAAATAAAAACCAAAATTCTGTCAGCTGAAGCAAAGAATGATTATGTTCGCATGAGAATGATTATGATCGTTATGTGATAATTCAGCTTGATTTAGTATATTTTATTTTAAGGGATTTGACAGAGTTTTACGCTGACTGTCAGCTACCTAACATGAACGAAAATAACTAAAAAAGATATAACTATTTATAATTTGAATGTTGACTTAGTCTTGAATAGAGCAGAGTGGGAGAAGCGAATCTAGCCGACCCCTATGTAGTTGGGAAAAGGCTTAGATGAGTTGAGTTGAGTTGATGTGATAATTCAGCTCAAAAAAGACAGCTTCCACTTTGTCATCTATATGCATTAATATGGAACATGAGTATAAAGGCAAATCTACAAAACAAGAAACAATTTAAATTATAAATGAGCTGCTACCGAAGATAACTGTTAATTGGCTAAACTATGTAAAGCATTTTAGGTTCGTGAAGGGAGTACAGACCTTGTGAAAATTAAAAACCAAATCTAGTTCACAAACATTGCTGAAAAAATGATCCAATATCTCCACAAATAGATGGATGCACTCCAAGTATGCTAATTCATTATCAGTGATATCAACGCACATTGAAAAGAAGAGTCCGGCATATCTTCTATAAATAATCTTGTGTGTCCGGAACTGTAAGGAAAAATGTAGCAAATTCAGCCACACAAGTGACAATGCTAAGAAATAAACAGTAAATGAGGACAGCATCCGAAACACAAAATGGAATTAAAACTTTCTAATGTAAAAACAATAACTCAAAATAATAAAATGCCTGTTAGGTTCACAATTTAATCAGCATGATCAATCAACACCATGAAGCTAAAGATAGATACTAAATGATTTTCTTTATTTCAATGTTAACAGATAGATTATAAAATTATTAAAGTTGGGTGGATGAAGTGGAGAGGTGCTCCTTCAGATTTACTAGATTGAACAATACTTTTGCTACATTAAGGGAAACTAACAAAACAGCAATAAGGCCAGCAGTGCTGTATTTATTATCATGTGAAGCTGAAGCCCGCAATCTGGACAAGCAATAGCATAACAGCTGTATAGTCAGTCATCTAAACTCCTGTTATGATGCCCATTTACACATACCACAAATATACCACCTTCCCTTAAAAAAAAAAAAAAAAAAACCAAATATGCCACCTTCCCCGCAATCTCAATACCTTCCCAGTCACTCTCCCCCACCCCAGTCTCCTAGAACAAGGAATATAGATCTACTATCTTTATTAAATGAAAAAGAGTATAGTCAATATATGAGGCAAAACAGAAGATGCCAGTAAAAAGCAACTGGTACATGTCTTCGGCATGTCTAACATAAGTAAATCATTGAATTTCAAAATATGGGACAACAATATGTTGATTTCACCATTGGAACTCATTATATGCTTATTCTCGAACTTTCAGTAGCAATATATCATCTCCAGAACAAATATGTATGCTCTAATAAATATACAACAAAACCTTTTTTTTTTTTAATGTGCAACAACAACAAGTGGTCCATGTTGAATGTTGCCGGCGGTGAACCACTGATCTTAAAGCTTGAGGACAGCAGATGTGATTTTTCCTGATAGATGAAAGGAGGTACTTACCTAGGTTCAAGGATCCACTAAGAAATTAACAGGTTCTTTAGGTTCCCCCAAATAATACCTTAAGAGCTGATCATGTTTCATTTTTTCAAATTATATATAAAGTATTGGTGGCAAAATTTTGCATATAAGAGCCCCTTTATTTCAACTGGTAAAAAAGGGTACGCAGATTTTCTATAGGGCTGTTTGGTGCCTATGAGTTTTTCTAAAATGGATAATAATTAGAAGACGTGATTCTCTATAAACAGGTTTTATGAAACAGGAGGAGATATATTTTCATAAATGAGGAGATCTATTTTTCATAAAACTCATTTATCATGTCCGATGACTTCCAAGATTTGGTATAATAGGTTTTATGGAAAACAACTCAACAGCAGTTTTTGTAAGACATTCGTTTTTTTGCCTTCTGTATATACCTGTTTTAATAAAGCTTATCAACTAAACAGTTTGTAAATGAATTTTCTCCTATGTGTTTCCTCATTTTCCTTGTTCTTGTCTTCTCCTCTCTCATCTTCTTTTGTTGATGGTAGAATGGGCATTAGACCAATATACTGCTTTAGATGTCAATTGCCTCATCTATGAACAAGCTTTAAGATAAATTGCATGTAAATACAAGACCTCAATGACACCAAAGATTTGAATCACCTTGAAGTAGTTTGAATTGAGTTATACCAATTCATATGGTAGTCATTGAGCAAAGTTGAACAAGTTGGCACCACCAGTTCATAAGTTGGTTTATAGAACAATTTTCCCATAAACCAGAATGAAGTGGTATTAATATTGAAAAATTAGCAGATGCAGAATGGAACCAATTGATTTTCGGCCCTATAGCAGTGATCCATGACAATAAATGGACAAAACCATGAAAGGCAGGCTCAATCAAATTGGAAAAGTGTTTATTGGTTTCAGATCATCTTAGGTCAACAAATGTTTGGTTCAAGAAAATCCAACCAACCAGCAACAGCCAAGTAGTATTACAGGTAAATGACTGAAAACTTGCAAAGACAAACAAACAACCTTTTTAGATACACAGCGATGGTGATCTTAGTGGCAATTCTAAAAATAAATACTTCAAGATAATCAAAATTAGACAGCACCCATCTTACTACATGCACCGACGAACCCCTAAATGCTACAACTAGTAATTCCACCTATTTTGCCTCTTGAATTACCATCAAATATATAAAAAAAGCAATATTCCAAGGAAATCCTTTTTTAAAAAATCACATGAAAGTCACCCAACAATATTTAATGGACATCTAAAACCATCACTCATATAATGAAATTGAAAGGGGAAAAACCTCTTCTGCACCATCAATTCACTTCATATAACCCAACCTTTAGGCTTTTGAAGCCTGCACCCAGTAGCCTGTGTATTAAACTGGCTAGATTCTCTTCCATTCCATCATAATAATGTTCCCAAAATCAGGAACTCTGATAAACAATATAAGTACAAGCATGTACGAATATTTTTTTTTTTTTTGGTCCAGGGACCAAGCTGTATTTTAGTTTTTCCTCTTTTTAAGGGTTTTCATGTATGATATCAGATGGTAGTAGTACAACATCATTCAGCAAGTATTTATTTAGATGTTACAAAACATCATTTCATAGGCATATTAACTATGTATACCTATTTTATGTTGCATATATGACCTGGCTATTCTGTAAGCCCAAAACCATTCCTTTCAATCCTCAAACTAGGAGCAAGAACAGGATCTTGATTTTCTGGTCCCTTTAATACTTCATTTCTCATTCTCTGTTTATACCTTCCTTTTGTGTTTTGGACTAGCATATCATTCTAATTCGAATTAACTTTTTTCAAAAAAAAAAAAAAACTTACCAAAGCCATTATTATTCCCAATGCTCCAATTTTATGTAATTGTGTTTTGTGATATGACCTTATAACCAATAAATTGAATATGTTTGACAATAAAATGGGCTCCATTGAGCTATCTTTGTGTAAGTATTCCAACTATATAAGTAATTTGCCAGCTTGAGAGAATATTTACACTGACCTACGACCAAATCTGTCAACTTCATAATGTAATCAATCCATGTTTGAATTGTCACATGAAATACCTCAATTCATGCAAAACACATTTTATTTCGTGCAATAAAAGTCTAGAAACGACATGATCTGCTAGAATGTTCCATCCAGAGATTCAAAACCAAAAAACTTTTGCTAACATATCAAATAGTTTCACACCACGAGATTTGTTCCCGGCGAGTATGTTCCCCAGAAAGTCCAAATCCATGGCTCCAGACCATCGATACCCATGGTAGAGAATGGACTCGCCATTCCAAGGGGCGGTCGGAACCACCCTCAATTCCTAGTTTTCGTCAACAAAAGTTCTGCTTTTCTATCGACATGGGCATCTGATTATTATTATTTTTTAATATACCAACAAAGGAAACAAGAACTAGGGTTTCAAACTTGTTTTCGTACCTCAACAAAGTTAGTGAACTTGGGATCCCTGTTAACAACCAGCCGATGGACCTGGCAAATCCGGAAAGGAAAAAAAAAAGTCATTTTTGATCTAGAAGAGAACTTTAAATCAAGAAAGTTTTCTCAAGAACAGCAAGAGAACAAGAAAGGGTTTGAGGAGAAGAGAGCGGGAATTACCTCGTACTCCACCTTGTGCTTCTCGGAATCCTCGAGCGGGACGTAGTACTTGGCCAAGCGCGTCTTGCCCTGCCGATTCTGCAGCACTATGAAGCGGATCTGCCATTCCGATTCGATTGTGGATCACATATCAAATCAAAACAGAAAAGATTCATATTCACCAAGAAGAAGAAGAAGCAGAAGGGGGAAGGTACCATATCGTTCACGACAGGGAGAGGGTTAGAAACGGGAGAGATGAGAGAGAGAGAGAGGAGAGCGCGAACGAGGACTTTCCTGGTTCCGATCTCAGAGCCGAGCCTTCCTCCGATTTGTCGAGACCTTCAGGAGTTTTGCCTGCCTCGTGAACTCTGAAATCTTCCCGATCTCGCTTTTTCTAACGGTATGCCAGAAGAGCCGAGGAGCTAAAGAGGAATTAAATTTTACGATCATACTTATTTATTTATTTATTTTTAATAGAACTTCAATTTTCACCATTCATTTTCATCATACAAGCTCCCATCCTTTTATACAATGCCCATACATTGTTGAAGTTTATATTATTTACAATACCATCCCACAAAAGTCACAAAAATACTATAAAATTTGCCTAAATTTAAACTCGATCAGATTTAGCTCAAAATATAAATATATACATTATTTATTATTATTTATATATAGCTAATCCAAACACGGCCTTATATGTATGAGAAACCAACTATAAATTTATTTAGTCCAACTAAATAATGAGCATGAGATCATTTTAAGTTTTTTTTTTGATATATTATAAAATTTTAAAAGATAAATTAGAAATAAATATATAAGAGAAATGATAGGATAGCCCCAATTAAAGATAAAATGAGAAAAATCAATTACGGTGGTTTGAACATATACAACGAAGACCTTTAAATGCTTCAGTTAAAAAGAGCGATCTTATAATAATTCATGGTAAGTATAAAGGTCGAGGTAGACCTAAACTAATATGGATAAAAATAATTAAAAAATATAAAACTATTTGTAATTTGAATATCGATTTAGTCCTGAATAGAGCGGAGTGGAGGAAGCAGATTCATGTAGTTAAAAAAAAGGCTTAGATGAGTTGAGTTGAGTATATATATAATAATTTTATATCATATATTATAAATTAGTATAAATTATATATAATAAAATATACTTTAATTATAAGATTAAAATATTATTAAAATTATTATTTTAGATTATATAGAAAAATATTTTGAAAATTTTAAATTCTTTCTAGTTGTTTTAAATCGGTTACTCATAACTACTTGAGTTCAACATGTAAAATTGAAAAGAAAAAAAGAAAACACAAAATGATCTCATGCTCATTATTCAGTTAGACTAAGTAAATTTGTAGTTGGTTTCTCATCCATATAAGGTCTTGTTTGGATTAGCTATTGGGATACCTTTAAGTAGCTATTGGCAGCTATTAACCAAAAGCTATGCGAGAAAGCTGTTGGCCAATAGCTAGAGCAACAATCTAAACTGGTTATCAGTTTCAAATAAAGTTTACAAGAAGAAGGCTTAAAGGTATTGAACAAAAAGAAAGTTGATGTGGTATAAGCTGATAAACAAACAATGACACATGGCAAATGACTAAGATATAATATACAGCAATAAACTTGATGGTAACATGTATCTTACCAAAAAAAGCAGTCTCGATTAGAAGAAACTTTTATCAATGATACCTCTCTATTTTAAATTCAAGCTCATCTAACCATCCATCTTTGAAAGTAAATCAAATCAGGAGAACCCTTCCGACGTATATAAAAGAAACGTTAAATCCCTCAAATATGGCAACTCTAAGCCTAAACTTAAAAACTCTAGGACTAACCAAAGAAGGGTAGTCTTTCTTTCTTTGTCTGCGCTGAATTCAATGTCAAATGTTCTCCTAAAGAAAATCTCTGAACCCTTTCCATTCTTTCTTTCTTGCTCTTGCAAGAGCTTGTCTATAAACCAGCTAATAGTGCTTTGCCATCCAAGTTGTTATCTTCACTTGATCACCATTCAAGAGCTAGCTTTATATATCAGCAGATTAGCACCATCTATGGGAACGAAAAGAAGTATCCAACCATAATGCATAACAGAAGAGATCAAAAAGCGAGTAATATCCAAGTAAGCACCAATCATTCTTAAGTTAGCTCCCAAAATTTTATAGAAGACTTGACCAATGCAAATCCTCAATTGGTAGCAGCAATTACTCATGACCCATTCAATACTTTTTTATAACATGTTCAGACGTTAACAAATCGAGAGTTAACTAAAGATCTTATCGAGTTTCTAGTAGTGACTAATCTTATTCAAAACTCATTAAGGACACCTAAGACTCGTAGAATTGATAAATTGAAGGTGGATGCCAAGATGATCAATTTAGGAAAGAATCCTAAGATTGGTTATCATAGTCGAAGGAGCACTTAAGCCCAAAGACTCTTGCGATTAGCTCACCTCAACATTACATAGATCAAAAACTAAAGAAGATTAATTAAAAGATTGGAATGGTCATGTAGGACATTTGTGGCAAGGGGAAGATCTAAATATTCTTAAAGAGACTTTGTCACCTAGGAGGTTATGGATAAGCCACTCCTAAAGTTCAAAATGCTCTAATTGGAGCCATATGATAAGACCTCTAATCTCATTGATTACTTTGAAAAATTTAAAGTTGTGATGTTGTTACATGGCACTCCAAACACCATTGTATATAGAATGATTTTAGCAACTCTAAAGAAGGCAACTCATACTTGGCATTTAAGCTTTCAACCTTGATTAAATCCTTCAAGCAACTAAACTAATAATTCATTGGCCATTTCATGAGTAGCTAAAATCACTATAAAACCTCTATAAGCCTAATGCCTGTTAAGTAGAGGAAAGATGAGCCTTGATAGGCTACATCAAGTGGTTCAACTTTGAGGCCCAGGATTTGGACTCCTTGATAGTCATCATAGCTCTTTGAATGGCCTAAGAAACTCTAGGTTCAAACTTCTTTCTAGCAAAGTACCTACCTAAGGGACTCAACAAGCTATTAGCTTAAGCTGAGAAAGAGGCACTCGTAACTTAGAAAGAGGATGAAGGGCGAACCAGAAAGAGACGTCAAGAGAAGAAAGATTGGAGAGCGAAGGATATTTAGAAAAGGTCTTATGGAGCTTAAGAGACTTCATAATGACTTAAGATTGCTCCCTAGATATTTCAAAGGTACAATCCTCCCAATAATCTTTAGAATCAGATCTTAAATGCAGATTAGCAATGAAGACTGCATTCAATAGTTGATGAAATTAATTAGAGAGATTGGAGTAAGCATTATTGATTGCATAGAGATCACCGAAATGATATAGATGAGTGATAGTACTTGAAGGATGGGATCAAGGACCTCATATGCGAAGGATACCTTAGTCACTACGTCCAAGGCAACTAGCAACAGAAGCAAGTAAGGTGAGAGAAATTGGGGCTAGAAAAAAAAAAAGACTTGATAATTAACCAATAGCTGATACTCTTGCTATCATCCATGGTAGACCACTCTTCAACTTGAAAGCTTATGCATGATAAATATGACCTAAGGAGCTCTTTACTAAAAAGGCTAAGACTAAGATGAGCATCCTAATATCTTCCAAATCCAAAACCCTTAAAATCCTCCATTGAGGAGAAATAAATTATGCTCGATCATCACTTCTAAACACAATTAATGATTAGATATGAAATGAATTGGTGTGTCCTAAACTGCTAACACTACCGATAGCTAGGTGTCAAATTTTTTCTTATATCGGTGCTACCATGCTTATGCACTAGAGAAGAAACTAATAAATTTTACTTCATTGGCTTGGAAACTGTGACTTCTAGCATCACATTATAGGCTTGACCACTCTTTAGTTTCTCATCCTAATAGATCTTTGAGGTTGAATCATATTGAAGAACTCATTGAAATATCCCACTCATGTCTTGGGTGAATCTTGCAAACTCTTTAGCCATCCGTAGTTCTGCCACTTAACTATACTTGATCTCATAGTCCTCAAAATACTTGCTTAGATACAGGAAACAAAGCTTAAGGGAATGAGGCAAGTCATTATAACTGAGGTTTAATATTTGCTTCCCTCCTTTAAGATCAGGACCATTTTCCAACTCATATCCAACGTGATCAAGCACTTTCTATCATTCTTCTTGAGTTTTATTGGATTTGATGGCTAACAGGCCAACTATGCTAACAATAACTAGTGGCAATCCTTTACATTTCTTCAAAATAGTTTCAAATAGATCCTTAAGCTTTGGAAAATAGCTACCTCCAAAGTTCATTAACACATTCATGTAGAATAAGTCCCAAGATTGCATAAGAGAGGGGTTGGAGATTGTAAACATGACCAACTTGAAAGGTTGAACGATAAGTATCAATAACTATTTCAATTTGAGTACTTATCATGACCTTACTATCATTTTTGGCATCAAGCATTATAGGCTTAATGCTTGCATATGCAGGTATAATCCATATATTATCAAAAATAGTTAAATATCTCTTGTCCTTGAGATGTTCCCTAAGCTTTTCAATTAACTTATCATGATAAAAGATTTTGAAGACCGTGATTTGGACTTTGAGCTAAAGAATCATGCATTTCATAAGATCCTCGATCTTGAATTTGAAGACCGTGATCCAAGCATGGTATTAGCGTATTAAAATTTCATTCAAAGAATTGATATGTTTAAAACTATTTTATTGTTCTGAAATAATACGTAGCCTCCAAGTTTGTAATTCTACTACATATTTCATAGGGTCATGCCCTATGGAACATGTAGTTATGCCATATATGCAACTTGTGTAGCGGTAAAGTTTAAAGTGTAACATTTCTTTTTAAGAGGAAAAAAATATAGTAACTATAATTTCACTCTTATTTTTATTTAAAACATAATAGATAAGAATTTTGCTTCTACTACTTTTCTAAATTGGTAATAATAGAAACATATTGGTTATTACTATTATTTTTTTATTTTTCAAAAGAAAAATAAATTACATTTGGTAAGTGATTCTTTGAAAAAAATTTGAAATGAATGATCACAAACCCTACTCCTTTCGAGCAAAGTAATGCATTTAATTTATCTAAGAGCCTTTTTTTTTTGTTAAGGAGACATCATGTTTCTTCTCCTTATAGGTTTTTCCTTAGATTAGTCGGGATCTAGCATGATGGCTTTGATTAAGACTATCAAAGGTCTGAGCCCATGAAAGAATTCTAAAGGGGCTGCCATAGATGGAAAGAAAAGAAAAGGATAGCTATGAGAGGAGTGAATAAAAAGTTAGCATAAGGTTGCCAATGCTAATGATGTTATAAAGGAGGTAAGGAATTGAAAAGGGTAGAAAAGAAGAGAGGAATAAATCATAGAAGTTGAGATGGAGTTCATATTATAATATAAAGAATTAAATTTTAAATATGATGGAAAGAAATTTTACTTTTACTTTTATATATATATATAAATTTTGCAAGCCACTTTTAAATAAAAAATAAGAGAATTGAAAATCTTTTTTATTGAATTTCATGTTTTTACTTTTAAAAAATAAAAGGCAAGAAAAAGAGTGGCATGGGCCTTCATTTTCAGCATACTTGATCAGTTTGATTTTTAAATTCTATCAAATATCTCTAACACGCTTACTTGAAAGGTCGCATGTGAGGTGAGGCTTGAACTCATCGATGCATTATATAAGCCAATTCTCATACTTGTTTCATCTCGGTCTTGCCACCTCATCGTTGTCCTATTAGTCCTCAGCAATTCTCAAGAAGGCCCTCCTGAAAGCAATCCTAGCTTCTCAATAACCATCAGCTTCTCCACAGGAGTGCTCACCATACCTTCAACCATGGGCATAGCAAAACTCGACGCAATATCTACCTTGTCTCTATTTCACACTCTCACATTGACACTACTTGGAAGAGATGATGGAAGGTGGTCAAAGAAAACCCTCGAAAGAGCATTGTACATTTCTAACTTATATTGTTGTTTTACCTTGCTTTGCCTACAGCGTTAAGGTAATGGGCGGCCAATGAAATAGATCACGAGCTTGCCAACTTCCTATGCAACTCAAAGAAATACATTGTGTTAACCTACATGCATTGAGATAATATCATTATATTAGATGATAAATAAGAAATAATCATCCATTCTTAAAATTAAGTGATTATGGGCTATAAAATAAGTTTAACTACTTTCCTATTATTAGTCTTCAAATAACTTGTGTTTGTGTTATCCATCATTACGAGGCTAATCTAGTCTGGTAATAGACTAGAAGACTACTGCTATTAATATTTTGCTTTCGCCTTTTGCTTTTTTAAGATTGGTGTGGTACTTGATCAACAGAACTGAGTAGGACTTAATCAACATGGTTGAAGGTATGTTTTCTATTGTCACACACACAAATTTCTACGAGTCATAAAAATCATATTAGAGTTGATCTTACTTTTAAATTAGTTATCATCGGACGACATTGCCAATTTTTTCACCCTTTGATTCCTAAAAATACTTGTAATTTGACAAATCTTTTATAACTTGGTTCTCTCAGTAGCCAAGCAATCAGACGGAAGAATGAACAAGCAACAGTCGCTAAATAAGTGAATCATTATGGTTTGGATGCGATTATAAGTGACTGGCTAATAATTTCTTTCATGAGTTGTCTTCCATCAGACGGAATGTACGAGAGAACGGTCGATCAAAAAATTTAAGCCGGAGAAGAAAAAGATTGGCGATCTATATTGTGCGTAACAAAATATAATTTCATGGAATTCAGTGCCCAAGGTAAAAAGATAGAAGCGGCATTGTCCCGGTTCCCAATGATACAACTCGATGGAATGAATGTTGAATCCCAGCATATATGTTTCAGAAATCTGTACCCCACTGTAGGCATGCTAGCGCAGGGATATTGGCGTTCTTGAAGTCCATGAGCAAGGTTTATGATCATTAACATGAGACAAAATATAATGTATAATGGTAGATCTAATTTAATGAGGCTTACAAATTTGTAAAAGCTCCGTCTTTAGAACTTTGATGAGTTTGCAATGACCTCTCTGCTTGGTGCTTGTAATATTCGCAAAGATGCAGAGCTTGAGTAAATGGCAGCTCTCCGGCCCGAGGTCTTTACTGGTGATTTGGAACATCTTGAATGGAAGAGGAAGGAAAAAAATAGAAATGCCACATACTTGTGATTATTAGATATATCAGCATGAAGAATTTCTGATAGGGAAAAAAATAGAAATGTGCAGATTCCCCACATTAAAGGAACTGGAAGAATCTAAACCAGAATCTAAACAGGTGTCAGGCATAGGCAATATGCATAAAGTATGAATGGTTGTGATACCTTCGAAAAAAAAAAAAAAAACTTTTAATTATTTACATAACTTGGCAAAAACACTCCAACTCTTAGAAGATGCACTTTTCTTGTTTCTATCCTTTAAAATATTAATTGTATTAAGTGTATTTACTTAGGATGGAATTAGCTTTAGTCATCGAAGAGTTCCTGATATGTGATGAAAGATGCATTGTCTCATATTTGTATTAGCAAAAAGCACAGGAGCAGCACAGCTTGAGAAGCCAAGCTCAGGATTCACAGATAAAATGCCACATACTTGCAACTTGTTCCTTAACAAAGATAAACAATAAATA
Organism: Calamus simplicifolius; assembly: GCA_900491605.1. Taxonomy (NCBI): domain Eukaryota; kingdom Viridiplantae; phylum Streptophyta; class Magnoliopsida; order Arecales; family Arecaceae; genus Calamus; species Calamus simplicifolius. Next base: position 287,317 of record UESW01002057.1, on the reverse strand, counting down.
GCTTAGAAATAAAGAGCAGAACTCTGAACTTGTCTCATCTAAGTTGCCTGTCATGATAAAAACATTTTACAACTAGAAATTTGCAACTTTAATGAAATTCAATATCAAGTTAACTTTAGCTTGTTCACCATGCAGAACTATTTGACATTAAAATACAGCATAGCAGTGTAGCATCATCCAAATTTATATCTGCAGGTAAAGCTATGTTCTCTGACTCAAAAGCCTGAAGCCATCACAAGCATGGAACCTGCAATCTAAGGGCCCACTTGGTGTTTCTTTTCTTTTCCTTTTTTTTTTCCTCGAAAGCCCAACCAGATGAAACGACATGTATGACAAAACCCTTCCTTTTTTAGTATTTGTACAATCTTTCAGGTTGTTGTAAGCAAAGATTTCTTGCTAAAGAGTGAACAAAAGATCAAAGAATAGCAGCAGTCTGTGCAAAATTCTCTCCAACATCAATCTCCATTGGTATTTTATTATTTTCTAGAGAATCAAAATGCAAAGGCAATAATGATACCAAACCGGCCTTAACTTATTCATTGTAGAAACACTTTAGTCCAATATATGATGAATACAGAAGTATGAAACCCATCAGCCAAGAATCTAAAAATTAGTTTGTATGCACAAGTTATATCTCAGAACACCACATGCCAACAAGTTCCAAACCTAGAACAATTTATTCATTAACATATTTAGGTCACCATATTTCCAAATTTCCAATTTCACTGAATACCAGCAAAACAAGATTGTGGAACATCTAAATGTTAAAGAAAGAACAATTAGAAGAGCAATAAAATTTATATATGTCCAGAAAAAATTAACATGAACAAGCCATAATTCAACTGAAACCTCCTTTTTTTTTTTTTCTATTTCCTGTGCAGCCATGATATGCCTGTTTACTATATTGTGCTATCTTCTGAAATTACAGCCTGATCAGTTAACCCATTCTAATCTACATAGGTAGTCAAATACAGAGAAAGTGATCTCTACCAGATCTTACTAAAAAAAAATAGACCATAAATATCTTAAGGCTCTAAGGTCAAAATGAGACACAACTTATGTTGGCTGTGCATGGTTTGGGTGTTCCTGAAGATGCAATGATTTAAAGTTGTAGCACTTGATTTAACATTTATGAAGTCCTAAGACCACAGAATTCTAAAAAGTGCATTATTCAGATTAGACTCAATTACTGCAACAACTTAAGGTAAGGTTTCTGAGAAGAATGACTTGCAACTAACAATACACGAGATAAATTGAACACAGGAAATGTACCCATGTTAGCAACCCAAACTGTCAAAGCTTGAGACCTGGAGAATCTATAAGCCAATAAATATGTACCAAAAGCTTGGTAGCAGCCAAACTGAACAACAGATTGAAAGTTACAATTTTTAGCTTTCCATGTGCAAAAAGAGAACGTGGCATCAACTGCAGCAATAGAAAAAGAGTATAGCATTGCTGGAAATAAAACACCATGATATATTATTACAAGGTGAAGTTTAAATTAAATATAATTACATAGGATACACTTCATTGCTCAAGGAAAGCTCTCTTTCTTACTCTCTCTTACACACAATACTCAAACTAACAACCACAATAAGCATGCATTGAAAGAATCCATTAATGGCGACCACACTGAAATATTTAATTTTAGTTGACCAGTTCTTGCTGTCAAGAGTGGGGATCAATTTAGTTAGTGTTTGTGCAAACGATGTCAATCCAGAAGTCTACCAAACTAACACAGAACCAAAATGGCTTAGGCAAACCAAAATGGAAGTCAGAATGCAGAAATATGTTTTAGACCATCTTCAAATAGATAACTCAAAAAGATGCTTGATGAAAATATTAGACAAAGATTTTCAGAAAGCAATAGGAACATGAAATGATATCCAAATATGGGGCACAAAGTTTTCCTTAAAATAATGTTCGGTTTAAGGGGAAAAGTAATCCCACTACTAGGACAGAGGTTATGTACTCGGTTGAAAATCGCAATGACAGCAATTTGTGCTGAGGCCATCTTCAGACAGAAAAAAAATTGGCAGGGACAGAAAAATGCAAAACCACTATTGCCAACCTCTATCCAAAGTATTCACCATTCCAATTGGACGACTGCTGTGAAATTGGCTTTTGAATTTCTTAGAATAATAACAAAATATGAAAACAAAATATGGGGAATCAGAATGTAGCAATTTGTTCGAGGGCATCTTCAACAAAGAAATTGAGAGGCATGGAGAATTGGAAACTATTGCTGCGGAACTCCATTCTTTGGCTTGGACACGACTCACGTTAGGATCTGAGTAGCGATCTACCGTCCGGATGAACCTGCAAGACAATCTTTATGCAAGAAGCGTTGGGATGGTCCCTGTGGAAGACCCTCCGACGCTCAAGTCAGTGAAGATTCACAGCAAGCAGAGATACGAGAGAAGGCTCCAGCAAAAGAGTCCCTTAAGAATAGCTTCTCGAGAGCCAAAAATTCTGTTTGAGCCTCAATGGGTTTTCAGTGAAAGAATATGCGTACCTGAAGAAATTTTAGGACAAGTATTTATAGCTGTCTGAATATTGATGGATTATTCACCTGACTCCTCGAACGTGTCTTAGAAGTGAGAAATCGGTATGATTTGAATCTGATTCGAATAAGTTAGTTATGAGGCTGGTAAGAATCGAATCTTGTTTGTTACGAGAATCCACGGCCGAGGAAGCTGATTGGAGCTTTAAGATTCGATTACTTGGTTATTTATAGGCAACAGGGCCATATTTAGCTTTATTTCCTTCTTGGGGTGCTGGGAGCTGATGTGACTGGAATCCCGCCAAGTAATTTTTGTTGGTCGTGGTCGAAGGGTCGTAATCAGCTCCTAATTCTTATTCCCGGTAGGTTGTTCTTGGTGCTGCCGAGGTATGGGGTTGGCTTGGCCCTGCTGAGGTATGGGAATGAATCGGTTTTGTCGAGGCTCGGCCATGCCGAGGTATGAGAATGGTTCAGTCTTTGCTGAGGCATGTCAATTTGTCTTTTTCCAAATGTGACATGGCGGGCAGAAATCGAAAACGATCCTAACCTTTTTGCCATGCGCAGATATTGATGCAATGATAATTTTACTCCGCATCACATGCCCTCTACTCCCTAGTCCGAAGCATAGGTTCGGGCATAGGGAGTAGAGTTCCAGACGACTTCATCCGATTTGAGGAATTCAAACTGGTGGAGGCGTGTCACACTATCTTCATAAATGCTAGGCCGTCGTTTCATCATTTCTAGCCGTACGAGGAGAAAACCCTTCGTTCTTTGCTACTGGCCGTATGTGGATGACACATGGCAGGCTCGGGGCTTAGTAGCGTTCAGGCCAAGGTCCTACGACGTCTAGGGAACCTCGTCGAAGACATTTCTATCGAGACAGTTTAAAAGGAGTCGAGTGGCACTATTCTCAGCTACGTTTTCTTCTTATCTTCCTCTCCAGAGATCAAACATTTTCAAGAGTGGCATGGCTGGTTCCTCTTCTGTTAACCTTGGAGATATGGAGCGTCCTGCGATGTCGCTTCGACGATGGCCCCGGCAGATCTGGAGAGGATGCATCAAGATTATTGGTTCATAGTGACATTCGGACGCGAGTTCCTTATCTTGGGCAAAGGGTGTCTAATCCATTGAAGACGGGACGCTTTTCTATAAGGAGAGTTTTCGAGCAGGTCTTCATTTTCCTCTTCATCCTCCGATAAAAGGGATAATGGAGTATTATGGTATTTGTCCTACGATGGTCACACCGAATAGTTGGCATTACATTATCGGATTCATCTTCATGTGCACGTTTATAGGAGTGATAGCGACGGTTCCTCTGTTCCGGGCCTGCTACAGCCTCACCTTCTCTAAGGATTCATCTTGGCCTTACATCGGACCGCGGAAGAACTTCAAGAGGATCTCGAAGGTCCGACTTCCATCAAAGGATGGAAGTCACGATTTTTCCTCGTTGAATGGGATGTTGCCTACGACTTTCCCCGTCAATGGACACCTCTCCTCGTGGAGCCCAACAAGCCTCCGACATTATCGAAGCAAGAAAAAGAAGACTGTGATTTAAGGTAGCAAAGAAATTCTAGTCGATGTCCTTCTATCCGATGAGACTCTTTACAACGCTTGTTTGAACATAATCAACCCTTTAGGTAAGTTCTACATCATTTCTCCTATGTTTTGATATGCTCATTAGGACGTAACTGACCATCTAATAGTTTATGCGCTGCAACAATCAGGTCCGAGCTCAGGGCTCAATGAGAGAAATGCTTGAGGTCGATTACGGTAGTCCGAGCAAAGGTAAGGGTGCAAAGCGCCGCCGAGCCGCTTCGTCGACTCCTGCTAAAGGAAAGAGAGCTAAGCTTGAGCGGAAGCCCTCTTCTTCTTCCCCTTCAAAGCTCCAGTTGGCTCTGCCGAGCCATTCACAGGAGGTAGTTAGGTCTTGATCCTTGAGCCCTTCAAGGAAAGGTGTTGAGGAGCCAAACCTAACCCCTATCTTGGCTCTGGAGTCTAAAGAGTAGACATTAGGGAATAGAGCTGGAGAAGTGGTGGCTCAGGAGGAACTAGGATCTGGTCATCTACCTGAACTAGTGGATGATAATTTTCAGGTGACAGAGTTTTATTACCCTGTGATCGCCATGTATATTACTTTGAAGAGGATGACCCCGAAAGTCAACGAAAATCGAAGGGATTGCCCTCTAGGGATCATGCAGTTGCTCTTGCGGCGAGCGAACCTCACATTGTCTCACCCGCAGCGAAATCTCCTGTCAAGGAGAGGAAGAAAGGAGGGGTCCGTCGGGTGAAGAGGGGGCTCCCTCGGTGAGGATAGATGAACCAGGACCTTTGGGAACATCGGTAGGTGATGAGGAGAGGGGAATAGGTCGGCTTAGCCCTCTCCTCCATCCCTCTGGTCGTCCTACCGAGGAATTGTGATCCTGGATCAACGATTTTTTTAGCCTTTTTTGTTTGAAAGAAAATGCTATTATTGCCGAAGAGGGGGAGGACGAACGTCTGAAGGTCACCTTTAAGATTGAAGGATTTGAAATGCCCTTTGACTTGGAAGACTATGTGTCGGTCCCCAGCCAATACATCCTAAGAGACATGAATACTTCTTGCATTTAGGTGAGCTTTCTTCCTTTCTTTGTCTTCTTGGATATTTCACATAGCTCCTTAAGCTTATCAATTTTGCTATGTTATAGGCAACCCTCCTCCAGTGGGTGCTATATAGGCGTTTAATTTCCGCCAATGAGTGCTATAGATAAATTCAGCGTGAAGCTAAGGCGCTTCGTAATGAAATAAGTTCAGCCAATCAGCATTCAAAGAATTAACAAAGGTACAAGCCGAGCTTGAAAAAGCCCGGAGATCGGCTAAGGAAGCCCAATCAAAGGCATTAAGACTTCGGGTTGAGGCAACCAAGCTTGAGGAGGCTCGGAAATCAGCCGATGAAGCTCGGTCGGAGTTGTCAAAGTTCCAAGCTGAGGCCATAAAGGAGATTGGTTTCTTGAATGGCAGGATAGCGGAGGAAAAATGTCAGTTCGAGAGTCAGTTCGCATCTTATCAGAAGCAAATCGCTGACCTTACGGCCGAGTTACGCCAAATGTGACTCAATGCCAGCAAAGATTGGGTGAATCTTGAATGTTCTGGCAGGATATGAATAGGTATAGAAAGGAAAAAGAAAAGGCTCGGAAGAGGGCCAAGAAAGCGAAGCTGAAGTTGTTTGCCATGTCGAAGAGGTGCATTTTTTTTTCGCTTCTGCGCCTTGACCTATTTCTTTTCTCTGGCTGGAGCCAACTTGACCGTTCATTTTGTTTGTAATTTTGTTTTTCCAGCTGAAGAAAACTAAAGCCGATGCGTCGGAGAAAATGAAGGCTCTGGCCGAGGATTTAGCCTTGAGCCAAAAGAAATGCTCCGAGCTCGAGCGTCAAGTAATCAAAGCAGATAATCAGATCGCTTTGGCGATTGAGAGGTACAAAAGCTCAGACGAGTTCACCAAAGGGCAACTTCAGTTCTCGAAGGAGGCATATCGAATTGAGCAGATGATGTACGGGCGAGAGTAATCTGAGAGTACTTGAACATCGACCTCTCGTTCTTAGAGGATGAGAGGTATTGTTTTCCATCATCTATAGCCGAATCCTCGGCGGCGACTCCCTCGTCCATTAATGCTGGCGATGATGAAGATGCCCCCGACATCGACTTTATGGTTATTTCAGAAGGAGATCTGATCAAGAATCCCCTAAAGCTAACCCAAGGAGCCGAGGCTTCACGACCCATGATCGAAAAGGATGAAGCCTTGCAGCCGCTCGTCGATGGGGCCACGGCGTTGGAGTCATCCCTTGAAGAGGTTGACACCTCGTCAGCCATTAGGGAAGTAGAACAACCGGGTCAGACCACTCCGAGTGTTGCCAAAGTTGCTCCTGGGGATGAAGCTGGGCCTTGTACTATCAACCCTTATGAATGAAATTCAGTTTTTTCCAGCTTATCCTATTGTCTGGAATGTCGTACAATTAGTAGTTTTTTGCTGGGTAAAGTAGGTAGATCGGCTATATCAGAGCTTAGAAGCCCTTGGCAATCTAACTTAAGCAAATTGATAGTTCAGCTTTTCCGAGGGTGGAGAACTGACTCGGTTTTGCTTGAGATGGGAGAAATCGCTCGGGTTTACCGAGGCAGCCATCTGGCCTTGCGAGGATGAAGGATATCGCTCGACCTTGCCGAGGTTTGCTAATGGATCGATTTTTTTCGAATCTTGCATAGGCCTTCACCTCACAATTAATGCGTGCCTTTTCCGATATGGGCTTACCTCTTTCATACTCAAGCAATCAATTGCACTTTGGGCCATCCGCTTTTTTGAAAATGCCTTTTCATATCTGCCCGCACTTTGGAAAACCAAAAATGGTTCTGTGCATTTAAATCGCTCGATCTGAAAGATCTTTTACTTCTCTCGCGTCCTGAGAGGAGACTTTCTGTATATCCTGCAGAACCTACCGAGATGACGACACATGGTTGATCTGTGGGTTCAAAAAATGCTTGCTTTATTGGGCGAGGAGAAATTCCTCGAATTCCGCCCACAGGAGAGAGCAAATAGGTGACACATGGCTCCCGAGTTATGGCGATCGATGCGCTTTGAATCCCGAAAATTCCTCTTTATTAATGGAGGTCGTCCCCGTCGAAAAGATATAAAAGAGGAATGAATGGGATGCACTGAGCATAGTTGGAGAGCCTTTGTTATCCTGAGTGGAAGAAAATCGGTGAGGTCTTTTTTATGTCAGAGGCGGATGTTGAAGGGTCGGCCTTCTCTTGCGAGATCTGGCCTAGTTTTTATGGTTCGGATGAAGAAGTTGTTGAAAAGCAAGCCACTACCAAGGAGTCAAGGAGTATGATCTCTCCTCGGAGCTCAAGTGTGAAGAGCGAAGAAGAGGAGAGATTGAAGGGAGTTGTGGAGGTCATACGTGAAGCGCAAAGGACGTATAGAGGTCATATGAAAAGCGCATATGGGCGCTTTCTACTTGACTTTATCCGTCTGTTGTGGAGCCACAGAGACCACTGGAAATGCAATTTCTGATGGGCCTCAGCTTCCATAGGCTTTCCGTCAACCCTAGTAGCCCTCGATTCACCTAAAGATCCATCAGGTCGCTTCCTAGGAAAAGGAAAGCCGAAGGTAAGTGTCGTCGGACGGCTTCTTCTTCCCATACTTTTGCCCAGTGCTCGGAGATCGCAACTCGACAAAGTTCTCTTTTCGATTTTCGAAGCAGAAGCCCTGTTGATGCGATGTTGGCTGTCGAACTTATTTGTCCGAGTATTTTCTTGTATTTTCGATGCTATAACGCACTTGTAATCCCCATGATGGGCTATAATTTTTTGTAATAAACTATTTTGAAATAAAAGAACTTTAAATTACTTGTCTCTTTTTGTCGTTTATTTCTTTTTGCTAAGTGTTCGTAATTCTGACGTACCAATGCCTCTACCTTATTCCGATACATAAATTACGCATAAGCACGTTAGCTTCTTTATCTCGAATGGAGTGCAGAACAAAGGCTTGGGCTTGCCGAGATATAGGAACCCAATAGGGCACTCCTTTGTCGAGAAGGACAAACACAGTTTTTCTGAGTTTTCAAATGATTGTACTCGACTGCATGAAAGTCACGGAGTGCTAGGAGTATTCAGGGACTCAGCTTTTGCTAAGTATCTCGATGATTTAGCTTAGTCCCACTAACGCTCACCGAACAATGTTGAACCTTTGGGGACGTAGCGCTTGACTCGTCTTGGATTATATATATGAAGACTTAGGCGGCTTTGCTGATACTTAATTAAGGTTCCGTCATGCCAAAACTCTTTGAGTATTTTTACTCAATTTACAGAAACTATGATGAATTGCTCGATCGTGCCGAGGGATAAAGAGGATTTTTTCTTGCTTCGTCAGGGTCCGAATAAATAGCTCGGCCAGGCCGAGGTTCGAAAAAGTTGCTCGGTCGTGCCGAGGTACGAAGAAAGATTATATTTTACTTGGCGCTGCCAAGGTATGGAGAAATAGCTTGGCCCTACCAAGGTTCAGAGAAGTTGCTCAGCCGTGCCAAGGTATGGAGAGAGATTATATTTTACTTGGCGCTGCTAAGGTACGGAGAAATAGCTCGGCCCTGTCGAGGTTCGAAGAAGTTGCTCGGCCGTACCAAGGTACGGAGAAAGATTATATTTTAGTTGGCGCTGCTAAGGTATGGAGAAATAACTCGGCCCTGCCGAGGTTCAAAGAAGTTGCTCGACCGTGCCAAGGTACGGAGAAAGATTATATTTTACTTGGCGCTGCTCAGGTACGAAGAAATAGCTCGACCCTGCCAAGGTTCAGAGAAGTTGCTCAGCCGTGCCGAGGTACGAGAAAGATTATATTTTACTTGGCGCTGCCAATGTATAGAGAAATAGCTCGGCCCTGCCAAGGTTCGAAAAAGTTGCTCGAGGGTCATTGATTGGGTGAAACCCATCCTTTATCAACAACTTTTGGAAGAAGTGATCGAGATAGGAATATTGCAAATTTAAAATAAAGTTTCATTATTGTGAGCAGAATGAGCTTGGTATGAGTGTACTTTACTGATAATATATCCGGAGGTTGTCTGAATTCCATATCCGAGGAATAGACTTTCCATCTAGATCTTAAAGTTTGTAGGTGCCGAGCCTAAGGACCTCTGTAACTTGATAGGAGCCTTTCCAGTTTGAAGATAACTTTCTTTGCTCTAATGGTTTAGAAACAGACGCCTTGCGGAGCACAAGATCACCAAGAAGGAAGGATTTCCCTTTAACTTGGGAGGAATGATAACGGGCTATCCTTTATTGATAGGCTGCCATTTGGATCCGGGCTTTCTCTTTGACTTTTTTTATCAAGTCGAGATTCGCTCGGAGCTGTTTGTCGTTCGACTCCTCAGAATAACTCTTCACCCATGGTGAAGGTACTTCTATCTCCATAGGAATGACAACTTCAGTATCGAAGGTCATTCTGAACGGAATTTCGCCCGTGGGGATCCTTTGGATGGTTCAGTAAGCCCACAGAACATGGCAGAGCTCATTTGCCCATCTGCCATGTACCCTGTTGAGGCGAGCTTTGATTCCCTGCAGTAAGGTTCGATTTGTTACCTCTGCCTCACCGTTGGCTTGAGGGTACCCGATCGATGTGAGCCGATGGCTAATGCCATGATCTTGACAGAACTCTTAAAATTTAGGATTGTTAAATTGTCTACCATTGTCGATGATGATGGTGTGCGGAAGGCCGAATCGACAAATGATGGATCTCCATACAAAATTCCTAACCCGAGCTTCAGTTATCTGGACGACTGCCTCGACCTTAACCCACTTGGTGAAGTAATCGATCGCTATGAACAGAAACTTTCTTTGTCCTGTAGCAAGAGGAAAAGGGCCAAGGATGTCTATTCCTCACTTAGCGAAGGACCAGACAGATAATATTGGTGTCAAGTGAGCAGAAGAGAGTCTCTGAATATTTGAATGCTGTTGACATGAGTCACAGGCTCAGACGAGATTGTCATAATCCTTATGCATGGTTGGCCAATAGTATTCTTGGTGCAGTACTTTGTGGCATAAGGCTCGGCCGCTAAGATGACTGCCGCAGATGCCTTCATGAACCTCCCAAAGAGCATAACCAGCTTCTGACGATCGAAGGCATTTGAGCAATAACATGGAGAAAGATCGCTTGTATAACTGGTCGTTAAGCAGGACAGCGGGATGCCTACATCTTCAGTTTCCTTGCCTCCTTTCGGTCCGCCGAAATAGATCCCTCTTTGAGGTACTTGATAATTGGGTCGAACCAAGATGGCTCGGCCTCAATCTACATTACTTGGTCGGCCTCGGCAATGCTAGACTTCTCGAGGACCTCCAAGTAAAATTTTTGCTTAAGGTCCATCGAAGCCACGGTGGCCAGACGAGATAGAAGGTCGGCGCATGTGTTTTCGGTTCTGAGGATCCGAGCAACTTCAAGTTTAGAAAAATTAGAAGATAAGTCAAGCACCTTTTGAAAATATCGTACCATATTTGGTTTTCGAGCTTCAAATTCTCCTCACACATGATCGGCAACTAGTTGGGAGTCGGTGTATGCATTCAATCTCTTCACTTTCAAGTCACGGCCAATCCAGTCTGGCAAGTAGAGCTCCGTACTTTGCTTCATTATTAGAGACTGGAAAGGAGAAACGAACGCCATACTCAAAGATCGCGCCTTCGGACTGGTGAGGACTAAACCGGCACCATAACCATTTATGCTGGAAGATCCATCTGCATGAAGTAGCCACAAAGCTTCGGGCTTCGATTGTTTAAAAATATCCGAAGTGGAGCCATCCTCGGGTATGGTACATTTAAGGAAAAAATGCTAGAATTTATGCTTTGATGGCTGGACGAGGCTGATATTAGATATTATGTTCACTCAGCTCAACGGCCCATTTGGTCATCCTTCCCAATACTTCCGGATGATGGATGATTGATTTGATAGGTTGGTCGGTTAAGACTACTACAGCATGTGCTTGAAAGTAAGGCCGTAACTTCCGACTTATGTTATCAAAGCCAACACCATCTTTTTAATCTAAGTATACTGTCTCAGCATCCCAAAGTAATTTGCTGACATAATAAATCGACTTTTGGATTTTGTTTTCTTCTCTAATTAGCACAGACCCGATGACATTCTCTAAGACCGCCAAATATAGATATAGCATCTCTCCGAACCTCGGGCTACTGAGAAGAGATGGTGAGCCGAGGTATTTTTTGAAATTCTCAAAGGATTTCTAACAGTCCGGAGTCCACTTAAAATCTTGGCCGACGAAATGCCTTGAAGAAGGGCAAACATTTCTCGGCCGACCGAGCAACAAAACGGTTGAGGGTCGCTATCCTCCCAATAAGACGTTGCACCTCTTTAACTGACCTTAGAGGCGCCATCTATTGAAGAGCTTGAATTTTCTGGAGATTAGCTTCGATGCCTCACTGGGAGACCATGAAGCCCAGGAAATTCCCAGAGTTGACTCCGAAAGCACACTTGGTTGGATTTAGCTTCATCTGATATCTTCTGAGTGTCATGAAGCTCTCTATAAGATCATCGATATGCCGGGATGCCTCCTTACTTTTAACCAGCATGTATCGACATATACCTCCATGTTCTGGCCAATCTGCTCTTGAAAACCTTGTTAACAAGCCTTTGATAGGTTGCTCCTGCATTCTTCGAACCAAAAGGCATAACTCAGTAATAATAAATACCTCTGTCAATGATGAAAGCGGTCTTCTCCTCGTCCTCGAGCGCCATCCGAATTTGATTATAGCCCAAATAAGCATCCATAAAGGTCAGCATCTGGTGGCCCGAGGTAGCGTCCACAAGTTGATCAATCCAAGGCAGAGAAAAACTATCCTTCAGGCAAGCCTTGTTGAGCTCCGTGAAGTCGATATATATTCTTCATTTGCCATTCGACTTCTTCACCGTGACAACATTCACCAGCCAATCGGGATAATTTACTTTCAAATGAAGTTAGCTTTGATGAGTTTGTTGACTTCTTCCTCGATAGCCTTCTAACGCTCGGGAACGAAGCTTCTTTTCTTCTGCTTGATTGGCCAAAATGTCTTATCCATATTAAGGCGATGGATAAGGACATCTAGGCTGATTCCCGGACATATCTGAAGCAGACCAGGCGAAGGCGTCAGCGTTTCTTCGAAGGAACTCAATCAGATCTTGCCAAGGCTTCCCTTTCAATTATGATCTGATCCTTATGGTTCGGTCTGGCCGAGCCTCGTCAAGCGGTACCTCTTCGAGTTCTTCGGTTGGCTCTCCTGTTGCTCGACAAAGTCCTTCCAAGCATCTAGCCCGTCAACCTCGGGTCTTCTAGACTGAAGATCAATGATAAAGCAATATCGGGCTGCGACTTGGTTTCCTCGGACTATCCCTATTCCCCATTCTGTTGGAAACTTCATGGCGAGATAAGGGATGGATATGATAGCCCTAAGGGATATCTGTTCGGGTCTGCCGAGGATTGTATTGTAAGGCGATCGAAGCTTGGTTACTAGAAAGTCCGTATGAACAATGGCTATACTGGGCTAGGTGCCTGCTCGAACCACCAACGTGATGACTCCTTCAGGGATAATAGCATCGCCGGTGAACCATACCAAGGTAGAGTCTATGGCTCAAAGGTCCTCCATCTGCAATTTCATCCTCATAAAAAGCATCAAAATACAAAATATTAATAGAGCTTCCACTATCAACTAAAATACAGTGTACATCATAATCGTTCATGTTAAGAGATACAATCAAAGCATCATAGTGTGGATATTGTATCTCTCGGAGGTCCTCATCAGAGAAAGAGTTCGTCGGTCCGGGCCTTCTTTGATGGATTTTCTTCTTTATTTAACTGAGCCGGTAAGGAGCCAATCATTGCAATCATATTGACGTTGTCAACGGCCGGTGGGTTTGGCAGAGATGGTTGACGAGGCTCAAGTTGACAATTCGCCACATTATTCGGATCATGAGCTCCTCTGAATCAGTCCAACCTCCCCTGGCAAATGAGCTGCTTGATCTCATTCCGAAGCTGCCAACACTCCTCCGTGTCATGTCCATAATCTCAATGAAATCGATAGTATTTAGTCATATTCCTCCGGGCTATGTTCCCTCGGAGGGGTGGTGGCCGAGGGATTTGACGTTTGATCTCCATCAAGATCTGCGCCTTTGGTGCCGTGAGTATACTGATTGAACCTTTGCGTTGGACTTCGAGTGCGATCTCTGGGCGATAGAGGAGGAGCTCTCTGATGGCAAAGGGGATTAGCATGGCAAGAGGGTCGGTTCTTCTCTGAGCCTTTAATCTCTTTCTTTTTTGATTGCTCAGCTCAGGCTGACCTCCGCGACTCCTCGACCCTAGCATATTTGTCCACCAAAGCCATCATGTCAAAGAGGCTCTTCAGATAGTTGACCTTCAAGGCTAAATAGAAGTCACCCTCCTTGGATACCCGCCTACCAAGGCAGACATGGCTACCTCATGATTGAGGTGGTCTACCTCCAGCATGGCCGTGTTGAAACGGCCCAAATAATTTTTCAAGGACTTCCCCTCCCGCTGTTTGACCTTAGAGAGGGAGTCGGACCTTCTTCGATTACGGCGACTACTGACAAACTAGCTGATGAATAGACAGCTCAGTTCATCGAAAGAACTGATGGAACCCGGCTTCAAGCTGTTAAACCAAGTTCTGGCGGATCCTCTAAGAGTGAAGGGAAGGCTCGACATAGGATCGCATCTAACGCTCTGTGAAACATCATGATGGATTGGAAGCTGCTCAGATGGTCATTAGGATCGGTGGATTCATAGTACGCTCGATGGTAGGAAGCTTAACATAGGGAAGGATCACTTTCCGCATGATCTCCTCGAAGAAAGGGATGCCTTGTTCCGCCTTTGATTAGAAAGGAGGAGCTTGCTTGACAGCATACAACTCTTGGCGCCACTCCTAGCGCAACTCAAGAAGCTGTTGTTGAACTTTCTCATCACAGGTGGTAGGAGAGATGGGACGAGGGGACCATGATCGCGGCATCGAGTCATGGTGGGAGTACACTGGGGAGAGAGACCGAGATCTAAGCAGGCTCTTTTCCCCAACCCTCTACAGTGCCGGCTTAGGCCCTTTGCAGTTGAACTGCTGGAGGCGACTCATAACTTCGAGCAGACAAGAAGATGAAACCATCGACAAAACAGGGGCAGCAGCTCCGTCGGGAAGTTATGGAGCTGGTGCAATTGGAAGAACTCTGTGAAGCCCCTGTACTAGCTGGGTCAAAGTTTGAACCTACTGAACCAGCATGGCCAATTGGTCCTGAGTGACCGGTACTACCGACGGTGAAGAAATCTCAGCTAGCGGTGGTTGCGGGGGTGCCACATTATTCATGGGATGAGGCCTTTGGGATGCAGCCTGATTCGAAGCTTCTGAGATTGCTTTTCTTCGATTGGCCATTGAGGGATTATTCTTCTTATCCAGAACCTTGTCTCTTGATTTCAAGTTTAATGGGACTTGAGGCCCTTCCTTTAGCACCAATCTGTTGCTACGAAACTCCGTTCTTCGGTTTGGGCGCGACTCATGTCAAGATCAAGTGATGATCTACCATTCGGGTGAATCTGCAAGATAGTCTTTACGCAAAAAGCGTTAGGGGTAGCCCCTGCGAAAGACATCCAAGTCAGTGAAGATTCAAAGCAAGCAGATATGAGGAGAATGCTCCTGCAGAAGAGTCCCTCAAGAATGGCTTCTCGAGAGCCGAAAACTCTGTTTGAGCCTCAATGGATTTTCAGTGAAAAAGTATGCATACCCGAAGAAATTTTAGGACAACGTATTTATAGGCTGTCTGAATATTGACGGGTTATTCACCTGACTCCTCGAACGTGTCTTGGGAAGTGAAAAATCGGTATGATTCAAATTTGATTCGAATATGAGGCCGGTGAGATTCGAATCTTGTTTGTTACGAGGATCCATGGACCGAGGAAGCTGATTGAAGCTTTAAGATTCGATTACTTGGTTATTTATAAGCAACAAGCCATATTTAGCTTTATTTTCTTCATAGAGTGCTGGGAGCTGATGTGACTGAAATCCCGCCAAGTAATCAGAGATTTAAATTTTTATTGGTCATAGTCGAAGGGTCGTAATCAGCTCCTAATTCTTATTCCCGGTAGGTTGTTCTTGGTGCTGCCGAGATATAGGGATGGTTCGGCCCTGCCGAAGTTTGAAAATGATTCGGTTTTGTCAAGGATCGAACATGCCAAGGTATGAGAATGGTTCGGTCTTTGCTGAGGCAAGACAATTTGCTTTTTTCAAATGTGACATATGGCAAGCAGAAATCGAAAACGATCCTAACCTTTTTGCTATGCGCAGATATTGATGCAATAATAATTTTATCCCTCATCAGAAACTATTGTTGCCAACCTTCATCCAAAGGATACAACACCTCGGTCAGGTGACTTTGTTCCGCGAATTGGCTTATAAGTACTCGATAATTACAAAACAATCGTAGAAAGAAAATTAAGGCTTTCATATAACCATTACTTTCAAGCAATTTTTGATATAAAAGGTACTAGAACTCGTGAACTTGTCCAGTAAATCTATTTTAGATACTTATAAACTTTTGAACTACTTTTACCTCCTACTCTCTCCCCCTCCAACCTCCCTAACCTCACCTCCATTCTATTTCAACCGAAAATTTTCCTCATTTCTTCGTCAGTGCATTCAAATTTGTGCACACCATGGAAAAAAAAAGGGAAAAGAAAATCCTAGCAGTTATCTAATTGTTCCACCAAGAAATAAATCACACAAACATGCATCCGGAGATAACCGCTGAAGCACCAAAAACTAGAGTTTATAAATCGAGCAAAAAAAAAAAAAGAACGAAAGATAGAAGATTAACATGCTCTAAGAATTTATCAAGACAAGCAAAGCAACAGCAAATTAGTCTCGCAGAGAAACAATATATCACAACAGAACTTAGAAATAAAGATGAGATCTTTTACCCTTAATCTTTCAGACAACACAGATGGAGTGATCTGTTTATACTTTGGAACTTCTGAGAGCATCTTATCATAGCTCGCCTGATCGAAGAGAACCGCGTTGTTCACCTTCTCCTTCTGCTTTCCCTTGCTCCACTTCTGCAATCCAAACCCTAATCACTTAAAACATCCAACAGCAAAAATCTTCGAATCCCAAAGACTAACCACAAACTATATAGCATCACCTTTTCTTCTGCTTCCCTCCACCGGATTTGGAGGGCTTCGAGGAGGGGGGAGGCGCCTTCTCCTTCTTCGGTGCCTGTCCCAAGGATCAAAGAAGAGATGAGATATCAAAACCTTGGAAGAAGTCCAGTCCGAATGAGAAAAGGACGAGAGAAAGGCGTGATCTTGTTACCATTGCAGAGGGAAAGTTAGGCTTCTTCTAGGGTTTCGGAAGTAGTGGAGAAGCGAAGCAGCGGCGTCCGAGAGGGTTTCCCTGGGCTAGACCAATGCGCGCGATCCGTAGATATCGGTATATTATATGCCGAGTTATACTGCAGATGTTGCTTGATATTAAAAAAATAAAATTAATTTTAAACCTGTGCGATTACGTGCGCGCAAGGTACATAATGTGTGAATTCATTCGTTCATGAATTCACAATCTGCGGTGTGAAACTCGAAAAAAAAGCTTTTTCTTCTTTAAAATCAGAAAAAATGTTACTGTATCATGCTTTAGCACAGCAAACATGCATCAAATATATAAATTAATCATATATTTATACTATCATATATGTCGAGACTTAATTTTTAACATAGCGTGCATTGTGCAATTGAGCATACGATTAATTCATGTGCTCGACGCTTGTTATACTAAAAATGATACAATCAATCTTTTTCTTAAATCGGGACATGGTTCCGACTCAAAGCTCAAAAGACTTTGGCCCTCTTGGATCATTTTCAACCATAGTTGCTGGGTGAAAAAGTCTTCGTGCATCGAAAATGATGCATAAAAGCATGCACAGAGTGCATACATTGATCGCGCGCTTGTGTAAGCATACCATGGCCCATTAAATTGTGGCATGCATGCCTGCAAAGGCGCATGGTTAATGATTATGTCTGATGCATGTCTTCATGCACTAAAAATGATGCACAAAATTGTCCCTCTCACAGGGTTTAATCTTGATATTAATTCTCCACTACAGTGAATAACTTTCTTTAAAAGCTTATATAATATATGTCCTTCCCTGAATTTATAGCTAATTAACTAAATTTGCACGTGAGTTAAGCGTGACTCCGACGGCATTCGCAACTCCATGCTCCATGGCACCCGCTAGCATTTAGATGAGACACAGCAAAGAAGCATTCGGACAAGGAAGAAGAAAATAGTCTGCCAACATCTGAAAGCAGTGCAACCGATTTAGGTGGATCAAACTGGATCGTTCTGCCTTAGAAATAGATCGTCTCATTTTACCTTAGCGATAGATTATCTGTAACCTATACAAAAGATAAAATTAATTTTTGAAGCAGTGTCTAACACATTTTTGATTAAGGCATAATTTTTAACTTTTTTTAATTTTACTTTTATATTTAAACTTTTAAATTTAAATTTTTAACAAATTTTAGATAATTTTTTAGAATAATTAGTTTCAATCAACGCAATCCACGAGGCCGTCAGATTCTGCTTCCAGGTCTGTAGCTTACCTGCAGGCTGAATTGTTTCCAAACCTTCTTTGGAGTCTCAAGAAAATAATGAGCTCTAATTTCTTCCCTGTAAGCAACGAGCCCTCGTTTGACTACCGTCAGCAATACACTTAAGATCCTCTAGTGAGATAGATGTTAAATTTAGGTTTTGTTCTTAATATTTTTCTTGTAAGGATTATTTATTTTATATAAAAGTTATCTATTAATTCTATGCATATATACAATATACTCTATATTATGGCAACGATGCTGATTTTCTGCCTAAACAATTCTCCCCTTGATGCGCCTTAGTTAGCCAATTTGAATTTCAAAATTTAAATTCAAAACTTCCGCTTAACTGGTCCTTTGGCTCACCAAATTAGTCATAAAATCTATCATTTTTGCATATCAAATCAGCCTTGGAATCTACCATTTCTGAGCACCAAATCAGCCTTGGAATCTACCATTTCTGCTCCCTTGACTAGCTGTTAATTCTACTAATATCCCCCCTCAAATTGATGCTGGGCGATTGAGAAGCATCAATTTGTCAATTAAGAACTGATGTCGGGAACGAGAGAGAGCCTTGGTGAAGACATCAGCAGTTTGGTGTTCAGTAGAAATATGTGAAGAGTAATCTCCTGACGAGCAAAAGCTTCACGAATGGAATGACAATCCACTTCAATATGTTTGGTGCGCTCATGAAAAACAGGATTGGCAGCAATTTGAATAGCACTGGTATTATCAGCATGAAGAGGAGTAGGAGTAAGCTGTGGAACACTAAGTTCGCCTAACAACCCTCGAAGCCATATAATTTCAGAACAAGCAGACGACATAGCCTGATATTCAGACTCGGTGGATGACTTCGATACACGAGCCTGCTTCTTACTCTTTCAAGAAATAAGGGCGTTGCCAAAAAACATACACCAACCCGTAATAGAACGACGAGTATCCGCACAACCAGCCCAGTCGGCATCACTAAAACCCTTCAACTGTAAAGAATTCTCAGAGGAAAAAAATAAGCCACGACCAGATGTCCCTTTGAGATATCGAAGAAGACGACGAACAGCGGCCAAATGTGTCTGGCAAGGAGCCTGCATAAACTGACTGACCTGCTGAATAGCAAACGAAATATCAGGTCGAGTAATGGTCAAATAATTCAAACTGCCCACCAGCTGCCGATACATTGAAGGATCAGATAAGAGATCACCATCCGCCTGACGCAATTTTAAATTGACCTCCATAGGTGTAAGAACCGAATTTGCATCTTGAAGGCCTGCTAAAGAAAGAAGTTCTTGGGTGTACTTATGCTGATGTAAGAGCATGCCATTTGGGCAATGGTGAACCTCCAGTCCAAGAAAATACCTCAGTGGACCAAGATTTTTCATATGAAATGAAGATTTGAGACGCTGTTGGAGTTGCTCAATTAACTGGAGATCAGATCCAGTAATCAATATCATCGACATACACAAGAAGTATAACAATCCCAAGGCTAGTCTTGCGAAAGAATAGAGAGGAGTCATACTGACTCTGAGAAAAAGTGAAATCCAGTAGAGTAGTACGAAACTTCTCAAACCATGCCCACGGTGCCTGCTTCAAACCATACAGAGATCGCTTTAAGCGACAAACCTCAACAGAAGAGGAAGGAAACAAGCCAGGAGGAGGAGACATAAATATTTCTTCCTTCAGATCACCATGTAGAAATGCATTCTTCACATCCATCTGGTGAAGCGACCATCCTTTCGAAACAGCAATGGCCATGATAGTGCGGATAGTAGTCATTTTGGCAACGGAGCGAATGTTTCCTCATAATCAAGCCCATACTCCTGTCTATTCCCGAGTGCTACTAGACGAGCTTTATATCTTTCAATAGATCCATCAGCACGTAGCTTGATGGTGTAGACCCATTTACACCCAATAAGTTTAACTCCAGCAGGACAAGGGACGATGTCCCAAGTGTGATTGTCCTGAAGAGCCTGAATTTCATCCTGCATAGCTTGGCGCCAACACTCTTGAGTAGAAGCCTGAGAATAAGACTTAGGCACAAAAGTAGTATCAAGAGTAGCCTGAAGAGCCGAAGAAGAAAAACCATACCAATCTGGGGGCCGGGAAATCCTAGTAGATCGTCGTGGCTCATGCAAGACAGGATCAGGTGGCGGTTCAGAGGAAGGAAGAGGCAGTGGGCGACGTCGCTGATACACGATATCGGGCTTAGAAGGAGTATGAGATACATCATCAAATGCAGGAAGTGAAATAGAGGGAGAAACAAGATTAGTACGAGATGGAAAGAAATATTGATTTTCAAAGAAAATCACATTGCGAGAAATACGAAGCTTGTTAGCATCCGCATCATAACACACAAATCCTTTATGAGAGTTACTATAACCAAGAAAAGCACACTGAACAGATTGGGCAGAAAGCTTGTGACGTTCAATGGGAGGTAAATGAACAAAACAAATGCAACCAAATACATGCAAATAATTATAATTAGGAGAAACACCAAACAAACGAGAATATGGAGAATCAAGATGCAAGGTAGGAGAAGGTAGACGATTAATCAAATATACAGCTGTAGATAATGCTTCTACCCAAAATCTAGAAGGTACAGAAGATTCAAGCATCAATGTACGAACAACATCTAAAAGATGTCTATTCTTACGCTCGGCGATGCCATTTTGTTGAGGGGTGTAAGGACACGAACGTTGAGAAAGAATACCCTTCTGTTGGAGAAAAGATTGAAAATCATGAGACATGTATTCTCCCCCAGAATCTGAACGGAAGATCTTAATACAGGTAGAAAATTGAGTTTCTACATAGGCAACAAAAGTTTTGAAGGTTGAAAACACATAGCTTTAGAACGAAGAAAATAGACCCACGTGAAACGACTGTAATCATCAATAAATGTCACAAAATATCGGTATTGAGCATGAGAAAGAACAGGACTCATACCCCAAACATCAGAATGAATAATATCAAAGCATGTAGAAGCACGACTACCTTGCAAAGGAAAAGGTAAAGATTTGCTTTTTCCTAGTTTACAAGGAGCACAATCAAAAGGCAAGGAAGAAAACTCATTTGTATTACTCAAATAACCATGTTTCATAAGATGTGTCAAAATTACAGAGTTGGGATGACCCAATTTCTTATGCCAAAGATGGCTATTATTATTAGCAATAGCAGAACAACCAACAAAATTTGAACGAGGAACGGAAAACGACTGAAGAGGAAAAGACGTCCCACTTTAGGCCCCTTCGCTATCTCCTGTCCCGACGCTTGATCCTGCACACGACAACCAGAACGATCAAAATGAATAGAACAATTATCTTCTACTAATTGTCCAACAGAAATGAGATTGGTAGATAAATTAGGAGACACAAAAACATCAGTAAAGGAAGACCCCAGATTTCAACTGCAGTAATGGGAAGAGTACTGCCATCTGCAATCTGAATATGTTGCTGACCATCATACTTACGAACATCTTGTAAAGCTGCCAAACTTCCAGTCATGTGATTGGAAGCTGCAGAGTCAATTAACCAAGGAGAAGGAAGGAGATGTTTCTTGCCTTGGAGACCAAGAGCAGAAAGGGCAGAAATAATCATCTGTTGAACCTGCTCGGGTGTAATGTTGGAAGAAGAACTTGGAACTATGGGCAGAGTGGAAGATATAGGCACAGAAGCGGACTGAACAGCAGTATGAAAAATAGGAACAGATTTATTCTGAGGGCGTATACGACAATCCTTAAGGATATGACCCTCCTTCTTGCAATAATTGTAGAATTTCTTGCTGCAATATTTTGCAATATGCCCAATTTTCTTGCAACTATAACATTGTGGTGGAGATCTAGATCGTCCTTTGCCTTGAGCAGCGTATGCCATATTAACCATCTCAGAACCACCAGTGTTTTGATCAAGGCCAAGCTGTGAGGCAAGACGCTGTTCTTCATGCAAGAGTTCACCCAAGCAATCCTCCAAAGAGGGGACAGGTGTGCGATTGATTAACCCAGCTCGTGCACTTTCAAACTCGGGTCTGAGCTTCATCAAGAATTGATCCCGCTGGCTCTCAGAATGAACCGCTTATAGTGCTGCCAAAGCTTCTTTGGGAACCTGAGAATGCACCAATCCAGAATAATCACTCCATAAATTAATAAAACTAGAATAAAATTGCTTAATAGAAAGATTCCCCTGGCGATAGTTTCCAATGTCTAACTCCAACTGAAACTTTCGAGCAGAATTATTTTGATAATAAATTTGCCGAAGGTAATCCCACATTTTCTTAACAGTAGTGAACCTACGAAGATTATTGACCATATGAGGTTCAACAGAGCTGAGTAGCCAGGAAGCAATTTTAGCATCCTTACTTTCCCATAAACTAAGCTCCTTGGAATCAGTTGGAGCCTTAGAAGACCCATCCAAATGACCCCATAACTTCTTCCCTTTCACAAACATCCTGAACTGGAATTCCCAACTGGTGTAGTTCTTGCCATTAAGGCGAATAATAGAATTTTCTCTAGACATAATAAAAAATTGACAGAGCAGAGAAATCACAACAGTTACTCTTCAGAATCTATCGATAGCTACCAAGCAACAGAAAAAAACAAGATCCGATAGTCACCAAGAAACCCTCAAGAAATCAAGAATTCAAACAAGCCAAGAGAAAACCACGAAAATAATTTGTGGCTCTGATACCATGTCAAATTTAGGTTTTGTTCTCAATACCCTTCTTGTGAGGGTTGCTCACTTTATATAAAAGTTGTCGGACTAATTACAAGGCTAAAAATCAGCCATTACATAAGATACACATGATTATGTAAGGTAAGAATAAATGTCTATCAATTCTATGCATATATACAATATACTCTACACTTATGGCAATGATGCTGATTTTCTGCCTAAATAATTCTCCCCTTGATGCGCCCTTAGTTAGCCAATTCGAATTTCAAAATTTAAATTCAAAACTTCCGCTTAACTGGTCCTTTGGCTCGCCAAATTAGTCATAAAATCTGTCATTTTTGCATATTAAATCAGCCTTGGAATCTGCCATTTCTGAGCACCAAATCAGCCTTGGAATCTACCATTTCTGCTCCCTTGACTAGCTGTTAATTCTACTAATAATAGAAACTATATTGGCACCGATGTGGCTGATGCAGCTATGTTATAATTAACGGATAAGGCTGACTTACGAAAGTAAAATCAGATAACTAAAATCTTTCATTATAGTCCGATGTATTACCCCTAGCTTCAGTCTCAACCCGACTCCAGAGTCGGCCTCGATATCGACTCCAGCATCGATCTCGGCATCAACTCCAGAGTCGGCCCCAATACCAATTCCGGCATCACTTTGATGCCCACGTGGCTCACTACCGACTGCAACTGCTACGTGGCTCACCTACCATCTGCGGTCCCACATGGTCCACCTGCCACTTGCAGTTCCATGTGGCCCACTACTATCTGTGGCCCCATGTGGCCCATCTACCGGTTACGGTGCATGCCCGATAAAACTTGGCCTACCAATCGTCTGTACCGCTGCGCCTGATAAGACTTAGCCCACCAACTGGCTATAGCCATCCATATCAGACAAAGAGGTGGCCTGCAAGTTCTGACAGGCCATGAGGCGGACATCTTCAGCTATTGGCCTTACCACTCGTCTCATGTCAGACCATGGCATCTCGGAATCAAGAGCTATCCAAAAAGGGATAAGAGGGACTCCCGACCAGGTATAGAACCTTCGCTCATAATGAGAAAAGGACTTCTTCAACTTCTTCAAGTTCTCAACTAACCTTGAAAGAGATACACTACTACTTTTTTCAGACCACTCACTTGAGCGTCGAAGGGTTTCCGTTGGAACGATCGGCCTTCGAGGACTTTTTTGCAAGATCCTAATCCGAGGTGGAGGCACCGGAAGACTCCCAGCCCATCCTCACCAGATATTGGGTTCCGGATCTTACCTGATGTTCGAAGAAGGTGATTTGACAACAATAGATTGACGTGCTAAGTAGGGGGAGTGAGAGGTGAAAACACCTATGATGACTAGTAGCAGATCTCTATTCCCCTTCAAGAAAGAAATGGCAGTTACACGTGCTTGGGAGGCCTCCGCCAGCCATGTCGGGTAGCATCCTCTGCAGGCTGAGCAGTCAGAAATTAACCTCCCTACTCCGCCTCCACCACTACCATTGGTTACTCAACCCGACCAATTAGCCGCCCTTGACTAACAAGTCCAGGATCTGATGGTTGTGGTCTGCGAGCTGCAAGAGCAACATTCTGTAGCCACATAACAACAACCTCAGCCTTATCCACCTCATGTAGCAGGCCCCCAGGCCAACCAGTAGTTGCCCGTGGTAGACTCCCCTCGCGGGAGCCCTACCGCCATGCTTCGCCAAAGCCTCGTCATCGGGAGGCCCTCCAAAAGGCCACGATCTTTCGCCTGCCATTCTAACAGCCTCCCTAGACGACGGCATGGGAAGGAGCCCGAGCGGGGATATCACCACCAGCGCTATCCCTCCCCCTACTCATCCTCTGAATCTTCAAGGAAGGGGTCCTTCGTTAGTTGGATCGACTGCCGGGTGGAGCGGCGGCTCGATGAATACAATCAACGGCTAGAGGAGATTAGCTGCAGGATCACCAATCAACCGGAGGCAGACTATGACGATCGCCTCCAATTGACTCGTCGTATTCTGGATGAGACGATCCCAATCCGGTTTTGCCTCCCCCAGCTGGATCCCTACGATGGCACCATCGATCACTGGACCACCTGGAAAGCTATAAGGTACTCATGCAAGTCTAGAGGACGACCGATGCCCTCTTCTGCATCGCCTTTCTAGCCACCCTTCGGAAGGCTGCGCGAGCCTGGTACTCTCGCCTACCACCGCGCAGCATCAACTCCTTCCGACAACTGGAGAAGGCCTTTTAGCGCACTTCGACACTTGTTGGAGGATCCCTCGGGTGGCCGACAGCTTATTCTCCATCCGATAGAAGGATGACAAGTCACTCAAAAACTTCGTGGCTTGTTTCAAGGCGGCCGCCCTCGAGGTCTACCACCTCGACAACTCTGTGGCCACCCTGGCCCTGAAGCAAGGGCTCCGTCCCTCTCGCTTCACCTACTCCTCGACATAAAACCCAGTTCATATGTCGAACTCCTGAGTCGCGCACAAAAGTACATCCATGCTGATGAGGCTGATTCTACCCGGAGGGAAGCTGATGGAGGGTCCAGCAAAAGGCAAGTCCGTGAGGAGCCAAGCAGACCTCGCCCTAAGAAGCTTGAGCCTCCATGATGACCGGATAATCGGCCCTGGAGCTTCGCCCTTAAGGAGGAGCATCTCACCCCTCTGCTCACCTCGAGATCCCACATCTTAATGGAGATCGAGGGTGAGCCATACCTTCAGCGTTCTGCTCCCTTGAAGCCAGGAGCCTCCCGCAACAAGAGCCTCTACTGCCGCTTCCACCAGAACCACGGCCACGATACGAGGACTATCGTCATCTAAAGTGAGTGATCGAGAAGCTCATCTAGCGAGGCTACCTCGGAAAGTTCGCCCAGAAGGGGAACCCAACTGCTTTAGGCCAAGTGGCGCCTTCACCCAAGTTAACATCGACAATGCTCTGACCGAGAAGATCGTGGCCTTATTTCCTGGGGGTAGGTGGTACTTTCAAAAGGCCGCAAGGGGACAAGGGAATAGAGACTGTAATCCCCTTCTCTAAAGGGAACCTAGCGGGGGTAGATAATCCTAATGATGATAGTGTTGTCATGTCTATGACAATCGCTAAGCACCCTATAAAGCAAATTCTTATCGATAGTAGAAGATCGGCTGACATTCTTACTTAAGACACTTTTGTTCGGATGAACCTGTCTCCCAGCTCTCTTTGACTCGTGACTACATCCTTGGTTGGTTTTACAGAGATTCTGTAAGGATGAAAAGAGAGATCGCCCTCCCAATCACAATGGGGACACCATCGTGTCAGAGCATGGTTCTCGTGAGGTTTCTAGTTGTCTGAGTGCCTCTGGCCTACAACGCCATACTTGGACGACCCTATCTAAACCTCCTGGATGCCATAATCTCCACCAAGCGCCTTCTCGTCAGATTTCCCACCAGTGAGGGAATCGAGGAGATGTGTGGAGAGCGAAACCCAAGGCTACTCTGTTACCACACGGCTTCCAGTCCTCAGGAGGCGGCTACTCCATTGGTTCAGGAGCTGCTCGACCCCAAAGATTCGAGAGGAGGAGAGAGCCGGCCAAGCATATGCTAACCTTCCCGCTAGGGGAGGACTCGATGAGGACGATTCAAATCAGAGCACTCCTTCCCGTAGAAGTGAGAGATCAGCTTCTCGCTTTCCTGCAGGCTAATTCAGTCATCTTCACTTGGTTGGCATCAGACATGCCTGATATACCTTCATAGGCGATCACCCACAAGCTCAATATTGATCCGAAGTGTCGACCAATCCAATAGAAGAAGAGAAGTTTTACCCCGAGTGGCAGAGGGCCATCAACAAAGAGGTTAGCAAACTGATCGCCACTAGTCATATCCGAGAGGCACACTATCCAGACTGGTTGGCCAATATGGTGATGGTCGTAAGGCCAATGAGAGCTAAAAGATTTGCATCAACTTCACAATAAGGCGTGCCCTAAAGATAGCTTCCCACTATTCAGAATCAACCAGTTGGTGGATGCTACGTCCGACCACGAGCTCCTTAGTTTTATGGATGCCTTATTGGGGTACAATCAGATAAGGATGGATCCAAGGAACGAGGAGGCTACTTTCTTTATGACTGAGAAAGGTATCTACTGCTACAAGGCAATGCCCTTTGAACTAAAAAATGTAGTGGCCACGTACCAGAGGTTGATGAACAAGGTTTTTGAAAACCAAATCGAGCGTAACATGGAGGTGTACGTGGACGACATGTTGATCAAAAGTATCCACACCACCGACCATGTTACCGACCTGAGAAAAACCTTCGACAACCTTCGCCGTTACAGAATGAGGCAAACCCCTGCAAGTGCGCATTTGGGGTCACGACGGGTAAGTTTCTGGGGTTTTTAGTAACCCGCGAGGGATTGAGGCAAATTCAAAGAAGATTTGGGCCATCCTCAACATGAGACTATCTACCAACAAGAAGGAGGTGCATCGGCTCACTAGAAGGGTGGCTGCCCTGAGCCGGTTCCTATCAAAGTCGGCTGAGTGGTGCCTACCCTTCTTCAAGGCACTGCGAAAGATAAATGGCTTCGAGTGGATGGGGGAGTGTTAGAAGGCCTTCAAAGGACTGAAAGAGTTTTTATCTACCCAGCCACTGCTATCAAAGCCGATAGAAGGAGAGGACCTCTTCCTCTATCTCGCCGCCTCTCTAGAGGCGATCAGCTCGTCCTCGTCCACATGGATTTTGGCGGAGCACAAAAGTTGATTTATTATACCAGCAAAGTGCTTCATGATGCGGAAACCAGATATTTCAAAATCGAAAAGATCATTTTGCGCTAATGGTCTCTGCTCAGCTTCTTAGGCCTTATTTTCAAGCTCATCCAATCGTGGTGCTCACGGACCAACCTCTCTAGGTGATATTGTCCCATCCTAACACCTTCGGCAGGCTGGCTAAGTGGACGGTTAACCTTGGAGAGTTCGACCTATCGTTCTATCTAGATTAGCCACGAAGTCCCAAGTTTTGGCGGACTTTCTGATCGAATAAGCTTAGACCGGAGAGCCGCTAGAAGAGCCCCTGCAACGACCTCAAATGTCGAGCCCGAAGGAGCGGGAGAGGCTTGGATTCTTCATGTAGACGGTGTCTCAAACTCCCAAGGGAGCGGGGTGAGTCTCATTCTCGCAAGCCCAAAGGAGATGGTGGTGGAATACACCATTCGATTTCTCTTCAAAGCCACTAATAACCAAGCCGAGTACGAAGCCTTGCTGACGGCAATAAAACTCGCGAGGGAGCTCAAAGTAAAGCACCTCAGAGCCTTCATCGACTCCCAGCTCGTCTTCGAACAAATCATTGGAGAGCACGAAGCTGGGACTCCACTATATCCCAATATCTGAGTAAAGTCCAATCACAGACCTCGTTCTTTGCTTACTTTATCATCAACTACATCCCCAAGGGCAAAAACGCTAGAGCGATGCCTTGTCCAGTTGGCCACCTCAGCGGATGGGGCCCTGGGGGAACCTATGTGGAGCACCTGGAGGTCTCAAGCATCGATGCGATAGAAGAAGCTCTGCCAGTCGCCCAAGAACCTACATGGATGGACGTATACATCTGCTACCTCACCGACGGCATCCTTCCTGTTGATCATGTGGATGCCAAGCTACTCAAATGGAGAGCCTTTAAATTTCTATTGCTGGACGGGCGACTATGTTGGAGGTCTTTTTCCTATTCTCTCCTCAAATGCGTGGCCCTATGGATGCCAACTATATCCTCTGGGAGATTCATGAAGGCATCTACGGGAACCACCTGGGGGGCAGAGTGCTGGCATACAAAGCCTTGCGCCAGGGGTACTACTGGTTGACTATGCAAGAGGATGATGTCGAGCTGGTCCAGAAGTGCAATAGCTGCCAGCGACATGCTCATATCCAGTGGCAGCCAACCTTTCAACCGAGTCCTCTCTCAATCCCATGGCCCTTTGCCCAATTAGGGATGGACATCCTGGGACCATTCCCTCCGGCCTCGGTCAACGAAGGTTCCTGCTCGTCATCATCGACCACTTCACTAAGTGGGTTAAAGCCAAAGCATTGGCAAAGATCACTGAGAGTAAGGTAAGGTCTTTCTTTTGGAAGTCCATTATTTGCCATTTTGGGCTACTCCGCACCCTTATCATAATGCCGACAGATGATAACATCCCTTTCAAAGAATTCTACGCCGAACTAGGTATCTGCCAGTGGTTTACTTCCATCGGCCAACCACAGACAAATGGGTGGCCGAGGTTATAAACCGGACCATCCTTTAGGGGCTAGAACACGACTGAATGAGTTTAAAGGTAGTTGGGTGGAGAAGCTTCCAAACATGCTGTGGGCATATCACACGATGCCAAGGACCCCACTGGAGAGACCCCCTTCAGCCTCATGTTTCAGATCAGAGGCGGTCATTCCCATGAAGATTAGCATCCCCAACCCCTGGGTGGAGTCATACGACGAGGAGAACAACCCTAGTCAACTAAGGGCCAACCTTGACTTTATCGAAGAGGCGCATGACCAGGCATGGCTCAAGATGGCTGCCTATTGCCAATGGGCTGCAAAATATTACAGCGCCCATGTCCGCTCCAAGGTATTTCTCTTTGGGGATTTGGTCCTCAGGAGAGCTGAAGTCTCAAAGCCTATGGAGGGAAAAAATTATCCCCAAACTGGGAGAGGCCTACCGGGTCATCGAAGCACTTCATCACAGAGCATACTCGATCTAAGGACTAGACATAAAGTCACTCCCCTGCACTTAGTATGCGGATAACCTCCATCGGTACTATCAGTGATGTACACATTTAACTAATTGAAATAAAGATAAGTTCGAGTGTCCTTTCCTCTCATCCAATAGCTCTGCGAGATGGATTTCAAAAGGCTCTCGAGCTTGGTCTTAGCGATTCCCAAGTCACCCTCCAGGGTTCAAAAGGCTCTCGGGCTTGGTCTCAACCACTCTCGAGTCACCCTCCAGGGTTCAAAAGGCTCTCGAGCTTGGTCTCAATGACTCGAGTCACCCTTAGGGGTTTCAAAAGGCTCAGCACCGATCCCAGAGTCGGCCTCAGTACTGACCCAGAGCCAATGGCCAACAACCATTAGGCGGCATCCCCTTAGCCAACGAAAGGGATTTAAGGCTGCCGATCAGTAAGTCTTTACTCCAGATTGACTTAACGCAGGTTGACAAGCACTTCAATCTGGCCGAGGGCAGCATGGCCCCGTCATGGATTCGCACAAGTGCAAGGCGCGGAACAATGGAACGCGCTAAGAAAGCTAAGTATTCCAAATTTGTAAAGGAAGTTTGTTTTCATTAATTGTCAAAAAGTTTATAAAACGCCGACTCAAGTCAAACTTCGGTACAAAGATAAAGCAAAGAGGAAGAGGTAAGGCCTTCAGGGCTCGGCAGGTGTCAGTCGTCATCGACCTGTGCTGATCCATCATCGATTGGTCTCTCCGTAGCCGACGCTCCCTTCGACTCCTTATCATCATAAGGCTCGAGGTCGTCAAGGCCCATAATGCCGAAGACCCTGGCCACTTTCTCCTTACAGTCCTTGAAGCCGTGCAGGTAGACTCCGATAGAGCATCCACCAGCTCCTCCTCAAAATCGGTAGAGCCCCGATAGTGCTCCACCGCCGCCGCAGCCTTCCTCTCGGCCGTTGTGGCCCTCTCCTCAGTAGCTCGCACCGCCGCCTCCATCTCCAACGCCTTCGCCATCGCTGTGCGCATATCCACCTCAGCATCAGCCGCCCTGGCATCAGCCATTCGAGCGATCGCCTCGGTGTCGATGGCCCGCTCCTTAGCCACCCTCATTTGCAAGGTGATGGTGTGGAGCTGAAGGTCGCGCACCTCCAGCCTGGCCATGATGTCCCAAGCTTTGCTTCAGCAACCCGGGCGAACTCGAGCTCGTTGCCGCCTAACGCTTTGCCTCCTCGAATCGGGCCTCCCACTCAACTCGACTCTTGGGTGGCCAGGAGTTCCTTTGCCCACTCGGCATGGGTTGACTCCAGTGAGCCCTCAGCCTTCTCATCTCATGCTTGAGCGGCGGAGAGGTCCCTCCGGGTGCGGGTGATGATCGTGTCAGCTCGAGGGCAACGTCTCGAGCGGCAAACATGGAGTTCACCGTCTGCATGAAAATACTTCTTGTCAGTATGTACTATGGCAAGAAAATCTTGCGAAGGAACAAAAAAATACTTACCCGGAGCAGAGTCACAAGTGCATCGTCAAAAACATCCATGGCCTGTTGGTGGTTGAGCTCCTCTCGGAACTCTGGTGGGCACGCCCGAGCCAACAACTGTTGTGCCTTACAGTGGTGGTTCATCAAAGACGACTGCGACAGGATCACCACCATCTTGTTCGCCTCAGAAGGTCCGACTGCCACCGAGGTCATGGGCATGGGGCGAACACGGGTGGTGCCTCCTCATGCTCGACCCCTCGACGACGGCCTCCTCCGTTGCCAACTCTATCGTCGTCGAGGCCTCCTCACCCGCTTGCTACCCATTGGCAGGCCTTCTTCCGGGGTTGGTACTGTCTCTGAGGGGGCCGACTCCATCTCCGAGGGACCGGTTCCATTATTGAGGGGGCCACTTCGCCTCATCTGGTGCTCACGTGGAGGGATCAGAGATCGGGATGAGACCTTTTCTCTGACTCCTAGCATCATCGCCAGCGGTCGCCTCCTCTTCTCAACCGCCCTCTTCACGACGTCTGTGGATATCCTCATATCTACACGTGCCAGGAGTTAGTAAAAAAAAGAAAGGGGGGGGGGGGGGGGGAAGGAAGGACACAGTCGCTCACCATCATTCGGGGCCAAACCAGCATACCGAAGATTCTCCTCCGATAGAAGCTCTCGGCAAATGGGCACCCGAGAGGACAATAGCTGCTCATAGACTTCCTGGTCCTCTGGAATCACCGCCGAGTTCTTATTCGGCTCTAGGTTCGGATCCCCCAACTCTGCCTCGCCCCCTCGATGTGTGCAAAATAGAACCAGATTTTTTCATCCTTTAATAGAGGAGTGAAGGTTAAGTTTGATGGCTCGACTAGGTCTGAATGTGAATAGCCACCACTCGGTATCAGACTGGTGATGGAGGGCATACAAACTATGGAACAAAAATACTCGGCCCACTATGCCAAGGTAACCACACACACCATGAAGGCACAGATGGTCCGAACGAAATTCGAAACCAACTGCGTCGATGATGTGTACCTATGAAGAAGACTAGCAATGAAGGGGTGGAGGGAAAGCTGAAGGCCCTAAGGAACTCCTTGTACAGGGCAATTCCCTTGGAAGGACCAAAGGTCACTCTGTCGCTAGGTCCAAGGATAGACAATCAGACCTCCCTAGGGATCTTATATGTTACCTTAAGGGACTCTATGTCTACAGAGGTAATGGTGGAGGTGATCCTCTCCGAACCCGCCGAGGTGAGAGCAACGACCGGAGAAGGTGCCCTACTAGCCCTAGGTGGCGGCTGAGCTACGGATGGTGACGGTGGTGTCGTGGCTGCCGAATGGTCCCGGATTAAGATTTCGCTTGCAGCCCATAGCTGTGTCAATGGAATCCTATCCTCGGAGGAGGACGAGGATGAAGGGACTACTACGGGCTTCTTGCCCTTCCTATCAGGGCCCATGAGGAAGAAAACAAAGAGAGGTCAGAAATGACTAACCTGAAGCAAGGAAGGAGACAACGAACACAGGGTTCGAAGGAGAGGGGCCCTGAGGACTCAAGTTTTAGGAGAAACAAGAAAGCTTCAGATGCACAAGGAGCTCGATGACAGGGATGGCCCCCCTTTTTTATGCCTGATGTTCGAATCGTTCCACCTTATTCGATCCGCCACATGGACCTCTCCTATTAAAGGCGTTACCCCAACGCATGATCTCATTAGCCCAAGGTGAAACACCTCGGCTAGGAGCGCAAAGGATGATCTGCGGCCAATGATGGAACATCAATGACATCACCACAATGATGGCTACCGCTTTATCCGAGAGAGATGGCCTCAATTCTAAGAAAAATCTCTTCGGTTTCAGAGAAAGAATCTTTTGCACGATGGTGGTACAATGTCCCATACTTCCTTAAATGGGAGAGATTTGACCTTCCCCCGAGGCATGGGCCCACAATCAATCATAGGCGAGGATTGAGGGCGTCAGAAGTCTACGCTTCTTTCGCTCAGTGAGAGATGTGACCGCACGAGCTTGGGAACGAGAGGGCATCTGATATGACTGATCTAGCCACGTTACAGTTAATGGAGGAAAATCTGACAACTAAAATCCTTCATTATGGTCCAACGTGTCACCCTCAGCCTCAATCTTAGCACCCACTCCAGCGTCAACCTCAACATCGACTCCAGCATCAACTTCGGCACCGTCGCACCGACTCCAGAGTCGGCCTTGGCACTGACTCCAGCGTCGGCCTCGACTCTAGAGTGGCATCAACTTCGACGCCCACGTGGCCCACTACTGACTGCAACTGCCATGTGGCCTACCTACCACCTGCGGTCTCATGTAGTTCACCTGTCACCTGCAGTTCCATGTGGCCCACTACCACCTGCAACCCCACGTGGTCCACCTACCGGCTACGGCATACGTCCGACAAGTCCTGGCCTACCAACCATCTGCAGAGCCACACCTGACAAGACTTAGTCCACCAACTGGCTGTAACTGCTCATATCAGATAAAGAGGTGACCTGCCAGTTCTGACAGGCCATAAGACAGACACCTCTTGCTGCTAGCCTCACCACTTGTTCCATGTCAGACCACGGCATTTCAAAATCAATAGCTGTCCAAAAAGGGGTAAGAGAAACTCCTAACCAGGTATAAGAACCTTTGCTTATAATGAGAAAAGGACTTCTTCAACTTCAAGTTCTCAACTAATCCCAAAAAGAGATACACTACTGTTTTTCTAAATCACTCACTTGAGCATCGGAGGGTTTTCGCTAGAACGATCGGCCCTTGAAAACTTTTTTTGCAAGATCCCAACCCAAGGTGGAGGCATGAAAGACTTTCAAGCCCATCCTCATCGGATATTGGATTCTGAATCTTACCTGACGTTCGAAGAAGATGATTTGACAACAACAGACCCATGTCACATGCCAACAATTGCGGTGGAAGAAATGTTCGTATCATGTTCCAATCGTTAAAATCATGTTCACAACAAGAATCGATGCCTCAAACCACATCCCCAAACAGACTAAATACAGCTTGAAAAGTAACCTAGCTTGCAACAAAACACAAAAAAGCCCATCTCAAGGCTGACATTGCACTCACTTCGCAATATCAAGAAAGTAGGGGGAGGGCGAGCAAGAAAAATAGAAAGGGAGGCCGGGGAGCACTACTTCGGACCTATCAGATGAAAAGGGAGCCAACCTGAAAACAGGGGGGATTAAAGCATGTCATACAGTGAGCCAACGTAAAAAGAGGGGGATTAAAGTATGCCATATAGTGAGTGCCATCCATGTATTTCCAGTCCTTTTTTTCATTGATAAGCTGGGTTGAATCTTATTTGCTATCTTTTGACACGGCATCTGATAATTTACAAGACAAATATATGAGATCATTTCCTTTAATTTTGATAGAGTATCTATGAAGGGTATGAGAGACAATAAGGCAATTTCAGATCAAGGAGTGAAACAAATAAATTAAGTGACACGGAATTTTATTACAGTAAATGATGGCATGCAACGGTTAGTTGCAGGTCCGCTGCCAGGCAAAAGAAAATTGTATAAATTTTGCACCGCATGGCGCGAGAATTTGATTTCAGAGCAGAAGGCGATGAGATCTTTTTAATATTTTTAAAATAGTTTTTATTCCCGTATTTCATCAATAAATATATACTTACACAATGACAGCCTGTGGCTATTCTACGGTCTCAATATTCTTCCAGGACAACTCTATTCCAAGCCAAACGGGCCCTACAGAAAAACAGATGTGGCACAAAACTGTATTAAAGTTCAAAAACTGGACCACTGATGCGACTGTCAATTAGATACAAAAGGCACTCCTCCTAAATAAACAGTTCGCAATTCCATGTTATTGTGCTTGCCAAAAGATAGACATACTTGATGCGACCAACCTGGTCGTCCAGGTGAATTAGATGATAATAAGCTGCATCAAATGTCCTGCTCTGGTTGTTCTGTGACGAGACAAATTATGAGGGTTCCATGGACAATTCTTTGGCAGATGACTACATCGAGGCATTGATCAATTTATGAAAACGCATTGATCAATTTATGAAAACAACAGAGGATATTTTTCTTTAAAACTCAGGTATTTATGATAGAGTGAGATTCCAAGTATCAGAAAAAAAATGTGGCACCGAGACAAGATGTGATCACAGCAGGTATTGATCAAGGTAAAACAACACCAACAGGACGGGGCTGTCAATAAAATAGCATAGACAACAGGCACTTTTTCTTCATTTGGGTAAATGATTTATTTTTACAACCATAGAACAGCTATGGAATTAATAAATAACGAAAAATATAGAGGTAGAAATCCTGGGCAAAATGAATGTTAAACCAATAAGAGAGTTATAGAAAGGGGGCCTGGACATGCAATCAGCAGCTGCAGATGAAACAGGGGGAAAAAGAAGTTCCAAGAACCAATAGACTGGAAGCTAAGCACAATCCAAACATCAGCAGCAACTACCACAACACAACCTGGAAGGAACATATACCAATGAAGATGCTAGAATCTAAAAGCTCGCTTCATGTGGTCAAAAGCAGAATAAAGCAACCATTATGGTGCTTCATAAACCAGCAAACTCTGAAGATGCTTGCTTAACTGAAATTTCCACTTAAAATATAAACCCCTCCATATTTCAAGGAATATAAAACACTAGTAACCCGTGAAGAATCTTGATGCAGATAGAGAACAGTAAAGGCTTGCAAAAGTTTAATGGTCCAAAACTAGATGAAGACTGACGAAATGAAAGTAAGAAGGGAGATTTAATGAAAACAGATTCAGTAATCTGCCTGGAATTCAAAAAATCTCACTGATAATTAATAAATAATTAAAACTACATATGAACATGGATTCAATCAACTTAAAATAATTGATATATTTCAGAAAAGAGAAAAGAAAAATAAACTCTGAAGACATATCTAGGAACATGCTAGGATGGGTCCGAATGACAAAGAATAAGGATTAATTTTTTTCAAAAAACTGCTTCTTTTCTTTCTGGATATGATACCAGCACAGAAAAACTGCAAGTATTTTTCTCCTCTGAACTCAGAAATGAGAGATTTCTATTCTTTGAAAGCACCCGGATCTTCTGCTTCATTCAACTGAAAGAATTCAAGTCAGTTAGAAATTGTATTAATTCTTAGATAGCACGTGTCGTTATAAGTCATTCAACTCAGATCATGAGTTTATATTCATATAAATCTCAGTATATTAATATGAAGCCCTAATTCATAAATTGTTTATCAACGTATGAATTTGGGGGAAAATGAAGTACACATACCTATAGAGGCTAACTACTTTGAGCTGCTGTCTTAGCATCAATAGAATATAAATTCTTGACTTTCATCATCAATAAAAAGGAAATCATTCGATGTAAATACTAAATCATTGTGGAAGGCAAAATACTAAATGATCCAGTATCAAGCATTTCTGTGGACTTTAACATTTACCATGTTGAAAATGATATGTTTTTATAAGTTCCGTTGGAATTCTTGATGTTCTCTAAGAGAACATCAAATGGATGGCAATAAATTTCTTTGTATTATCTGCAGATGATTCCTCATATGTCTCAGACTATATTTTGCACTCATCAAACATTTTTGTGGTGCAAAACTTGCCCTCACGCTTACTCTGAGCTCAAAAAAGACTATTTCCTAATTCTGTTTCTGGTGTACAAAAAATAAACTAAAAAGTTGCAAGTCCAGTAGCTTGAAACACAGGGACAAATAAATAATTAGATCGTGATGGTGTTAATGAATGTCCACAATATACGACAAAAGAATTCCTATTGCATTGATTACTATGATTTCTTTGTTTTGGTCCTCTAGTCTGAACATGATGATTACAATCCCAATCATGTTGGAAAAGCTCTTTCAAGGAGTTGAAAGAATTGAGAAGGCCTTCAATTTGCCCACTTATTTTCCTTTGTATTGTATCTTTTTCAATATGCCAAAATGTGCCCGCATCACTAGTTGAAAAAGATCTGAATTCATAAACTGATTAATATTTAGTGTCCAACCTCTATAGCTTCCTTAGCGAAAAAATTGATCTCAATATTGTTGTCTCTTATCCTCACGGTCAGGGGGGGAAGTAAAAAAATTGGAATGCTCGAGATTAAAAGAATAATAACAAAAAAGAAATATGGGCAATCTATGCTGAAAATAAATAATTCTTTCAATTTTAACAATGAAGAACCTGATAATTAAAGCATTTTCAATTATAATAATGAAAAATTGCATCTTGATAAATTATAGAACAATAAAAGCATCTGAACACATCAATCGAAATCAATGGGAAGAACACATTAAGCTTTACAAGCCATAATAAGCCACATTTCCCATTTCGCTCCACTTATTGGAGAGAAGAAATCATCATCAATCTGCTACCACATGGTCGTCGAGAATCCGTAGGAGAAAAAAATCACAACAAAAAGAATAGTAGAATGCTGAATAGTAGGAATCCTAATCTTACTACCTATCCGATGCAATCTTCATCATTATCACCTAAGCATCGGCCATCTTTTTCTTCTCCTTGTTCAACTCCTCCAGCTCATGGAGCCAGAGCTCGGCGAACTCGCATTCCTTGTACCTCTCGAACCACGGCCCGCCCATGGTGTAATGGATCGCCTTAGGGAACGTGGTGGGGTCGTTGGGATCGACCTTGTTGTGGCCAACGAGGAAGTTCCAGACGAAGGGGATCTCGCCGATCTCAGCGTCGTCGAGCCACGTGAAGCGGTGGAGGAAGGCCCCGGTCTGGGCGCTGACGGCCTCCGGGGTGAGCGCCGCCCGGTTCTTGGGGTGGCCGCAGTTGTAGAGCACCATGGAGGACCAGTTCTTGCGCGGGTACACCGTCTGCACCGCGCCGTCCATCTTGGTGGTCTCCTTGGGGGCGTACTCGTGATGGACGCACATGACGGCGTACTTATCATCGATCTGGGCGATCAATTCCTTGATGTCGGCGAGGTAGAGGAAGTCGCAGTCAACGAACATGGCCCACCCCCGGAATCCAGTGAGGTAGGGGGTGAGGAAGCGGGTGAAGGAGAACTCGGTGCTCTCGGTGGGGCCGCGCTCGCGCCAGAAAAGCCCGGCGGCCCGGAGCTCGGACTGCTTGATCGGGTGGATCTGGAGCGGCACCGACGAGCGCTTCAGGAGGGAATGGCGGCACACCTCGAAGGCTTCGTCCTCCCGGGGGTCGTAACCGATGAATATCTTGAACGGTG
This sequence comes from Calamus simplicifolius, assembly GCA_900491605.1. NCBI lineage: Eukaryota > Viridiplantae > Streptophyta > Magnoliopsida > Arecales > Arecaceae > Calamus > Calamus simplicifolius. The sequence continues at coordinate 249,668 of UESW01002057.1, read as the reverse complement.
GAGGCCCGCCGGCGGCGAGATCCACGATGGCGATGGCAGCCGGGGGAGGGATCTCCGAGCCCATAGCGAACCCCGGGAAATGGGCGGGCCTTTGGAGAGTTGGATCGGATATCTGGGGTTTCGGATATTAATATATAGAAGGAGAGGAGTTGGATTGCTTGCAGGCGTCCCGCTCGAAGTCGAAGGGGACACCCACCGTTTTCAACGTTTTCTAAAAAATTGGGCTACGTGGAGGACGTTGAGGTTCCCGGTGGGCGCCCCTGGTTGAGGGAAATTGGGAATCGCGCGGGCGTCCCCGGACGAGGGAAGAGTCGGCCGTGGAAAAGAGATCCGTTTCCGCGGGCGGTCATGGGATCCAATGGCCCGGAGGGGAGGAATTGGATTGAAAGAAAGGTGATGCGGTCCGGGTGGTGGCCAGTTGGAAGTTGGTCTTGAGACTTCGCAGCGGAATCGATGCTCCGTGTTTTTTCTTTTGGACAGCTAGCTGGCTGTGAACGGGCCAGTTGAGGGAGGGACACACCCACGTACGCCAGCTAAGTTGCAAGCCCACCGACACGGTAGCAACCATTATAATAATTACGCGCCCATTGAAAAAGTTAAAATTGGAAAGGGATCCGGTTCCGTTTAGATGAGCGCGAGTGCCACCGCTCTAGTTCAGGTCGCTTAAATATAATAAGATATTTGAACGCGATTTGCGCTCAAAATGGTTGCAGGAGAATTTTTCATCTTTTTGATAGAAAAATATTATTTATAAATAAATATATAAAATAGAGTTTATTCTTTATTTATTTCTAAAGATATTTTTTAACTATCCCATTGATCATATCAAATGTAAAAAGATAAATTTATAGGATAACTTTTTTACTCTTAGTTGAAAGGATAACCAGTTATTCCTGCATTTTCTAGGAAATAAATTGAGGGGATATTCCATGGTTAACCATGATTAACCATGGATTATCCCTTTGGTTAACTTTATTCCCAGCTATCCTTTATAGTTATAACTTTTGAAATAAGAGAGAATATTCAGAGGATATCCCTTCTTATTCCCTATTTCAAATACTACCTAAGTTTTAATCATGTGAAAAAACTAACATTCAAAGAATGCAACAACAAGTCCCTGCGCCGGCGCTATAAAGACAAGTTGTGGCATGATCCGGCATCAATTTCTCCCATGGAGTGAGTATTGGTCCAAACTAATAGTTCGAAGCACAATCTAGTATTATTGATTTTTAGAGTTTAAGAACTAAATAGCATCGATTTGGTCATATGGCACTAGGATTTTGAAGTTTAATTTTGAGTGCTTCATTCTTCTCATAGCAGCAAGGACTAGTTAGTGTAGTTATTAGGATTATGAGGATAGGATTCTTTTTGTCTTTGCTATCCTGGCATCTGAACTTTTTGGTATTTGGAATAACCTTAAAGGAGGTCCTTCGTAGATTCTAGTAGTAGTGTATGATAAATTTCGAAGATGATTCTGCTACCACGGTATCTTGTTTGAAGAAGAATTCTTTTAATTTTTATATATTACGATGAGATTTACTTTTTATCCTTTCAACCATCCAACAAATCAAATATCATTAGGAAGGCAAATTGTGCTACAAAGATTTATATCTTATCCTTTCAACTATTCCGCAAGTCAAATGTCATCATATTATAGGGAGAAAAATCGTATGACTAATTATGTTGCAAATTGTAGAAGATGAGTAAATGTTGGTCCCTAAATTTTTTCAGTTGCCTTAATCATTTAAGTTGTAGCAGGTGCCTTAGTGTATTGTTTTTGAGGCATTGATCCTCTCTCTATTGCTTAAAAAAAAAAAAAAAACTGAATAACATCAACGTCTATAACTCAGTCATGCAATTTGAGATAAAATGTAACGTAATCAGGGATGTTGGTGGCAGCGGTGGTGATGAGAAGATGGACAAAAGAAGGTACGGACTTTTTCAATAAAGATGGCCATTTGAAAGCCATGAATTAGTTGTTTCATTTTTTTTTTTCAAGATTTCATCTGTTAAATTTGAAAAAATAACTAAAAACTAACTAAAAGATTTCTTTTTGAGATTTGAGTGAATAAATTCAAGCCCCGAATCTATCATTGTCCTCTTCCAATGATGCAGGATAGAGTCCTCACAGCACGGACTTAATATATTTTTGTATTCATGTATGTATATTAATTTCTCATGTTTCAAAAAGAATTTCAAAGAGAGTTAAGGTGTATTCGTGATTAAAATTTGATGAAAGCCATCTTCATTCATAGAAATAAGCTAAAAGAAAAGAATCATCTAAAAGGTTCAAATACTTATATTATTTTTTAAAAAATAAATTTTAATTTCATCATTCATTGCTTCTTTCAAAAATTGCAGTCCCTGTATCATTTCCAATCGTATACAACAAAAAGCATGATAAAAAAATGCTCCATATAAATCTTATTATTATATTTTATTATCTTTTTAATAATGATTTTTTTAAAATAAATAATGAAAAAAATTAAAAATAACTGTTAGTTTTGTTATGCAAGAAATGCAAGAATAAATAGATGATTTCCAGAAAGGAAGGTGGCATTTTTTATCATATTTTCGTTTTCAATTGTAATATATATAAGACCTCTTAATTGCGTCTAGTGGCCGCAATGATGACTACGTTAAGTAAGGCAGAAATGATGGGCCCAAAAGCTTAGTTCGGGCAACTCTTGATGGATCTAATGCATCATCCTCGCACCATGAATCGTAGATATATCCCAAACCTAATCTATAGCGGGACGAGACCAATCGAAGTGGCAGCTTGGTCCAGGCTACCATAACACCATACTTAAGTGGGATAGCAAGCATGATACTTCTCTTAAAATCCCACCCGGCTCTCATCCAATTCACCAAATGAGCTTGAGACAATGCATCGAGTTCCAACCGCGGATTGGCTCCGAGCATGAAACTATTTGACCTCACTCCTGATGGCTGATGCTGCTCCCATAGATTTGAACCGAAAATTCTTTAACCTTTGTTTGGAAAAGTCTTTGTATACCACGCCTACATTGGACGCGATGATTTACCTGCGCTCGAACGCATTAACAATGTGAAACCCACGAGTAGATCCTTAGCGCATGCTTGTGCGTAAATGAATTATCATATTCGGTGCAGGCCATCCTACATAAGGGTGCACAAGCGAATTATCACCCCCTTATAGGTCATTCTACATCGAAAACGGTATATAAAGACTTCTTTCCATTATTTTTTTTGATCAAAAGCCCAATTACAGTTCTTGGGCTACATGTTATGGTGGAGTCCTCCAGGGGATTACCCAGTTTCTCGAGCTATAGCCCCCCCCCCCCATAAGATAAATAAAAGATTAAAATATACTTTTGATTCCCATGCTCAAAATTTATTTTGATCCATAAATTTTTAGATATTATAATTTAATCTTTCATATTTTAAAATTAATATATTTTAACATTCCTTTCTATAAGTCAATTAAAATTAATGAAACCGTTAATATATTTATGATAATATAAATATAGAGACTATTATTTATCCTACATAATATATTATTAAAAATTTAAACGACTATATATGAATCGATAATATGTTAGTTATTTTGATAATTTTAATTAATTTTATGGAATAAAATATTTAAAAATATAATATTTTAAAATATATAGAATGAAATTATAATAATTAAATTTTAAAAAATAAAATATATACTTTTGTTAAAGTAAAATGTAAGATGATGTCGTTCTTATATAAACCACCTATGTAATTCTCTTCCGAACGTTAGGCTCATTTCCCTCTCACCAACAATCTCTACTGCTCCGTTAGTGATCCTAGCAGTTCTGGGCACTGAGGTTTTCCTGCTGCTTCGGCAACAAATCGGCTAACAATTTTTATTTCTTGGGAACACCCCAGGATTTATCAAAATCAACTTTGATGAAAGTATGCGAGGCAGATTAGCATAAGCTGCTTTTATCATTCGAGGGACTGATGGAGCCATGCTTATGGAGGGTGATTTTGGCCTTTTAGACTCTTCGGTTCCGTTGATGGAACTCTATGCAATGTGGGCTAGCATTTTCTATGTTGCTAAAATTCTTCATGCTCAGAGTCTCTTCATTGAGGGGACTCTCTCACGGTGGTTCGATGGCTTCGGAGGGATTGTAAATATCAGGCTCCTCTAAACTCTCTGCTCATTGATATATGGTCTATCCTGTGGGACATGCATAATTGCCAAATCAGTCATGTCTATCGAGAAGCCAACTCGGTGACTGATTGGATAGCGAGCTCGATGGCACATCATTCAGGGTTTTGATTTTGGAAATAGAATGACCTCTATTCTATTGTACTTAAGCAAATCCTTCTTTCTGATCTATCGAGTTTGACTCGTACTACACTGGTATCCGTTTGTAAAAAAAAAAAAAACAATTAAATAATCTTGGCGTAGGACAAGATGTCCCAAAATCTTAGGTCAAGCATCTATTTCCCTACCCTTCCATCTAAGGGATATGGCTCGCCACATCACTTGCAATCTGGGCCGTCCACCCAACCACGAGGCTCCCCCAGCAATTAACAGAATACCAGTGAAGTGGACGCGAAGTAACAAAGCACTATCATTTGATTGCACCCTTAAGCAAGTCCACCTCCATCCTGCCTCGCCCCCTCCCTACCTCCCTCCTCTCCTCTAACGACTTTCCCACTTCTTCCCACCATCTCCACCATTCCTACTCTCTCTCTCTCTCTCTCTCCCCCCCCCCGTTTCTTGCTAACAGACTCTACAGCCATCCGTCTATATCCCCGCATCACTTCGACCGTATCTCTATATCCATCGATATATGTATATATATAACTTGCCATCTCGCATGCATTGTTGTCAGTAAAGAGGTTTGGAGGTTTGGGTTGACAAGCATGAAGAGAGAAGAGAGTGTTGCAGCCGTGAGGAGAGCTGAGATTGACACGAGCAAACCATTTCAGTCCGTGAAGGAGGCCGTCATGCTCTTCGGAGAAAGGGTCTTAGCCGGCGAGGTGTATGCCAACCGGCTTAATGAGGTCATGAGATCTTTCTTTTTCTCTTTCTTCCTCTCTAAATAACAATGCTTCCAGTTTTTCTTTTTCTTTTTTAATCTGTCCTTCGGCTGAGTCAAGAGATTAGGAATCCAAGACTGAGCTAGAACAACATCTGTTGGCTTTTGGTTTATTTATGGTCATGGTTTTCATCAGAACCCAACTGCCAAAACTAAATTTTAAATGATACTGGGACCACCATGAGATGGTGGTCACATCACGAGGTCATTGAGGTTCCAAAGTTCAATGAGGTTGTTTGCTTCAGACCAGATTTGTCATCACAATTTGCTCCAATGTTGATGAATTGGAATATTTGCTTGGGCCAGGATGTATAATTTAACAACACCATTTATTTTAAATAATGACAAGTTTGTGGATGAACAAGTCTGGATTCATCCAGCATTATTGTGTTCCCTTGAATAATTAAATTTTAACTGCTAAATTATTTCTAATTAATAGGATTGTTGTAATCATGCTGAATTCTAAGTAGTGTCAGATATTTACATCAATATTAATAGTATTTTATGTCGAAAGAGCTCAAGAAAATGATATGCCTGACAGATTACATTTTTCCTTTCATATAAGATAATTTAGCTGATCATGGAGGAGGCATAAGGCTCTAAAGTAGATCGAATTGGCTGGTTTTTTGAAGTGTTTTAATGATGCATCAATGCCTCCTCATGGCAACTGACCTTTTTTTAAAAAAAAAAAAAAAAAAAAAGCAGATTCGAGTTGAAGCAAACAGGAATGAGCATGGAGCCTCACGACTGGGATCTATAACAACAGAACTAGAAGAAGCAAAGCAGAACCTCGAGCAGGCGCAAGAAGAAAGCCTAAAGATGGCAAATTTCCTCGTCTCCCTTAGAGAAGAGCTTGAGCAGACTAAGTTGGAGCTCAAGCAATTGAAAGCTAAAAAATCTGAGAAAAAGTTCATAGATTCGGGAAATGAGTATCTAAAATTTGTGGAGAATGCAACAGAGGTTGAAATCGAAGCACCAATGATGAACGAAGGATTGGAGTTTCAAAAGAAGAGGTATGTTACGTTTGCCAACCCTCCATCCTTGGCCCAAGTCATCAACACAGAGGAGCAAACGTTGGAAAGGCAAATTTTTGTGGAGAAGGAAACCATGCCAATGAAGAAGAAAAAGAAATCACTGATCCCATTGATAATAGCAATTTTCACTAAGAAGAAGAGCTGTCAAGAGGGCACATCACCTAAAGCTCGAGGTCCATAAAAAAACGTTGCAAGGGATTTGATATACATCTGTGCGTAAATAATCAGAAGATAGCTTCATTTTTTTCTGAAAAAAATTTCTGTCATACATATCTGGTGTTTTCAGATCGACACTTATACTTTTGATTTGGATGCTCTTTGAATGGTAAGAAATAACATTTCTTACAATAAAATTACATGTTAGTATGATAATGTTATTGACTATGGTAAAGTGATATATATCATATGAAATGAATAAGGATTATTTATCATTCAATTTTCTTCTCAATAATCAATTTCCTTTTGAGAGAATTTTCAACAGAAAAGTTATAAAATGTTAGGAAGAATAATTTCAGATAGATCTCCAGTATTTTAGCTGCAATCATCATTTCAGTTCACATTCTTATCTTTACCAAGTAATATACAGCCCAGGCAACTACAGAACTCTTACTTATATTCAATCACACATGAGCATAGATTATTAAGCTATACATCTCAAGTAAAGAGAAAAATAAGAGAAGCCAGGTACAGTAATTTCAAACAAAATCTTCAAAATTCTGACCACTTAATCTTGTATTTTGAGATGACTTGTTCAAGAATTCTATGCAATCTGTGATGGCCTCCTCATAGTGAGATGTCAGCGGATAGAGATTCGACGAACTGCATGATCTTTTCGGGATATCTTGATGTTCATCAGCTCTCTGATGGGTAATTGTTGGAGGCTTGAAGGGAAGGGAGAAGAAGCCCACAAGGATCCTGCGGAAGCCATTAAAGAGCTTTGTTGGCCAGATGTTCAGCTTGGGTACCAGCCTAGCCCTTGTGTTCCTGCTCTTGTGGCTCACTTGCACCATAAAGCACTGTCCCTGGAGCTTTGACATTATTGAGATGAAACTGGAGCCTGCCTAGTTGTAGATGATGCAGTGTATTCGTTGTGAAAGGCTATTTATTCTGTGGGAAAGATATGCTACCAGAAGGAAGGGATTATCTGAGAAACTTCACTTGGATTAAAATAAGAAGAGCAGGATAAAGCTCAGGGACATCATGCGTGTGCTGGAATAATTGATGGGGACCTTCATTCCTCTTTTCCAAATAAATAGTATTCTAGGAATGTTTGTTTTTTGAGGGTAGGTGGTCATTACCCCAACATCTCCTGCTGCTCCCATTATGATCCCTTGAATGGTATGCACCTTATAATCATTAAAACTTTCGGAGCAAGGAGGAGGTGTACACTGTTAGGTGCTCGTCATCTAGGTTTTGCAAGTTAAGTATATATGTGCTAGCCTTCCTTGCATTCGTCTTCCATTTGCTTCCCATGGGGGGAGGAACTGAATTGAGCAAGCCAACATTTATGTGATGTGTTTGTCAGTCATCACTAGCAGACACAAGAAATCAATCATATGGGGGCCACTAATTCGTTCCAAATAAGATCTGTGTGCATGGATTGATTTAGTTAGTTAGCATCACGGTTTATATCTAACGAAGCTATATTTCATTTATATAACATGACCATTAATGCTCTTACCTTTGGTTACTTTCAGTATCAGGACTATTTCATCCATATAAATGAGTTTACAGCCACTGAAGACCTCTGCGTACCCTCAGATATTGAGATTAAATGCAATAACCACTGAGTATACTTCTCTAATGCCTCAAATATGTGATCTTCAATCTTCTAAAAATTCTCATTCTAGTGCAATGAATTGATGCAGCCCTGTTAACATTACCATGCCGCATGCTGGGCATAGGGTATTTGTAAGATTACACCTAAAAGCCAAGATAAATTATGGCTTCTATAAGGTCACTTTCTCTATTAATTGAATTTTATGGTGTCATGGCAAGCCCATCTATTCACGTCAGTATCTGGAATAATTCGTGCCCTGCCATCAGAGGGATTATGGGACTAAATATACTATAATTTTGGAAGCTCATGCCTCACCATACTACTTGTCACTTTTATGAACATTATCTTGGTGAATTGTGACTATAAATGATTAAACGACAAGATTATAAGCACTAGAGTTTATAACAGTTTGCATCTGTCAAGAAGAGCGTTGTAAAACAGTGTGAGATTCTCCTCTTTTTTTTCCTTTTTTTCAGAAAAGGGGTCCTAAAATCATAAGTTGCTGGAAAATTATATTTTAAGCTAAACAAGTTAAACGTCATAGAAGAGAATCGCAGGAGCAGACAACATAATTTCTAGGATTAAATTCTTCATGTAAAGAAAACAAAACCATGTTGTTTGTTTGAAAGCTGACACTGAGTTCGCTGCAGTGCGAACCATCTTTGTCCTGCTGTTTCCTTGGCAAATCATTCATGACCAATGTCGTGTGATGTTTATGAGACATAGAGGATTTTGAATTTTAAGTTTAGACTCGGTCTTTGAGGATATTGATTGAAGCCATATAATGATGAATTGCTCAGTTGTGTTCGGATAACTTGCTGCATAACATCCCTAAAGTTGACTCTCACTAAGTTACTTGGAATATTTTGATCTAATATTTCCAGTACTCTAGCTTAGAATGATCTTGTTTATGAGGAAAAAGCTTCTAGCTAGCCAAAATATTTAGGAAAATTTTCTCAGCCCATTTACTTCTCAAGTGAATCCTAGCGGTACGGTGGTTGTTCATTTAAAGATCTTACTTTACCCAAACATCTATGAGAATTTCAGAGAAATACATAAAACGCAATTTCTTATGTGGGATTGGTTGTTCAATTTTCGTTTGAATTTGTTCTTCCTCTATATGACTTCTATAATTGCCTTTTTTTTATCTTCAAACTTAAAACTATGAGATTGGATTCCCATCTTAACTTGGCCTTGCCTCTTCCTTCACATCTCAAACTCATGAATTTAACAACATAAAAGATACATTCTTTAGCCTAGTCTGAGACTTACGATGGAAAGCCTTTCTTTGTTCAGCTATTAGATATTGCATCAGCTGACATAGGAAAGGTGCCTAAATTTGCGCGCATATATATAAAATTACTACACTTTTGTCACACCAAACCTACGATGCTCTGTTCATATAGGGATATACTTCATGATGGAAGATAACTACATTGATCACTTCATATCACCAATGCCCAAACATTTGCATTCTCTGGAACCTTGAACTACATAATTAGCCATGGTTTTGTTCTGGATAAGTACTAAACGAAAATCACCTTCATTATGTGGCTCTAGACCTTCGAGGCATTGTTGTAATTGGTTTATGATGATAATTTATACTCCTTGGATGTCACCCATGTACTACCACCACTAATCAACATAGTTTTAAACCTTCAGATAAATTCGTTAATTATATACTCTGGGAACCAAAACAGAGCTGGAAGTGGGCCATGGAAAGTTGGGCCATGCCTTAAATTTTTTTTCTGAATCCAAGCCTTATTCTAACCTGAGTCCCGACCCAACCTCAAATCTTATCCGAAATCCGGTTAGGATAACCCTACAGCAATCCGTTTAAGCCAACACTGGACTAATATAGTTGATTTTAAATTTTGATATGTTTGTATGAAAATAAGGAATATTTAAAATAATTACAGACCAATAAACATCTAAAAGCCTAAGCATGTTATATGCAATACAAATGCATATATATATATGGACTTCTAAAAAAATTGTTATGAAAAATTTAAATAGCTTTTAGAAAAATGCAGGCCTAATAAGAGCATTGGAGAAAAAGAACTCGTTCAACTCTTATCTTTCTCATCCATCCATTCAATAATAACTTTCACGATATTAAAAAAAAGGAAAAGAAAAAAGAAGAAGAAAGGACTGCTTGTTGGTTTTGATGCAGGTGCGTGATGAGTACATAAGATAAGATTTATAAAAAGTATCTGAAAGCTAAGTAACATAATAAAATACAGATTAAAAAATTAAATATAAAAAATGAAATTAAAAAATTAATTAGAAGGCCTCATATCATACCTTTCCTCTTAATCTTCTAACAAGTTTCATATGAGGCCTAATTAAAGAGTTTTAGATCATAGGGGTGAGCATAATTTTGAATTAATCAAAAATCAGTATAAACCATTATAATTCATAATTTGGTTCAATTTGATTTGATTCAATTTTTTTAAATTTCAATTATTTGATTCAACTTATATTTTTAAATTAAAACTAAAGTGAACCAATTTCTTTATATGTACTTATTTACTCTTTTTAATCTTATAATATGCTTATATAAGCGAATAATATTTTTGATTTGAGAATTGTAATTATTTATGTGATATTTTAAATTATATAAAACTATTTTTTATATTCATGATATTGGAGAAAATTATATTGGATTTAAAATTATATAAATTTGTTCTAAATTATTTTATTTTTTTCTTTAAATTATGCTAGGTTTTAAATTTAAAGGGTTTTGGGATTAAATCTTGCTTTATCCTTTCTATTTTCAGATTTTTACTTTTAAAGCTTAAAATAATAAGCTAAAAAATGAAAAAATTGATCGGACCTAATTATGTAGCATAATTAGGTTCAATCAATTTTGCTTTTTTACAAAATATGGTTTGATTCGGTTAATAATTTCAAAAAAAATTATTTGTTTGATTTTATAAAATTTTAAACTGAATTAATTGAATGCTTATCCTTCATAGTGGATATAATATTTATAAACAATATGTGAAGACTAAGTATAATAATAAAATACAAATGTAAAATATTTAAATATAAAAAATAAAATAAAAAATAATTAGAATGCCCGACATCATCTCTTTCCCTTGATCTTCTACCAATTTTGACATGGGGCCATAATTAAAGAGTCTTAGCCCCTCGTATGAATATCTTCTCTCAAACTATAGCCTTGAAAAATGGTTAAACCATGGTGCCTCATTGGACAAAAGAATTAAAGGATTTTCATAGTTCAAGGATTTATAGGCACAGAATATCTGAAAAACAACTCATCAACTGGTTTATATAAAAGCAATTGCAACAAAAAGATAAAAAGATTTTAAAAAATATTTTTCTAAATTTAATAGGAATTTTAGGAATTATGTAAAAGAAAGAGGGCTATTTATCTACATAAGGGAACAAAACATTAAGGAAATTAATAGTGCTATTGTTCAATATTTTTCCACAAGACTATATAATTTTTTTTTCAAAATAAAAAACTCTGCATCAAACTTTTTTTTTTTCAAGGAACCGCCACCCACATCTCTCTCTCTCTCTCTCTCTACCACACACAGCCTCTTCTTTTTTATTTATAATTTTTGTTACTGCTTCATAAATATATATGCATAAGCATAGCCAGTTTATTGGGTCAAGGGACATGGGCTTGGCATAAAAGTCATTAAGAACATATTTGGATCAACGTTTGGATTGAATTAAATTGAATTCATATCATGTTATTTATTTTTCATGCTTAAAATGTAACATTCTGAGTTTTTAAATTCTTATATTATTTTAAAAGACTTATATAAATTATTCAATTAAAAATATAATCAAGGCTTTTGTAAAGATTTCTGTGTTTCATGGTAATTTATAGAAGTTGAGAGAAGTTAAAATGAAATTGGAAAGTTAGAATGCCCTGGGACTTTCTTGAATGAAGCTAGCAATAAAAAAAAAGAAACTGGCCCTGCTTTTTCCTTTTTCCCTTAGTTTTTTTTTTCTTTCTTTCTTAAAGCCTACCCTCGCATCATGTTTTCCACTCTCCTCCCTCACGTAACATTTGTGATAGCTGGCTTAGTAGCCGGCTATCGCTTGAAGATTTCTTGTTAAGGTCCCTGATAGTTAGTATGGTAGCTGGCTATTACCCTTGTTAGTTGGCTATCATGCCGATTAACATGGGTAAATCTTCTGTAAGAGCTATAGAGAGTTGGCTCTTATGTCGGCTACTATGTGAAAAGCTTCTGTTTTTGGTTTAGAACGGAGTGTGTGCCGTAGAGAGCCGACTCTTATGCCAACTATTTTAGAAGAAGTTTTTGTTCTTTGATTTGAGATGGATTGGAGCCACAGTAGCCCGACTAGGGAGCTGATTACTTTGATTTAAACCACCTAATATTCATTTCAAGTCAAGTAATATGGGGATTGGATGAAATAGCAGTGGAGGAGGGATTTAATACTAACTTGGAATAGCGTTTTTGAAATGGTTTTGCAATGACTACTACTAGTCAGCTAGTTGGAGACAGTCTTTTAGAAGTGTCGAGTGCAAGAATAGTAGCAGTAATGCACCATATATTTCATCCGGATTCTTCAAGTTAAGCATGCCATTTGAGAGAAAAGCAAGGATGGGTGACCTAGCAACTAAAGTGAATAAGTTTCTCATCTAGTTGTGTATATTACTTTTGAGATATCATGTGGATATTTTGATGTAAACCCCAAATATATGCTTAGTATAGTGTTTCAAATGGTTTAAACATAGGAAATAAGAATCAAGTTTATGATATATTTTAAAGCATAAGTTTAAAGCATGAGTTTAGAGCCTATTTCAAAGCAATGCATAAGTTAAAGCATGAGTTTCAAAGAAAAAACTTGAGTTTCAGAGGCATGCATGAGCATATGTGCATAGCAATATTTACAAAGAAAGTAAAGCTGAGAGTACAGATTTTAGAGCATGCATCATACAGAGCATTGGGTAGCTATGGGATTGATCACCTTGTACTTTGTATTGTAGCATGAGTATTGCGCACACTGCTATTGAGCGACACCTCATTATGATTCGATCGTACTATGATCCTAAGGCCAGGGGGAGTATACGCTAGATCGATCAGCCCAGTGGGATAGATTGTAAGCAGCCCATGGGAGCAAGAATCATAGCTTGATTGAGAGCTTAGTTATTTTATAGCCCAAGGGGGTATAGAGATTAGCCCAATTAGAGGGGCACAAAGGAGGTCCAGAGAAAAAGGGCAAGCTCACATTGCAGGTAAACCATATGAGTAGTAAGGGGTGCCACTAAAGTGTGGGGATTCTTTCCATTTCAAATATCCACTGAGAGTACACCCATAGAAGGGCGACTGTAGGGTGGTACCTCAGAGGCAGCACACACAGTTTAGCATCATGAGATTTTAAAAAGCTTGCATTTGGTTTTTAAAAGGCATGGTGGGCCAAGCATACCCCTGATGGGAGAGAATTTTAAAAAGAAATGCCAGTGGACAAAGCATATCCCAGTGGGGATCAGAAAGAAAAGAACAGAAAGATTGGACTACAAAAAGGTAGGTCTTGGTGAGGGACAAGAAAAGCATTTATATGTTTTATAAAAAGAAAGCAACATGCATGTTTTTCATGGATGATTTAGTTTTCGAAGGAAAAATGATTGATACAGTATTTTAGTTTGAGATATATTAATTATTGGAAGCATAAGCTAATTTATGAGTTTTCTTTTATTATTTTAAAAAAGTATAATTATTTACCTATGTGGTTATTTTTTCGATGAAAAATTAGTTATTATAGCATTTCAAATGGAATTATATTATTCAAAGCATAAACTATATTTTATATTTTCTGTTATCATGTTCAAAAGTATACTTTGGTTTATGCATGCTATATAGTGTTAGTGTATTTTGAAATTATAATTTTATTCTCAATTTTTTAATGGTTAGATGGCTATCTAGTCATTGGGATTTCGGTCTCACCCCAGTATTGTTGGTATTTTTCATTTCAGATCAGTAAGTTTATTAGCAGATTAGAAGGTTGGCCTTAGCCTTAGTCTTGGACTTGGATTTTTAGTTGTTCATTATAACAGTTCATTAGCTTGGAGAAAATTTAAATTGGATGTAAAATGTATTTTGAGGCATATGTGCATATGGAGATGGGTGAGGACATGTATGTATAGATGTATATAGTTGTAACCTAGTGATGTACTATAGACTTGATCTGAATATATGAAATGGTTTTAGTTGTAAAATCAATTGCCAATGTGATCTTTAAAGCTGTGTGTGAAAATAATATGGATGTTGTGTGAAAGTATTATTCTTATTTGAGCACGATAAATTAAGTTATGATTTGAGAAATGTATAAATTAATTGAGCAGGTTAAAAAGGTTTTTATCAGGATGGACTTTTGAGCAGGTGATTTATGGCAATTGAATGGGGTTCACTAATATTTTATGGTGCACAACATAAAGGCTAGTAGAACTTTACCTAATTTTCATAGATTACCACATTTGTTGGGAGAGGGTCTCGATAAGGTTCGTTATCAGAGCCTAGGTTATTAGGTCTTAGGGACATAAGCATGAGCCTAACATAGTTGAGTATAGTTTTGAATGATGAATCTGATCAAATGAACTATGTTTTGTAGGATGGTTTATGCAAGGACAAGTAAAAAGGGAGAGTAGTTTTCCAGGAGAGGTAGAGGTAGGGGTTGGGATAGACCTAGGAAGTTTGATAGAGAAGGCCAACCTGGTAGAGCAGTTTCTAGTGATCTACCTTCTGATGGGGCAGGAGTGGAGGTATCACCAGAGTAGATGCCAGAGTTTTCTTCTCAATCAACTACCTCAGTGCTAGTAGATCAATCCCAAGCACAGGCTCAGAGTCCAAGTATGCCAGACCTGGTGGGGATGATCATTCAGGTAGTGATAGCAGCAGTGGATGCTAATTTCAGTTTACAGTCTAGAAATTTGGAGGCAGAGAGAAATGTAGAAAGAGCCAAGAAGTTGGGGGCTCTAGAGTTCCAAAGCATCATTGACTCTATTCAAGCTGATGCTTGGCTTCAAAGAACAGAAAGGGTCTTTGAGGTGATGAAATGCTCAGAAGAGCAGAGACTGAGCATAACTACCTTTTTGTTGGAAGGTAGAGTTTAGAGTTGGTGGAGGTCTATCAGTAGTAGATAGCCACAAGGAGTAGTGATGACCTAGGAGGATTTCAGGAAGGAGTTCCATCAACAGTATTACTCAAAGGCATATAGAGATCAAAAGAGGAGAGAATTTCTAAATTTGACCCAAGGGAAGAGGTCAGTGGCTGAGTATGAGGCCACTTTTATTGAGCTGTCTCGGTTTGCTGAAGACTTGGTGGTGGATGAGAGGGAGAAGTGTAGACTATTTCAAGATGAGATAAATCTCCCAACCAAGGCTAAGATTAGCATGCAGTGTTACAATAGCTATGTTGAGCTGGTGCAGGGGGCCCTCAGATCAAAAGAGATTAAGGAGTTCCTCAGCAGGAGGCAGGAAAGAACAAAAAGGAGTGCACCTAGTTTTCCATTGGGTACAGAAGGAACTCGGCTATTTAAGAGGCCCTAGAGGATGAGATAGTTTAGTGCCAATTATAGAGCTCCTGTGGAGGCTAGTAAAGGATCTAGATCTGTGTGAATGTCCAGCCCAGTTTAAAGAAAACCAACATATGGAGGGGTACCTTAGGCTGTCAGTAGCAGAGTGGTAAAAGAGGTGAGAGATCAGAGTCAACCTGGGTAGTAGGGGAGTTGCACCTCCATGTAATGTTTGCGGAAAGATGAACCTTGGGGAGTGTAGGAGAGGCACCAGAGGTTGTTATATTTGTGGTCAACTGGATCATTTGAGGAGAGATTGCCCCATAAGAGTACAACAGGGCAACAATCATCCTCAAGGATCAGCTGCACCTAGATAATAGCCTGTCAGAAGAGGAGATAGCAGTGTTCCAGCCTGTCAGAAGAGGACAGATTTTCTTCCCTTAGGTTCAGGTATTCCTACCTTAGCTAAGCATCCCCATACTTTAAGGTAATCTTATATGGGTGTTCTACATTTTCAAAGTTCAAAAGGTGTTTTAGAATTATCCTTAAAGGGTATCATATTTAAAATATAACAGGCAATTAAAAGAGCTTCTCCTCACAAGTTCTCACGTATGCCTGAACTGATTAACATGAGTTAACCATATCCATTAAGGTACGATTTTTTCGTTCAGCTACACCATTGGACTGAGAAGAGTATGGTGGTGTAACTTCATGAATAACCCCATATTCTTGACAAAATAGAGTAATTTCATTTGAGGTATATTCACCACCGCAGTCTGACCTAAATTTCTTAAGCTTTTTCTCAGTTTGGGTTTCAGCTTCTACCTTATAAATCCTAAACTTATCTAATACTTCATCCTTAGATTTTATCAAATATATTTAACAATATCGAGAGAAGTCATCAATGAATGTTACAAAGTAACGACTTCCTCTCCATGTAGGAAACTTAGTAGAGTCACATACATTGCTATGGACTAATTCAAGAAGTATTGAACTCCTATTTACTGATTTAAAAGGTTTTCTTGGCATCTTGGCTTGAATACAAATATCATATTTGAACTTTCTATTGATATGAACTTTAGGAATTAGATTAAAATTTGTCATATAATGAATACGATCAAAATTCACATGACCAAGTCTACTATGCCAAACATTTGAAGATTCAACATTAAAAAGAAGAGAACTTTTATTAGATAACTTAGAGGATACATTTAATTTGAAAAGACCTTCACAAACAAAGCCTTTACCAACAAACTCATTATTACAAGTAATTACAACTTTATTTGACTCTAGAACAATTTTATATCATCTAGATATAAGGAGAGATCCACTAGTCAAATTTCTTCTAACACTAAGAACTAGCAGCACTTCGTGAAGGACTAGGATTTTTTCAGATGTCATCTTTAGATCCACTTGACCTTTCTCAAGCACTTGTGCTGAAGAATTATTTCCAAGTGTCACACCTCCTCCACTTGATTCCTGAAAGGGAAAGAACCAGGAGCGATCAAAACAAACATGAACATTAGCTCCTAAATCAAGCCACCAATCACAAGAAGATTGGGTTGAGTTAATTAAGGATTTTGAATTTACCAACCTGAAAGAAGGCTCAGCACCACTCTCAACCATGTTAACTTATGGTTTAGATGATTTTCTCAATGGTTCATTCTTTCGGTGGTAGCAGTCCTTTGCCACATGATTTATCCTTTCGCATACAAAGCAGAATGTGCCTTTATAATTTTTTGACTTCTGATTCGATCGGTTCTGGTTTGGTCAGTTCTAAGGAGGTTTGAATGATTGGTTGGACATAGATTGAAATTTCTTCTTCTTAAAATTCTTTCCCCTAGGTTTGAATTGATTTGGAGTTGGATTTGACTCGGTCAGATGGATTTTAGGTCCAAGATCGGTCTTTTGATTTTGATTGAGCTTAAGCCGGTGTTCTTCTTCAATCCTAATAGAGTTAATCACTTCTGTTAGGGTCAAGCTACCTTGCTTATGGCTTAGCTCTCGTATAAAGGATGACCAAGAAGGTGGAAGAGCATCTACTAAGGCTTGGACCTTATAGTTTTCAGAAAAACTACAGCCAGTCATCTCAGACTTTCTAAGAAAATCTTGAAATTTATGTATTTAAATACTAATAGGTTTGGAATCTACCATTATGTACTTTCAAAATTTTGAGATGATGAATCGATCTAGATCAACATCAACCATCCCATATTCAGCGTCAAGGGCATCCCAATGTTCCTTAGCAGTTTTAGTGGGAAGGTAGACATCATAAAGGTTATCAGATAGAGCACTTAAAATTCTATGTCTATAATGAAAATATATTTCTTGGGGTGTTTTTGATGTTGACGAAGAGGAAGTATCAACTATACTGGAAGAACTTTGTAGAGTATTGGATTTGGGATATGATAATTCTATGGCAGAAAATAGGTCTAAAGTGGTAAGTCAGTATTTCACTTGGCTTAGCCACCTCCTAAAGAATAATCCATTAAATTTTTTAGGTTTGATTGTACTAAGATCATCCGAACCCATTTTGAGTAAGTTGGTTGCTTAATTCGTTCTGCACAACCAAAAAGTTGAAGGTTTAGCCTTATAATTTAAATTTTTTAAATTAGTAATTTTTTAGATATTTCTAGATTTTAAATTTAAATTAAAAATTTAAATCTAGAAACTACTTGCAATAATAAGATAACACTACAAGAAAATACTGAAATAGCGATGCAAATTTAGCGATGTAATGATGCGTCGCTAAATTGCGACCACATTGCGACGCCTCCGCGACAACAAAACAATGCGACGCATTAGCGACTTAATAAACCAGAAAATAAAAAAAATTATTTTTTTAATTTAGCGACGCAAGTAATGCGTCGCAATATTTTTAAATTTAGATTTTATAAAATAGAATTATGAAATATAAAATATTGCGACGCAACTCAGTGCGTCATAATGTTTTTTTTAAAATTAATTATGTTAAATAGCGACGCATTAGCGACGCAATAAACTAAAAATTAGAAAAAATATTTTTTATTTAGCGATGCACTAATTACGTCGCAATAATTTTAAATAAAATTAATATTTATAAAATATAATTATGAAATAAAAATATTGCGATGCAACTCAATGCGTCGCAATGTTTTTTTAAAAATTAATTATGTTAAATAGCGACGTAATAAAATAGTAAATTAATAAAAATAATTTTTAATTTAGCGATGCAAGTATTGCGTCGCAATGTTTTTAAAAAATTTAAATTTTATAAAAATATTAAAAAAAATTATGAAATAAAAATATTGCGACGCAACTTAGTGCATCGCAATGTTTTTTTTAAAAAATTAATTCTATTAAATAGCGACGCAATAAAATAGTAAATTAATAAAAATAATTTTTAATTTAGCGACGCAAGTATTGCGTCGCAATATTTTTTAAAAAATTAAATTTTATAAAAAAATAATTAAAAGATTAAAAATTAAAAATAAAACATTGCGACGCAACGAACTGCGTCGCAATTGTTTTAAAAAAATTAATTTTGGTACATGCGTCGGATCGGTCATCGCCGACCGGGATCGATCATGGCTTCGATCGATCGCAACCATCGGATCATCGCCGATCGGATCGATCACGACGGTCCGAGATCATTTATCGCCGACCGGGATCGATCATGGCTTCGATCGATCGCAATCGTCGGATCGTCGCCGATCGGACCGATCGCAACGGTCCGAGATCGATCGTGGCCGATCGGGATCATGGCTTGGATCGATCGCAACTGTTGGATCGTCGACGATCGGACTGATCGCAACGGTTCCAAGATCGGTCGTGGTCGATCGGGATTAGGGCTTGGATCGATCGCAACCATCGGATCATCGGCGATCAGACCGATCACAACGGTCCGAGATCGATCGTGGCCGATCGGGATCAGGGCTTGGATCGATCGCAATCGTCGGATCGTTGGCGATCAGACCGATCGCAATGGTCCGAGATCGGTCGTGGCCGATCGGGATCAGGGCTTGGATTGATCACAACCGTCGGATCGTAGGCGATCGGACCGATCACCATGGTTCGAGATCGGTCATGGCCGATCAGGATCAGGGCTTGGATCGATCGCACCCGTCTGATTGTCGGCGATCGGACCGATCGCAACGGTCCGAGATCAGTTGTGGCTGATCAGGATCAGGGCTTGGATCGATAGCAACCGTCGGATCGTCGCCGATCGGACCGATTGCAACGGTCTGAGATCGATTGTGGCCGATCGGGATCAAGGCTTGGATCGATCGCAACCGTCGGATCATCGGTGATCGAACCGATCGTAACGGTCCGAGATCGGTCGTGGCCGATTGGGATCAGGGCTTGGATCGATCGCAACCATCGGATCGTCGCCGATCGGACCGATCGCAACGGTCTGAGATCGGTCATGGCCTATCGAGATCAGGGCTTGGATCGATTGCAACCGTCGGATCATCGGCGATCTGACCGATCGCAACGGTCCAAGATCGGTCGTGGCCGATAGGGATCACGGCTTGGATCGATCGCAACCGTCAGATCGTCGGTGATCGGACCGATCACCATGGTCCGAGATCGGTCATGACCGATCGGGATCAGGGCTTGGATCGATCATAATCATCGGATCATCGGCGATCGAACCGATCGCAACGGTCCGAGATCAGTCATGGCCGATCAGGATCAGGGTTTGGATCGATCGCAACCGTTGGATCATCGGCGATGGGACCGATCACAACGGTCCGATATCGATCGTGGCCGATCGAGATCAGTGCTTGGATCAATCGCAACTGTCGGATCGTTGGCGATCGGACCGATCGCCACGGTCCGAGATCGGTCATGGCCGATCGGGATCAGGGCTTGGATTGATCGCAACCATCGGATCGTCAGTGATCGGATTGATTGCAACGGTCCGAGATCGGTTGTGGCCGATCGGGATCAGGGCTTGGATCGATCGCAACCATCGGATCGTCAGCGATCAGATCGATCAAAATGGTCCGAGATCGATCGTGGCCGATCGGGATCAGGGCTTGGATCGATTGCAACCGTCGGATCGTCGCCGATCGGACCGATCACAATGGTCCGAGATCGTTTGTGGCGGATCGGGATCAGGGCTTGGATCGATCGAAACCATCGGATCATCGCCGATCGGACCGATCGCAAAGGTCCGAGATCGGTCATGGCCGATTGGGATCTGGTCTTGGATCAATCGCAACCGTCGGATCGTCGGCAATCGACCGATCGTAACGGTTCGAGATCGGTCGTGGCCAATCGGGATCACGGCTTGGATCGATCGCAACCGTCAGATCGTCAGCGATCGGACCGATCGCCACGTTCTGAGATCGATCGTGGCCGATCGGGATCAGGGCTTGGATTGATCACAATCATCCGATCGTCAGCGATCGGACCGATCGCCACGGTCCAAGATCGGTCGTGGCCGATCGGAATTAGGGCTGGGATCGATCGCAACCGTTGGATCGTCGACGATCGGACTGATCGCAACGGTTCGAGATCGGTCATGGCCGATCAGGATCAGGGCTTGGCTCGATCGCAATCGTCGGATCGTCAGCGATCAGACCGATCACAACGGTCCGAGATCGGTCGTGGTCGATCGGGATCAGGGCTTGGATCGATCGCAACCATCGGATCGTTGGCGATCGGACCGATCGCCATGGTCCGAGATCGGTCATGGCCGATCGGGATCATGGCTTGGATCGATCGCAACCGTTGGATCATCGGCGATTGGACCGATCGCAATGGTCTGAGATCGGTCATGACCGATTGAGATCAGGGCTTGGATCGATCGCAACCGTCGGATCGTCGACGATCAAACCGATCAATGGTCTGAGATCGGTCATGGCCGATCGGGATCCGGGCTTGGATCGATCGCAACTGTCGGATCGTCGGCGATCGGACCGATCGCCATGGTCCGAGATCGGTCATGGCCGATCGGGATCAGGGCTTAGATTGATCGCAACCATCGGATCGTCAGTGATCGGACTGAATGCAACGGTCCGAGATCGGTCATGGCCGATCGGGATCAGGGCTTGGATCGATCGCAACTGTCAGATCGTTGGCGATCGGACCGATCGCAACGGTCCGAGATCGGTCGTGGCTGATCGGGATCAGGGCTTGTATCGATCGCAACCATCGGATCATCGCCGATCGGACCGATCGCAACGGTCCAAGATCGGTCATGGCGGATCGGGATTAGGGCTTGGATCGATCGCAACCATCGGATCATCACCGATCGGACCGATCGCAAAGGTTCGAGATCGGTCGTGGCCAATCGGGATCTGGGCTTGGATCGATCGCAACCGTCGGATCGTCGGCGATTGGACCGATCGCAACGGTTCGAGATCGATCGTGGCCGATCGGGATCAGGGCTTGGATCGATCGCAACCGTCAGATCGTCGGTGATCGGACCGATCGCCACAGTCCGAGATCGGTCGTGGTCGATCAGGATCAGGGCTTGGATCGATCATAATCGTCGGATCGTCGGCGATCGGACCGATTGCCACGGTCCGAGATCGATCGTGGCCGATCGAGATCAGGGCTTGGATCGATCGCTACCGTCGGATCGTCAACTATCAGACCGATCGAAATGGTCCAAGATCGGTCGTGGCCGATCGGAATCAGGGCTTGGATCGATCGCAACTGTTGGATCGTCGGCGATCGGATCGATCGCAATGGTTCGAGATCGGTCGTGGCCGATCGGGATCAGGGCTTGGATCGATCGCAATTGTCAGATCGTCGGTGATCGGACCGATCGCCACGGTTCGAGATCGGTCATGGCCGATCGGGATTAGGGCTTGGATCGATCGCAATCATCAGATCGTTGGCGATCGAACCGATCGCCATGGTCCGAGATCGATCGTGGCCGATCAGGATCAGGGCTTGGATCGATCGCAACCGTCGGATCGTCGGTGATCGGACCAATCACAATGGTTCGTGATTGGTCGTGGCCGATCGAGATCAGGGCTTGGATCGATCGCAACCATAGGATCATCGCCGATCGGACCGATCGCAACGGTCCAAGATCGGTCGTGGCCGATCGGGATTAGGGCTTGGATCGATCGCAACCATCGGATCGTCGGCGATCGAACCGGTCGCAACGGTCCGAGATCGGTCGTGGCCGATCGGGATCAGGGCTTGGATCGATCGCAACCGTCGGATCGTCGGCGGTTGGACCGATCGCCACGGTCCGAGATCAGTCGTGGCCGATCTGGATTGGGGCTTGGATCGATCACAACCATGGGATCGTTGGTGATCGGACCGATCGCCACGGTCCGAGATCGGTCGTGGCCGATTGAGATCACGGTTTGGATCGATCGCAACCGTCAGATCGTCGGCGATCGGATCGATCGCCACGGTCCGAGATCGGTCGTGGCTGATCGAGATCCGGGCTTGGATCGATCGCAATCGTCGGATCGTCGGCGATCGGACCAATCGTAATTATCTTTAGAAAATATAATTTTTATCAAATATAATTCTCAAATAAAAATATTGCGACGCATTATCGATGTATTTTCCCAGAAAATAAAAATAATTTCCCAGAGAAAATAAGTTTTAATATTGCGATGCATATATTGCGTTGCAATGTTTTTTAAAAAAATAAATGTTATAAAAAATATAAAAATAAAACATTGTGAGGCAATATATGCATCGCAATTATTTTTAGAAAATATAATTTTTATCAGTTATAATTATTAAAAAAATATTGCAAAGCAATAGCGACACAATTTTCTAAAAATAAAAATAATTTCCCAGAGAAAACAAGTTTTAATATTGCGACGCATATATCGCGTCACAATGATTTTTAGAGAAATAAATGTTGTTAAAAAATTTAAAAATAAAACATTGCGACGCAATATATGCGTCGCAATTATTTTTAGAAAATATAATTTTTATCAGTTATAATTATTAAAAAAATATTGTGACGCATTAGCGATGCAATTTTCTATAAAATAAAAATAATTTTTTCAGAGAAAATAAGTTTTAATATTGCGATACATATATTGCGTCGTAATGATTTTTAGAGAAATAAATGTTATAAAAAAATTTAAAAATAAAATATTGCACAATATATGCGTCGCAATTATTTTCAGAAAATATAATTTTTTTCAGTTATAATTATTAAAAAAATATTATGATGCATTAGCATTGCAATTTCCTAGAAAATAAAAATAATTTTTCCAGAGAAAATAAGTTTTAATATGCGTCGCAATGTTTTTTAGAAAAACAAATGTAATAAAAAAATTAAAAAAAATTTGCGACGCAATATATGCTTCGCAATTATTTTTAGAAAATATAATTTTTATCAAATATAATTATCAGATAAAAATATTGCGACACATTAGCAACATATTTTTTCAGAAAATAAAAATAATTTTCCCGCCGGACATTGGCGCCAAATTAGCAACTCATTAGCTTGCGTCGCTAAGTTTTGCATAAAATAATAAAAAAGGCCAAATTAGTGATGGATTAGCGACGCACTGTTGCGTCGCTAATCTATAATAAATTTTTTAAAAAATAGCGAGTGATTAGCGATACAAATTTGCGTCGCTAATCACTACTATATAAGCTGGGTCGGGCCGCCCTCCCCTCACTTCTCTTCTTCTTCCTCTTCTTACCCTAACCGCCGCCGTCCCCTCCTCCGGCTCCCCCCGCTCTCTCCCCCGGTGCTACGAACCACCGGCGGCAGCTCCCCCCACTCCGGCGGCGTCCCCTCTCTACCAAGGTAAGCCCCCCTCCCCTCATTTAAAAAAAAAACAATCGTTGCCGGCCACGGCCGTCTTCTTCGGCCACGGCCGCTGCCGTGGCCTGGCCATGGTGGCCATGCCACCAAAAAAAAAATAACAGGGGGGGTTTTCCCCACCCCCCCTTCATTGCCGGCCGCGGTGGCTTGGCCACCAAAAAAAAAATAACAGGGGGGGGAGGGTTTCCCCACCCCCCTTCGTTGCCGGTCACGGCTACGGCCGTGGCCATCTTCTCCGGCCATGGCCACTGCCGTGGCCGGCCGTGGGCTGGCCAAGGTAGCCAGGCCGCCAAAAAAAAAATTAACAGGGGGGTTTTCCCCACCCCCCCTTCGTTGCCGGCCACGGCCATGGCCGTGGCCGGCCGTGGCCTGGCCACGGTGGCCAAGCCACCAAAAAAAAATTAACAGGGGGGTTTTCCCCACTCCCCCCTTCGTTGCCGGCCATGGCCACGGCCGTGGCCGTCTTCTCTGGCCACGGCCGCTGCCGTGGCCGCCGTGGCCTGGCCACGATGGCCAGGCCACCAAAAAAAAAATTTAATAGGGGGCGTTTTCCCCACCCCCCCTTCGTTGCCGGCCATGGCCACGGCCGTGGCCTTCTTCTCCGGCCACGCTCATGGCCGTGGCCGACTGTGGCCTGGCCACGGTGGCCAGGCCACCAAAAAAAATCATAGCACTATAACCTTTAGACCCGTTTGAGAATTTGTAAGACTTAGTCTTGCAAATTCTCAAATTGTCCTGGTGGACAGTTTGAGAATATTTTTTGCAATATGTTAGTCTGCTATTAATCATCAATGGTTGAGATTGTGGTTTGTATTTGCTCATGCGTTCTCCTAGTGTGGCATATATGCCACACATTTAGGAGAACATACGGGGAAATGCTGCTAAAATTTCAACGTAAACCATCGATGATAATTAATAGCAGAATAACATATCACAAAAAATATTCTTGAATGGGATAGGGCCTCACCTTTTAGACATGGAGTGATGGTGGAATTAATTTAGGACACTTGATTGCTTGTGAAGTCCGATGATTGAACGAACCGTATTGCGGCCCGGCCCGAACCCAATCCCTAGCATTAGTTGAGTAAAAGAAATAATTTAGTTATATATGTACTAATGCTAATATAGTTTTATATTGTGGTTTCCTTTAATGGTTTACCAAAAATTGTATAAATCGATCAAAAATGAGCAGGGCTCGCTCGTGGATGTATGCAATGATAAAAGATGGCTTGCTTAATCCAGATGCTTTGTGTGCGAAAGGATAAATCATGTGGCGAAGGACTGCTACCACCGAACGACTGAACCATTAAGGAAATCATCTAAACCATAAGTTAACGTGGTTGAGAGTGGTGCTGAGCCTTCTTTCAGGTCGATAAATTTAAAATCCTTAATTAACTCAACCCAATCTTCTTGTGATTGGTGGCTTGATTCAAGAGCTAATGTTTATGTTTGTTTTGATCGCTCCTGGTTCTCCACCTTTCAGGAATCAAGTGGAGGAGGTGTGACACTTGAAAATAATTCTTCAGCACAAGTGCTTGGAAAAGGTCAAGTGGATCTAAAGATGACATCTGAAAAAATTCTGATCCTTCATGAAGTGTTGTTAGTTCCTAGTGTTAAAAGAAATTTGATTAGTAGATCTCTCCTTATATCTAGAGGATATAAAATTGTTCTAGAGTCAAATAAAGTTATAATTACTCATAATAATGAGTTTATTGGTAAAGTCTTTGTTTGTGAAGATCTTTTCAAATTAAATGTATCCTCTAAGTTATCTAATAAAAGTCCTCTTCTTTTTAATGTTGAATCTTCAAATATTTGGCATAGTAGACTTGGTCATGTAAATTTTGATCGTATTCATTATATGACAAATCTTAATCTCTAATGTTCATATTGATAGAAAGTTCAAATGTGAGATTTGTATTCAAGCCAAGATGCCAAGAAAACATTTTAAATTAGTAAATAGGAGTTCAACACTTCTTGACAAAATAGAGTTATTTCATTTAGGTATATTCACCATCGTGGCCTGACTTAAATTTCTTAAGCTTTTTCTCAATTTGGATTTCAGCTTTTACCTTATAAATCTTAAACTTATCTAATACTTCATCCTTAGATTTTATCAAATATATGTAACAATATCGAGAGAAGTCATCAATGAATGTTACAAAGTAACGACTTTCTTCCCGTGTAGAAAACTTAGTAGAGTCATCATACTCTCCTTAGTCCAATGGTGTAGCAGAACGAAAAAATCATACTTTAATGGATATGGTTAACTCAATGTTAATCAGTTCGGGCATACCTGAAAACTTATGGAGAGAAGCTCTTTTAGCTACCTGTTATATTTTCAATAGGACACCCTTTAAGGATAATTCTAAAACACCTTTTGAGCTTTGGAAAGGTAGAACACCCAGGCTAGATTACCTTAAAGTGTAGGGATGCTTAGCTAAGGTAGGAATACCTGAACCTAAGAAGAAAAATAGGACCTAAAATAGTAGATGCAATATTTATAGGTTATTCCCTAAACAGCTGTACAAATAGGTTCCTAGTGATAAACTCTAATATAAGTGGCATCTCAAATAATACTCTTATAGAATCAAGAGATGCTACTTATTTTGAAAATGTTTTTCCTTTCAAGAACCAAGTACCAAATCAACTCTCTTCTAATCCTTTCTTGGTTCATGATTATTTTGAAGCTGGGTCCTCTAATGAGTTAAAGAGAAGAAAA
The DNA here is from genome assembly GCA_900491605.1 of Calamus simplicifolius. Taxonomy (NCBI): domain Eukaryota; kingdom Viridiplantae; phylum Streptophyta; class Magnoliopsida; order Arecales; family Arecaceae; genus Calamus; species Calamus simplicifolius. The sequence continues at coordinate 222,808 of UESW01002057.1, read as the reverse complement.
ATATCTTATTCTGAAGGTGGACCTTCTGAACTTAGGAAAAGTTCAAGGATACGGAAAGAAAAAGACCTTGGTGAATGTTTCTTTACTTTCCTATTCGAATGTGAACCTTCTTCTTTTTCAGAGGCGATATCTTCATATAATGCTCCTTTTTGGAAGGAAGCTATTCTTTCTGAATTTAATTCAATCTTACAAAATAAAACTTGGATCTTATCTGATTTATCCTTTGGAAGTAAACCTTTAGGATGTAAGTGGGTATTTAAGAAGAAATTTAGACCTGATGGTTCAATAGAAAAGTATAATGCTAGATTAGTAGCCAAAGGGTATAATCAAAAGAAAGGGTTAGATTTCTTTGATACCTATTCTCCTGTAGCTAGAATAACAACCCTTAGATCACTTCTTGCTATTGCTTCTATTCATAAGTTGATCATTCATCAAATGGATGTGAAGACTGTGTTCCTTAATGGAGATCTTGAAGAGGAGATCTATATGGAACAGCCTGAAGGTTTTGTTGTAAAGGGACAAGAAGACAAGGTTTGTAAACTTATCAAGTCCCTTTATGGTCTTAAACAGGCTCCTAAACAATGGCATGAGAAATTTGATCAGATCATTCTATCCTTTGGATTTCAGATCAATAACCATGATAAGTGTGTCTATTTTAAGATCATCGACAATGATTGTGTAATCCTTTGCTTATATGTCGATGATATTTTATTTTTTGGAACATCTCTTGAAATTATTTCAAGTGTTAAATCTTTCTCTCTTCTAAGTTTGATATGAAAGATTTAGGTGAAGCAGATATAATCCTAGGGATGAAGCTAATCAAATCCCATGAAGGGATAGCTCTCTCTCTTTCTCATTCTTAGAAAAAATGATCAAGAAGTTTGGTTATTCCAATCTTAAATCAATATCTACTCCTTTTGATCCTAGCTTTCACCTAAAAAAATTTAGGTGACCCAATTAATCAATTAAAGTATTCTCAAATTATAGGATCTATCTTGTATGTAGCAAATAGGACAAGACCTTATATTGCCTATGTTGTAGGAAGGCTTAGTAGATATAATCAAAATCCTAATCAATCTCATTGGATAACCTTAGAAAGAGTGTTCTGATATTTAAAGGGAACACTTAAACTCTCTTTGATGTTCACTAAATACCTGGTTGAGGGTTACAGTGATGCTAATTAGGTCATTGATTCTCATGATTTAAAATCAACCATCGGATATCTCTTTCTTCTCGGCGGTGCTGCTATTGCTTGGGGATCAACTAGACAACTATCATTTCTAGAAACACCATGGAGGCCGAGTTGATAGCTCTGAATACCACCTGTAATGAGGTAGAGTGGATAAAAAATCTAATATCAGAGCTACCTTTGGTACCTAAGCCAGTTCCAGCTATATCAATCCATTGTGATAATAAGGCCGCAATCGAGCCGACTAATCAAAAGAGTACCAATAAAAAGATGAATCGCCATATACGGCTTCGTCATAAGTCTATAAGACAACATAAGAAAAATGATGTTATCTCCTTGGAATTTGTTAAATCTGAGAAGAATTTGGCAGATCAATTAACCAAGGGATTATCTAGGAGTGGAGTCCTAGATTCATCGAGGGGGATGGGGTTTAAGCCCATTATTTGGTCACCAGCAGTGGATACCCAGCCTCTATGATTGGAGATCCAATGAATGAGATTCAATGTGGTAGAAACGAAGCTGATTGAGTGATCGTGTTAGAGCACAAATTTTAAAAAAAAATTTCAACCCATCCCTATGATGAGTGCTCTTATAAAGTGACAAAGTAAATTTGTGTAAAGTTGAGTTATTCTCTTAATGGATCCGAGGTAGGTTATCTGCAGGGTATTAGTCACAAATACCCTTGAAGGATTCATCTATATAAGAATTATCATATTAGGCCGTGACTAAAGGTTTGGGCTAACCTTAAAGAATTCTCATAAAAAATCAAGGTACTAAGCGCAAGGCCTTTAATATGCGCTGACCGCTTAAACCCAATTGATCCATACTATGTGTGTGATTAGTAGAAGTCTAAGTCAAGGACCTAGTTCAAGGTCTAATCCACTATGGTTCCTTCAGATGTATACAATCAACACTAAGTGAGTTCCAAGTCCACATAACATCTCACCCATTGCGCAGTATAAGATGCTAAATTTTTTTATATTAATTTTTATTATTTTTATTATTTTATTTTATTTTTAATTTAAAACTTTTATGAAGGATTGTTGACTTTTCAGCAGTTTGAAAAGTTTTAAAATAAATAAATAAATAAAAGAATGTAAAGGACCCATGCGAGCATTTAATGCTCATGTGGGACGTTGGGAGAACGCTCGCCCGTGAGCGTTCCGTGCTTTATTTTCCATGAACGCTCAAGCGTTCACTCGAGAGTTCCACTTTTTCTTACATTCCGGGAGGAACGGTAATGGAAAGAAAGGTAACAAGGCTAAACGGCTTAAAGTATATATATATATATATATATATATATATATATATGTGGATAAGCTAAAGAAATAGAGATAAAGGATTCAAATCTTAAAAAATTTATTCTATTATTTTCAAGATCCTGCTGTTGCAAGAGCTTTGAGTTTTGTGTCTCAACAAGCTATTGGTGAAAGGTGTATTTAATTTTGTATTGTTACATTTATATTATTTCTTTGGGCATCTAAAGGTTTCATTAGGTTTGCACCTCCATACGATCGTACTCATGATAAGAGGATCGGATCGAGCCGAGTCATTATACCTTGGGACAGATCACTGATAACTCGCATGAGGGAGTGAAAACTTGTTCTTAGGGTAGTGTCTAACATGCCTCGACCATCAAGATTCTTTTTTATATTATGTTTATATTTTGAATTTAAATTTTTAGATTAATTCTCTAGCATTTTCTAGAAAAGATTTTTCGTAAAAACAAAACAATTTTTCTAATAGCTAAGGACAAGTTTTGCTATAACTAGAAATTGCTAGATTTTTATTATAAGTTTTTAAAGGAAAAAATCCTTACTTTTGAGCCTATGCAGAAGCCTTAGAATTTATTTAAAAAATTAAAGAAAAGGAGAGTTTTTGAATTTAAAGTTTAAAATTCAAAATTTGAAATTTGAAAATCAAAATTAAAAAAATTAAAAAAAATTGAAACTCATATTCAAATTTGAATTATTTGAGTTAATTTTACTTAGTGGTTACACTACAAGAGAAAAAAATATAGCGATGCCCAAATGAGTCGCTAATGCGTCGCTAAACATGCTATTACGATGCATTAGCGACGCAATGACGGTGTCGCTGAGATCATCGTCGCAATCTCAATTTGTCACAATTGCGTCGCTTAACGGCGACGCTCTGCGATGCACAAATGCGTCACAATATATTGCGATGCAACTAAATGCGTCGCAATATTGCGACCATCCTAAATACGTCGCTAAATTTAAAACTAATTTTTAATATTTAATATTATTATTAAATATTACGACGCATTCAATTGCGTCGCAATATTGCGACGCATTTATTTGCGTCATAATATTTAATAATAATATTTTAGATATAATAGCGATGCAATTTGAGTCGCTAATGTGTCGCTAATTAAATTTTTTTAAAATATTGCGATGCCAGGTCATTGCGTCGCAATATTTAATAATAATATTTTAGATATATTAGCGATGCAATTTGAGTCGCTAATGCGTCGCTAATTAAATTTTTTTAAAATATTGCGACGCCAGGTCATTGTGTCGCAATATTAAATAATAATATTTTAAAAATATTAGCGATGCAATTTCAATCGCTAATGCGTCGCTAATTAATTTTTTTTAAAAAATAAAATATTAAAAATTAAAATGGTTAATACAATTTCATTGCATTTAAATATTGATCGAAACATTCATAATTCATATTGATCCAAACATTCATCATTCAATTTCCAAAAATAATTAATATATTAAAATTTTGAAGTTTTCATGTACAAAAATAAAAAGTAAAGAAAAAAATAAATCAAGAATCGGCACGATCACGTGGAGGCTGGAAACCCTATGACATGCGGCTAACCATATCCTGTAACTGACGCATCTGCTCTCGCACGTCTGCAAGCTCCTGCTGAAGGCCTCCCGTACACTACTCGAACTCGTGCTCAAACTCCTGTCGAACCTCCTACCGAACGTCCTGTCGAACATCCTGACGAACCTCCTCCGTGATAGATCTACGAATGTCGTCTAAACGCTCGGCATGAATATCGCCAGAATATCGCGAGTTGGAGGCCTGATGGAGAAAATATGCAGAAGCTCTAGTGCCCAGACCATAGACCCTGCGGTCTCGCGGCTGGGCACCAACAGCCTCCAAAAACACACATCGACTCTCCTCTGCTGAGAGTTCGACGGGCGTCCCCCCATCAGTAGAGTCGACCTGCAATGCCTAGGAGTGAAGCTCCTCGACTCGTGTCTTTGAATTATAAAATCAACAATAAATGAATCAATAAATTTCTCTAAATAAAATTTTAGAAATTAAAGATACAACATAAAGCTAATTTCTTACCGCAACCTCCCGTGATCGTGTATCGACCCAGGAACTGTCCCTCCTGGTGTGTGTCACCCTGAATAGACGAAACTCACCAGGATCTCCGCCCTCCTGCTCAGACTATAACAACAGAAAAATTGATATTAAAGTAAGTATTTGTAAATAACTAAATTAGTAATTAAATTATTTATGTTTTCTTACCATACGGCGTCTGTGCTCCTGAATCGAAATGGAGCCCGAAGTGTGGCAGGAGAGACCCATGCCAGGACCGCCCCTCTCGGATCGACGGTTCGTGCTGGCTGATGCGGACCTCCTGCGCCAGTCATCGGACTGCCAGACCTGCTGCCACTCGTGCCAAATACCCTCTGGCACATGCGCAGGACGGTGACCCGATGACCTCCAACGATGAAGCATGTCGGAGTATCGGCGTCCCGTAAGAGCTTCCAATGCTGCCCTAATGGCATCATGGCTGGCAGGGTCCCATGTAAACTTTTTCTGCATTAAAATAAATAGTTAGTTTCAGAATTTATTAAGATTAAGAAATTTTATATCAGTGATAAATTGTATTTAATAAGTTTACCTGAAACTCTGAAAAATAAAACTCCCTCGTTTTGATGAATCAGTCAAAGAGTTTGGATTTATCAAAAATGAAGATGAACCTTGTGTTTACAAGAAAGTTAATGGGAGCGCCATTGTATTTCTGGTCCTATATGTTGATGACATTTTACTCATTGGGAATGATATCCCTACCTTGCAGAGTGTCAAGTCTTGGTTAGGAAAATGTTTCTCAATGAAAGACTTAGGTGAAGCTGCCTATATCCTAGGGATAAAGATCTATAGAATAGATCTAAGAGGCTGATTGGTCTAAGTCAAAGTACTTACATAGACAAAGTACTGAAAAGGTTCAGTATGCAAGATTCTAAAGAGGATACTTGCCTATGTCTCATGGTATTACACTCAGCAAATCTCAGTGTCCTAACACAAAAGATGAGCGAGAGCGCATGAGTAAGATTCCTTATGCTTCAGCAATAGGATCTATCATGTATGCTATGTTGTGCACTAGACCAGATGTCTCTTATGCTTTAAGCATAACGAGTAGATACCAGTCGGATCCCGGTGAGAGTCACTGGACGAAGGTCAAGAACATTCTTAAGTATCTGAGAAGATCTAAAGATATGTTATTGGTGTATGGCGGATTGGAAGATGATCTAGTTGTAAGTGGTTACACAGATGCAAGCTTTCAATCTGACAAAGATGATTTTCGATCGCAGTCAGGATATGTGTTTTGTTTAAATGGTGGTGTTGTTAGCTGGAAGAGTTTGAAGCAAAGCACTGTTGCTGATTCTACAACTAAAGCTGAATACATAGCAGCATCTGATGCAGCAAAGGAAGCAGTTTGGATCAAGAAGTTCATTACTGACCTTGGAGTGGTTCCTAGCATCACAAATCCTGTTGATGTTTATTGTGACAATAATGGTGCTATCGCACAAGCAAAAGAACCTAGGTCACATCAGCGATCCAAACACATTCTTAGGCGTTATCATCTCATTCGAGAAATTATTGAGAGAGGTGACATAAAAATATGCAGAGTTCCAACATATGACAATGTTGCTGATCCATTGACTAAGCCTCTACCACAAGCAAAGCATGATCGTCATGCTAGGTTCATAGGTATTAGATACATTGATGAGTGGGCCTACTACAAGTGGGAGATTGTTAGTAATAGTGCCCTAGGCCTATTGTATGGACATGGTATTTTAAATATTTATGAACATTTACTATTATCATAATTTGCATGTTTATTATATAATAATGTCCTTGAATAATATTATGAATTATTCTAAATGTTCCTAATCGGTTATTGTTGTGGGAATAACAATAAATTAAGATTAGTATGAAATTTGATTGATATTCATGGGATGAATATGTGTATGAGATACAAATCAAATTTATATGTATTTGTTGAGAACAAATATTGGACAAGACCCGCCTTGAGATTAATACATGGATCAAAGTCATAAGTTAATCTCTAGTAGTTGTGTCATTAAATCCTTAGACCTGAGATTTCCATAGTTCTCAACATGAGGAATATTATGTTTTGACATAATCAAACGTTGTCTTTAACCGGATGATTATAAAGATTATGATTGAACATAATAAGAATCATGTAGTGAGATGTGAGTGATTAAGATGGAATTTGTCCCTCTTATTATAAGAGAGATATCTCTGGGCCCCTCGATGATTGAGACTGAGAAATGCATGGCCATGCTCAAATGAATTGATGGAGATCAATATCATTTGTTTAGTCAGTCTAATTGGGTTTTGAGAAATTAAAGATAGAGAGATATAAGGTTGACTTTATCCATGCCTTATATTCTATCAAGATATCATGTGACAAAAGGATTATGTTAATAGCTACTTTAAGGTTGTCTCGGAACATGAGCTTTTCATTTAACTTGGGTAGTCATAATGTCTTGCTAGAGGCCGCTTATGACTTGTAGGTTCAAAATGTGATTTAGGCCTACTGCCAACGTTAATTGAACCTATAGGGTCGCACACTAAGAACGGACAATAATGGTTACGATTTGTTACTCTCTATATAATTTAAAATGATGAGATTATTTTAAATTATAAATAATAATTAGTTGTCATTTAGATTCGAGTTTAATTTTGAGAAAATTTAAATTCATAATTTAAATTGTGACAAGTAATTAAATTGTTACATTTTCTTATTGGATAAGGAAATAATCCATAAAGTTTTTTTTGGTTAAAAATATATTCCTTATTTTGTAAGGAAATGATTTAAATTATTATTTAAAAGGAGTTTTAAATAAATATCAATTAAAATCTTAGTTAACCAAAATTCCTAGCAGGCTTGTATATATGTTCGATATATACGTTTTAGAGTCTGTGGGGCATTTGAAAGGTCGATTGAGGCATTTGAAAGGTCACGTCGATTGGGGCATTTGAAAGGTCACGTCGATTGGGGCTTTTGAAGCATTATATCTTTTGCCTTAAAGATGGAAAAACAGAGAGTTGAATTGAGGGGTTCATTTTTGTGAAAAATGAATGTTGAACTAGCATTCAAAACCATTTTGGTGTCCGTTCGTGTGTGGATACTTGTAGAGGGTGATCGTTTTCTGAAAGGCAGCACCTTTGAAGATCCGAGAAAACCCAACATAAGAAAAGAAGGATTACATACTGATTAAAAAGGTAATAAAAAAAGGTAATAACAAAAGGTAATATTTTGTTTATCCTTCTTTCGGTTTTTATGAAACGCATGTGATTCTTGGTGGGTTATAAATTTATTTTGTTTCCGCTGCAATTTTATTCCAATTAGATTGGATTTTTCATTCCGTAACCCAACAGTGGTATCAGAGCCTCTTGCATTTTCATAAAAATCGAAACTACCATGTTTGATTGTATGTATGAGATGTATATGATCTTGGCATGGTTTGCGTTCTTGTATATATATATATGATATTAGTGTTTGCACGAACGACATAGATAATAGGTTTTCTAAGGTGTTAATTGATGAATCTGTTTCCTGTAAGGATTCGTTAATATGATTAAAAATCCGAATGGGATATTGCAATTAAAGTGTTTAATATCTTGATATATGATTTCGGTGATGTCTTAATTAGATTAATACATGAACTGAATTCACATATCAATAAGGATTTATCAATTGCTGTTTATGGTGGTACGGATGTGAGCCTTAAATTTATTGATGAGATCAATAAAATCAAATTTTAGGATGAAACTTTATTGTATCTCCAAATTTTAGGAACCGCAGTACTACCTAATCAGAGCGCCTTATAAATTTAATTGGTTTTAAAAACATGCCTATTTTCTTTAATGCAATATGTATATGCTATATGATAACATGATATATTTTGCATGGTGTGTTGCTTTGCTTTGTATGGTGCATGGTATGGCCTTGTGACCAATATGATTGGCAGGTTTTTATTATTCTTTTACAAGGGTTGTAATTATCATATATGGCCTGCGTGCTATTTTGTTTCATTATAATTTTTCTTTTACTTTTAGTAGTATTTGTTTATTTATTGTAATAAAGCAAGAAGACAAAGCAAACCATTTAAAATCCTGCAATCCAACCATGGTGATAGAGGAGCTAGGTGTCTATGCACATGATGATGGTCAAGTAGACATTATGGTGTTGCTCATTATTACCTAGGATTGACCATTGATCTTCATATTGGCTTATGAAGATCAATCTTGATAAGGTCATACTATGACATGTTTATTACATACATGTATGAGATGCTATGTATGATGTTTCATAAGTATGTGATGCTATGTGTGATATCAATGAGTATGTGATACTAAATGCATGATGAGATCTGCTAATCTATCTAGATCCCTCACATAAAATCTTAAGTTGACATGCCATCCATATTTGAACACTTGTCAAGGCTTTTATCACCTTAATGTGGGTTCTACCAAAGTAGAAGTACATTGGGTTACATTAGTGAGGCAAGATGGGTAATGGTGCTACCCATATGTTTAAAAATGGTTTAACTTAATTAGGTTATCAAAACGGTTTTGGGCCTAATGGCATGAGATGGGATTTAAACATGCCGAGACATATGATGTCATAATCCCATAAATTTCTAAGAGTTGCATGAGTTGCAATTGGTAAGAGTTACCTACCTAAAAAACTTAATTTTAAGCGTCATGCCAAAGCTGACTTAAAGTTGAGTATAAATATGGATCTTAGCTCACTAAATTAATATGATTTTATCATTGAGGGTTGTTAATTTAGTGGGAGTTTTTCATAATCAAAATACTTAACGAACTTTGCATTTATTGTAGATGGCCAACAATGATAACAATTCTACTATGTCACTGCGATCAATCCTTGCGAAGGACAAACTTACTGGGACTAATTTCCTTGACTGGTTTCGAAATTTGAGAATTGTTCTCAAACAAGAAAGGAAGCTTTATGTCCTGGATCAACCTCACCCTGAAGAACCAGCCGATAATGCTTCTAGAGCTGAAAAGAATGCTTATGAGAAGCATCATAATGACTCTATTGATGTTGCATGCTTGATGCTAGCTACCATGAGTTCTGAACTTCAGAAAGATTTGAAAACATGGAAACTTATGATATGATTGTCAATCTAAAGGAAATGTTCCAGCAACAAGCAAGGCAAGAAAGGTATGATACTACCAAGCATTGCACTCTTGTAAAATGGCTGAGGGTGCTTCAGTTAGCGCTCATGTGTTGAAAATGAAAGGCTATATTGAGCACCTTGATAGGCTTGGATTTCCAATGAGCCAAGAGTTGGCAACAGATTTGATCCTAAATTCACTTCCTGATAGTTATGATCAGTTTATCATGAACTATAACATGAATGAAATGGACAAATCAATTTCTGAGCTGCATACGATGCTTAAAACTGCTGAACAGAATATTAAGTCCAAGCCTGGCCATATTCTGATGGTTCAAAAGGGAAAGGGCCTTATGAAGAAAAGAAAAGGAAAGGGAAGGGAAGGGCTGGAAAGTCCAATGCTCAACCCAAGCCCAATCCTAAACCCAAGGCTAAAGCCCCAAAGGAGGGTGTCTGTTTCTTTTGCAATGAACCTGGTCATTGGAAGAGAAACTGCAAGCTGTATTTGGAGGATCTAAAGAAGAAGAAGAAGACTGGTGAGACCGGTTCTTCAGGTATTTATGTTATAGAGATTAATTTTTCTCCTTCTAGTTCCTGGGTATTAGATACTGGATGTGGATCTCACATTTGCACAAATGTGCAGGGGCTCAAAAGGAGTAGACAACTGAAGAAGGGCGAAGTTGATCTTCGAGTAGGCAATGGAGCAAAAGTTGCTGCTTTAGCTGTAGGAAGTTATGAACTTTCTTTGCCCAGTGGGCTTTTGTTAGTTTTGAACAATTGCTATTATGTTCCTACAATGTGTAGGAATATTATTTCAGTTTCTTGTTTGGATAATGATGGTTTTTCTTTTATTATTGAGAATAATAATTGCTCCATTTATCATAAAGACATGTTCTATGCAAATGCCGAATTACTAGATGGTCTTTATGTTTTGAATCTTCAAAAATCCAACAATTCTTCTGTCTATAACATAACTACTAAGAAAGTTAAGTCCAATGACTTAAATTCAACCTATCTTTGGCATTGTCGCCTTGGCCATATAAATGAGAAATGCATATCAAAACTCCATCAAGATGGACTTTTGAACTCATTTGATTTTGAATCATATGATACATGTGAATCTTGTCTATTGGGTAAGATGACAAAGGATCCCTTTACTGGACACAGTGAAAGGGCCAATGAATTATTGGGCCTAATACATACAGATGTATGTGGACCATTAAGTTCAGAAGCCATAGGAGGTTACAAGTACTTCATTACATTTACTGATGACTTCAGTAGATATGGTTATGTCTACTTGATGAGACACAAATCTGAATCATTTGAAATGTTTAAATCTTTTCAATATGAAGTACAAAACCAACTTGGCAAACAATCAAGGCACTTCGATCTGATCGAGGTGGAGAATATTTGAGCCAAGATTTTTATGACCATCTTAGAAGTTGTGGAATCATTCCACAGCTAACTCCTCCTGGAACACCGCAATGGAATGGTGTGTCTGAAAGAAGGAATCGAACCTTATTAGATATGGTTCGATCTATGATGAGTCTAACAGATCTTCCACTTACCTTTTGGGGTTATGCACTTGCCACAGCTGCGTTCACACTAAATCGAGTTCCAACCAAAGCGGTTGAAAAGACGCCATATGAGATGTGGAATGGTAAAAAGCCCAGTTTGTCTTTTCTTAAGATTTGGGGTTGTGAAGCTTATGTAAAACGTCAAGTTTCAAATAAGCTGGAACCCAAGTCTGATAAATATTTTTTTGTGGGATATCCTAAAGAGACTAAAGGATACTACTTTTACAATCCCATTGAGAACAAAGTGTTTGTTGCTCGGAATGGTGTCTTTCTAGAAAGGGAATTTATTTCTAAAGGAACCAGTGGGAGCAAGGTACAAATCGAAGAGATTCGAGAACCACAAGATAACATTGAACCGCCTATGGATGCTCAAAGTCAACAAACCACTGTTGACACACCACCTGTAGCACAAAAGTTACGTAGATCTGATAGGATACGTCATGAGCCCGAGAGATATGGATTTCTTGTGACTGATAATCATGATGTATTGTTAGTGGATCAAAATGAACCTACTACCTATCAAGAGGCTATGTTAGATCCAGACTCTGAGAAATGGTTAGAGGCCATGAAGTCTGAAATCCAATCCATGTATGATAATCAGGTATGGACCTTGATTGAGCCACCTAAAGGTACAAAGACTATTGGGTGCAAATGGGTTTTCAAAAAGAAAACTGACATGGATGGTAAAGTGCATACTTACAAAGCAAGGCTAGTTGCAAAAGGTTTCAAACAAACTCATGGTATAGACTATGATGAAACTTTTTCACCTGTAGCCATGCTTAAGTCTATTAGAATTCTTATTGCCATTGCTGCATATTATGACTATGAGATTTGGCAAATGGATGTTAAAACAGTGTTTCTTAATGGAAACTTACTTGAGGATGTGTACATGACACAACCTGAGGGTTTTGTACAACCTGAGAATTCTAGTAAAGTATGCAAGCTTCAAAGATCCATTTATGGTTTGAAGCAGGCTTCTCGGAGTTGGAATCTTCGTTTTGATGAATCAGTCAAAGAGTTTGGATTTATCAAAAATGAAGATGAACCTTGTGTTTACAAGAAAGTTAGTGGGAGCGCCATTGTATTTCTGGTCCTATATGTTGATGACATTTTACTCATTGGGAATGATATCCCTACCTTGCAGAGTGTCAAGTCTTGGTTAGGGAAATGTTTCTCAATGAAAGACTTAGGTGAAGCTGCCTATATCCTAGGGATAAAGATCTATAGAGATAGATCTAAGAGGCTGATTGGTCTAAGTCAAAGTACTTACATAGACAAAGTACTGAAAAGGTTCAGTATGCAAGATTCCAAGAGAGGATACTTGCCTATGTCTCATGGTATTACACTTAGCAAATCTCAGTGTCCTAACACAAAAGATGAGCGAGAGCGCATGAGTAAGATTCCTTATGCTTCAGCAATAGGATCTATCATGTATGCTATGTTGTGCACTAGACCAGATGTCTCTTATGCTTTAAGCATAACGAGTAGATACCAGTCAGATCCCGGTGAGAGTCACTGGACGGAGGTCAAGAACATTCTTAAGTATCTGAGAAGATCTAAAGATATGTTCTTGGTGTATGGCGGATTGGAAGATGATCTAGTTGTAAGTGGTTACACAGATGCAAGCTTTCAATCTGACAAAGATGATTTCGATCGCAGTCAGGATATGTGTTTTGTTTAAATGGTGGTGCTGTTAGCTGGAAGAGTTCGAAGCAAAGCACTGTTGCTGATTCTACAACTGAAGCTGAATACATAGCAGCATCTGATGCAGCAAAGGAAGCAGTTTGGATCAAGAAGTTCATTACTGACCTTGGAGTGGTTCCTAGCATCACAAATCCTGTTGATGTTTATTGTGACAATAATGGTGCTATCGCACAAGCAAAAGAACCTAGGTCACATCAGCGATCCAAACACATTCTTAGGCGTTATCATCTCATTCGAGAAATCATTGAGAGAGGTGACGTAAAAATATGCAGAGTTCCAACAGATGACAATGTTGCTGATCCATTGACTAAGCCTCTACCACAAGCAAAGCATGATCGTCATGCTAGGTTCATAGGTATTAGATACATTGATGAGTGGGCCTAGTGCAAGTGGGAGATTGTTAGTAATAGTGCCCTAGGCCTATTGTATGGACATGGTATTTTGAATATTTATGAACATTTACTATTATCATAATTTGCATGTTTATTATATAATAATGTCCTTGAATAATATTATGAATTATTCTAAATGTCCCTAATCGGTTATTGTTGTGGGAATAACAATAAATTAAGATTAGTATGAAATTTGATTGATATTCATGGGATGAATATGTGTATGAGATACAAATCAAATTTATATGTATTTGTTGAGAACAAATATTGGACAAGACCCGCCTTGAGATTAATACATGGATCAAAGTCATAAGTTAATCTCTAGTAGTTGTGTCATTAAATCCTTAGACCTGAGATTGCCATAGTTCTCAACATGAGGAATATTATGTTTTGACATAATCAAACGTTGTCTTTAACCGGATGATTATAAAGATTATGATTGAACATAATAAGAATCATGTAGTGAGATGTGAGTGATTAAGATGGAATTTGTCCCTCTTATTATAAGAGAGATATCTCTGGGCCCCTCGATGATTGAGACTGAGAAATGCATGGCCATGCTCAAATGAATTGATGGAGATCAATATCATTTGTTTAGTCAGTCTAATTGGGTTTCGAGAAATTAAAGATAGAGAATATAAGGTTGACTTTATCCATGCCTTATATTCTATCAAGATATCATGTGACAAAAGGATTATATTAATAGCTACTTTAAGGTTGTCTCGGAACATGAGCTTTTCATTTAACTTGGGTAGTCATAATGTCTTGCTAGAGGCCGCTTATGACTTGTAGGTTCAAAATGTGATTTAGGCCTACTGCCAACGTTAATTGAACCTATAGGGTCGCACACTAAGAACGGACAATAATGGTTACGATTTGTTACGCTCTATATAATTTAAAATGATGAGATTATTTTAAATTACAAATAATAATTAGTTGTCATTTAGATTCGAGTTTAATTTTGAGAAAATTTAAATTCATAATTTAAATTGTGACAAGTAATTAAATTGTTACATTTTCTTATTGGATAAGGAAATAATCCATAAATTTTTTTTGGTTAAAAATATATATTCCTTATTTTGTAAGGAAAGGATTTAAATTGTTATTATTTAAAAGGAGTTTTAAATAAATATCAATTAAAATCTTAGTTAACCAAAATTTTTAGCAGGCTTGTATATATTCGATATATACGTTTTAGAGTCTATGGGGCATTTGAAAGGTAACGTCGATTGGGGCATTTGAAAGGTCACGTCGATTGGGGCATTTGAAAGGTCACGTCGATTTGGGCTTTGAAATGTCATATCTTTTGCCTTAAAGATGGAAAAATAGAGAGCTGAATTGAGGGGTTCATTTTTAAAAAATGGAATGGTTGAACTAGCATTCAAAACCATTTTGGTGTCCGTTCGTGTGTGGATACTTGTAGAGGGTGATCGTCTTTCTGAAAGGCAGCACCTTTGAAGATCCAAGAAAACCCAACACAAGAACAGAAGGATTACATATTTATTAAAAAGGTAATAACAAAAGGTAATAACAAAATGTAATATTTTGTTTATCCTTCTTTCGGTTTTTATGAAATGCATATGATTCTTGGTGGGTTATAAATTTATTTTGTTTCCGCTGCAATTTTATTCCAATTAGATTGGGATTTTTCATTCCGTAACCCAACATATAATTACGATTAATGATTGAATATGTAAAAATATAACATATATAAAAATAAATTGAATTTAAAAAACCTCTATGTTTAGTCGGTTTCATTTGTTTCGTGAAATCTTGGTTCAACATCCGATGCCGTATCGGACTGCAATTCAGTTTCCTTATCATCAGAAGGAAACCGAACATTTGCATCCGCTATTTCTTGGATATCACTATTTGGATCTCTAAGTGATGTTTCAGGAGCCCTTGTGTCATCCTCAATTGCATGCATTTCCATCTCATCCTCTTGAAATGCAGGGCACTCGGCTGATTGACTTGATGAACTCTCGTCTAATACGATTGTTGAACGTGGGACGATTTTAGAAACAACCCACCAATCTTGCTTGTCGTTGCGCAAACTTGGATATCCGCAGTAAAACACTTGCTGAGCTTGGGATGCAAGGATGAATGGTTCATATTTTTGCAATCTTCGTCGATGGTTCACTTCAACTAAGTTGTAGTCGTTATGAACCCTTTTACCCATAGGAACTGTCGGATCGAACCAATCACAACGAAATAATACGGTTCGTTTCATAGGCCAATCGGGATATTCAACTTCAACCACCTCTACTAACTTTCCGTAATAATCCTGCATATTTGCTCCAACACTTTCTTCTTTAATACACACGCCCCAATTCTGCGTGCCTCTTGAAGCTGCTAATCGTTCAATCTGAAATTTGTACCCATTAACAAATAGCAAGTAGAGGTTGTTACGGTCTTCAATGACCATTGCGATAGACATTTAATGAAAATATTGTCGGTTGTGGACCATGGGTCGTTTACCTATAAATTAATAAGCTATTCACAACCAATTCAAAAAATAAAAGCCATGATTGAAATTGATTGAGTGATACTACTCACAAATTCATAAAACCAGTAAGCGAACTTCGTTTCTAACTTCTGCTGAATTGCAACTTGACTGATGTCGGGATTCATCTGTCGTTATCTATCACAATGCATCCTTATGGGATGATAATGATTAAAACTTATGTTAGCAATTAAATATTATGGTATATTGTAATTTAAATTAGAAGTTCCAATTAAGCATTGAAGTATACACTTACTCAATATATGGATCAACTTCTCTACAGTTCATTAGGATGTAATAATGTGCTGCATTATACTCTATATCGCTAAGATTTCTTGACTTCTGCCCTCCAAATGAATGGCCGATACCTTTAAAAATTGATATTCTACCGTCATTAGGTTCTCCTTCGTCCACACATACGTCATCGTTACGATCAAGATTTTGGCTCCTTGTGTGGATGTGACCCTCAAAGTAATGCGAGGCAAAAGCTGAAACTTCTTCGACCAAGTGTGCATTGCATATAGAACCTTCAACCCTTGCCTTATTACGCACATTATTTTTTAACTTCTTAAGGTACCTATATGTAAAGTTGAGACAAAAAATTAACCAATTTTCTCGCAATGAAATAATATTTGAAATGTCAACATGTCTTAATGATGTACATATTTACCTCTCGAAAGGATACATCCAGCGATACTGCACGGGACCAGATATGCTCGCTTCGTATGGCAAGTGAACAGGTAAATGCTGCATTGAGTCAAAAAAACTCGGAGGAAATATTTGCTCCAGCTTGCATAAAATAATTGAAATTTCCTCCTCAAGCCTTTCCATGGATGCAGAAGTAATGACTGTGGCAGACAACTCCTTGAAGAACAAGCTGAGCTCTATCAATGCCTTCCAGACATGTTGCGGAAGCAACTCACGAAAAGCTATAGGAAATAACCATTGCATGAAAATATGGCAGTCGTGACTCTTCATGCCGAACAACTTGAGCTTATGCATGTCCACACACCTACCGATATTTGAGGCATAACCATCTAGAAATTTTAACCCTCTAAGCCAGTTACATAAAACTTCTCGTGAATTTTTGTCAAGAGTGTAACATGCTTTAGAATAGGTCCCGTCGGCACTCCTCCTCAAATCACCTCTTCTGCAATACTGATTAAGTTCTTTTCTTGACTTTGCAGTATCTTTGGTTTTTCCCGGGATGTTTAGCACCGTGTTAAATATGTTATCGAAGAAATTTTTCTCGATATGCATAACATCCAAGTTGTGTCGGATGAGATTTGTGCTCCAATAAGGCAAATCCCAAAATATACTCCACTTCTTCCAGTTATGTTCTTTACATATACGGCCATTTATTCTATCTGCATCTGGTTCCCAAGCATACCTCAACCCCAAATGCTCTATAGTATCAAATATATCCGTGCTGGACCTAACCAGTTCGGCGAATTTTGTGACTGCTTTGTTCTTCGAAAGGCGATCAAGTTACGCCTGTAAGGATGATATGAGGGCAAGAACTTCCTATGATTATCAAACCATGACTGCTTACCACTCTTCTGTAATGTAAATGCATCCGAATC
Source organism: Calamus simplicifolius (assembly GCA_900491605.1). NCBI lineage: Eukaryota > Viridiplantae > Streptophyta > Magnoliopsida > Arecales > Arecaceae > Calamus > Calamus simplicifolius. Next base: position 205,410 of record UESW01002057.1, on the reverse strand, counting down.
ATACATGCAATGAGGGCATGCCAGACGTCCAGTAATGCTCCAACCAGACAACATTGCATATGCCGGGAAGTCACTTATTGTCCACATCAAAGCAGCTCTCATGATGAAATTCTGTTTCATAGAAATGTCGTAGGCTACGACTCCTGTTTCCCATAACATTTTCAATTCGGCCACCAACGGTTGCAGGAAGACATCAATCTTTTCCTTTGGATTTGATGGTCCTGGAACCAAAACTATTAAAAACATTGCAGTATCTTTCATGCACTTCCATGGAGGAAGGTTATATATAATCAGTATCACAGGCCAACATGAATACTGTTGCCCTGCTTGACCAAATGGTTGGAAGCTATCGGTACAAAGACCTAATCTCATATTCCTTATATCTTCAGCGAAATCAGGATGATTTTTATTGAAATGCTTCCAAGCCTTTGAATCTGATGGATGCCGCATTTCATCCTCTTTAGATTCATGTTCGGCATGCCATCTCATATCAGCAGCTGTAGCCTCAGATCTGTATAATCTCTGCAGGCGTGAGGTAAGAGGAAAGTAATGCATTCTCTTGTAAGGCACACTTTTCCTCCTACTTGTACTGGCTCCCCCTTCGTTGTTTTTGTACCTCGATTGCTCACAAATCTTACACCATCTCAGCTCTGAGTCTTCACCCTAATATATCATACAATTATTCAAGCAACAATCGATCTTATTAACTGGGAGCCCAAGCCCACGCAACAACTTCTTCGTTGAGTAAAAACTATCTGCTGCAACATTATCATTTGGCAAATTTTTTTTGATTAACCCAGCTACAGAATTGAACGCCTTTTCTGATAATCGATGTTCTGCCTTAATATTCAACAACCGAGCAGCCATAGACAACTAGGAATGACCCTCACAACCAGGATACAATTCTTGATTTGCAGCACACAACATATCATAAAATTGCTGTGCATCTAGATTTGGTTCTTCCATAAATGCATTCTGATTGAATTCATTACCCGATGCATTCATCACCATTTCTTCATATATGTTTAAATTCACAAATGGTTCATCTTCGGGAATTGACACTTGTTGGCTTGTAACAGCTACCGGAATTTCCTTCGGTTCACCATGACAATACCAAACATCGTAATCAGGAACAAACCCCTTTTTACACAAATGCACCTTAACAGTTTCAACATATCTGTAGGCTTTATTCTGACACCTGTGGAAGTTGCATGGGCACCTAATCCTAGGCCCATCCATCCATTCAGGTTGGCTATATGCAAATGCGATAAATTCTTCCAATCCATTCAGAAATCTAGATTTGAATTTCTTCTTCTTAAAATTCTTTCCCCTAGGTTTGAATTGATTTGGAGTTGGATTTGACTCGGTCAGATGGATTTTAGGTCCAAGATCGGTCTTTTAATTTTGATTGAGCTTAAGTCGGTGTTCTTCTTCAATCCTAATAGAGTTAATCACTTATGTTAGGGTCAAGCTATCTTGCTTATGGCTTAGCTTTCATGTAAAGGATGACCAAGAAGGTAGAAGGGCATCTACTAAGGCTTGGACTTTATAGTTTTCAAAAAAACTATAGCCAGTCAACTCAGACTTTCTAAGAAAATCTTGAAATTCATGTATTTGAATACTAATAGGTTTGGAATATACCATTATATACTTTCAAAATTTTAAGATGATGAATCGATCTAGACCAGCATCAACCATCCCATATTCAGCCTCAAGGGCATCCCAAAGTTCCTTAGCAGTTTTAGTGGGAAGGTAGATATCATAAAGGTTATCAGATAGAGCACTTAAAATTTTATGTCTACAATGAAAATCTATTTCTTGGGGTGTTTTTAATGTTGATGAAGAGGAAGTATCAACTATACTTGAAGAACTTTGTTGAGTATTAAATTTGGGATATGGTAATTCTATGGCAGAAAATAGGTCTAAAATGGTAAGCCAGTATTTCACTTGGCTTTCCACCTCCTAAAGAATGATCCATTAAATTTTTTAGATTTGATTGTACTAAGAACATCAGAACCCATTTTGAGTAAGTTGGTTGCTTAATTCGTTCCGCACCACCAAAAGTTAAAGGTTTAGCCTTATAATTTTAATTTATTAAATTAGTGACTTTTCAGATATTTCTAGATTTTAAATTTAAATTCAAAAATTTAAATCTAGAAACTACTTGCAATAATAAGATAACCACGAAGTAAATTAACTCAAATAATTCAAATTTGAATTTGAGTTTCAAAAATTTTTTAAATTTTTTAAATTTTTATTTTTGAATTTCAAATTTGAATTTCAAATTTCAAAATTTGAATTTTAAACTTCAAATTCAAAACCTCTCCTTTTTTTATTTTTTTAAAATAAATTCTAAGGCTTCTGCATAGGCTCAAAAGTAAGGATTTTTTTCTTCAAAAACTTATAATAAAAATCTACCAATTTCTAGTGATAGCAAAACTTGTCCTTAGCTGTTGGAAAAATTATTTTGTTTTTACAAAAAAATCCTTCCTAGAAAATGCTAGAGAATTAATCTAAAAATTTAAATTCAAAATACAAACGTAATATAAAAAGAATCTTGTTGGTCGAGGCGTGTTAGATACTGTCCTAAGAACAAGTTTTCGCCCCCTCGTGCGGGTTATCGGCGATATGTTCCTAAGGTACAACGATCCGGCTCGATCCGATCCTCCTATCACGAGCACGATCGTATGAAGGTGAAAACCCAATGAAACCTTCAGATGCCCAAAGAAATAATATAAATGTAATAATAAAAAATTAAATACACCTTTCACCAATAGGTTGTTGAGACACAAAACTCCGAGCTCTTGCAACAGAAGGATCTCCAAAATAATAGAATAAATTTTTTAAGATTTGAATTCTTGTATCTCTATTTCTTTAGCCTATATATATATATATATATATATATATATATATATATATTAAGCCGTTTAGTCTTGTTACAGTTCCTCTTGTTAGCCTTATTATTGTTCCTTTCGAATGCAAGGAAAAGCGAATGCTCGAGCATTCGTGGAAAATAAAGCACGGAACGCTCACAAGTTGTTCCGCGAATGCTCGCCAGGCGAGCGTTACGCGAAGGCTCGCAAGTGAGCGTTCTCCCAACATCCCACGTGAGCATTTTAAATGCTCGCGTGGGTCTTTACATTCTTTTTTTATTTATTTATTTTAAAACTTTTCAAACGACTAAAATGCTCGTGTGGGTCTTTACATTCTTTTATTTATTTATTTATTTTAAAACTTTTAAAACGGCTCAAAAGTCAACAATGATGCTGGTAAAATTTAAAAGAAATAAAGGGGTGGATGTGCATATGGTTCATGTAACTTCATGGAGTTTCTTCATTTTCATGGGTTTGAGAGCCTTGTTGGTGGTCGTTGTTTATTTGAGTTCCTTCTCAATGTATGCATGCGTGTGTCATGGGTCCTTAAAAAAGGTAAGAAGGGTTTGTTCTAAGGTTGGAGTGAAACTTTGTTTCAATTCAAGACCTGTCTTCAGTATGATTTAGAGGAAGGATAGAAGTTTTTAGGTGGTTAAAGATTCTTTATGAAGTATTATAAAGCTACCACGATGAATATGTTTGCAAAGACATAGCCTTACTGATAAACCATGATTTTTTTTGTGAGCAAAGCAGTGTTACGAAATGAGAATCTAGTAGGTGAAAATACGAATATGCCTGCGAAACACAAATAGAGGTGTAACAAACTAATTACACTACAACAAATGTAGGCTTTGCCTACAATTTTTGCGCCTATGAATTTAAAATCATAGGTAAAAGAAATCTTTCTTAATAATTTTTTAAAATCGTAGGCAAAGATTCTATAGTAAAAGAATTTTTAATATGATATATATATATATTGCTATGGAAATTCTTTTCCTACGACAAAACTCGAATCGTAGGAAAAGGCCTCCTTAGAAAAACCTTTGCATATGATTTTAGTAAAAATCATAGGGAATATTTTTATTCTTAGGTCAACACATTTTTGGAGGTAAAATCACCCACTAATATTTTCCTTAAAAAGCCTTTTCCTATGATTTTAGGGAAATGCTCTGGACCATTCCTTATGCCATACTGAAAATCATAGGGAATTGCTTTGTTCTTGGCTCAACAAATTTTTAGAGGCAAAATAATTGGCAAATTTTTTTTTTTTTCGTAAAAAGCCTTTTCTTATGATTTTCATAAAAATATAGAGAAAAGCTTTTATATAGACCTTTCCCTATGATATACTAAAAATCATAGGGAAAGGGCTTTGCCTACCAGTTAAATTAAGTCATAGGCAAAGGCTGTGAAGTGAACCTTTGCCCACGAAATAAGACAACCTTGTAGGCAAAGGTTCGCTAGCCTGGTTTTGCCTACAATTGAAATGGAAATCGTAGGCAACCTAGCGGATCCTTTGCCTACGAAGTCCATAAAATTTCGTAGGCAAATGCTTCTTTTCCTAGGGAAAGGCTAACTAAAAATTAGCCTCAGCTTATCTGCTTCCTCACTTTGTCCTAATTCCTGAGTTTCGCCTCCCATCACCGTCGGGTTTTGTACTCATAGCCGAGGGTTCCTCCTTCTATCATTGCCGGGTCCCATACTCATAGCCGAGGAGACCTTTCGAATGCTTCACTCATATGCTTCCCTCACTCTCTGCCCTAATTCCTGAGTTCTACCTCCCATCATCGCCGAGTTTCGTACTCGTAGTCGAAGGTTCCACCTCCCATCTGGAGTTCCCAATCTTTTTCTCTTGCCACCGCTTCTGCCACCGTGGGCGCTACAGGAGGTTCGAATTTTTGTTGTTTTTTGCTAAGAATGGGTAAGGATCCATTCGTTGGTTATTTAATTATATCTTTAAATTCTCTTTTGCTGTTTCTTTTGATATGTTTCAATGGGATAAAATGCAACTCAGTCTAAATAGGAATCATGTATTTGTATGTATGTGTTTGTGAAATGAATTGCTGCATTATTGGCTTCTCTCAGTTCACCTTGGCTATTTCAAACTTTGATAATGTAGAGGCATGAATTCTGAATCAAACAACCTTTTTATCTAACACACATACAACACACTTGCAGATGCACAGTTTAGGAAGAAAAACTAGAAAAGGTTTTGCAGATGTGAAATATGCTTTTTTAAGGCTGAATCCAATGCCTAATCAATCATTATGTAAGTCTTCTTTTTTAGGCTAAATCCATACATATGCACATATATATATAGTTTTGGTAAGCTTCTTTTGATTTAGTTTACATTATTCTTATTATGCTGATCAAATGTTGGCACGGTATAGTTACACTGAAACATTGCAACTTCAATTGATTTGATTAGAATATCCAACAATTGTGATTTTAATTACTGAAGTCTTGCTTTATGAATTTAATGTTGATTTTAATGCTGATTGATTTTGTTGTTTTGAATCACATTTCGGAGGGTTCGGTGGGAAAACTTTCATTATTTTAAAGAATTTAGTGATCTTTTTTGACTACTATCAATTTGTTATTAGAGGTAAACTATTAAACTTAGAAGTTCTATTGAACAATTGTTATACATAGATGACTGTTATACTTAGTCATTTGGTTGATTTATTTTTATATCTTTATGTATAGAATGTTAGTATAGTAGAAAAGGAGATTTATCAATTTAAATTCATAATATGTGTCACATAGTGTCTATTATGTGACTTTTTTATTTGCATATCATTTTCATGACATTATAACCTTTAGGCCCGTTTGAGAGTTTGTAAGACTGAATAGTCTTACAAATTCTTGAATTATCCTAGTGGATTGTTTGAGATTATTTTTTACGATATATTAGTCTACTATTAGTTATCGTTGGTTAATATTTTGGGATGTATTTCCTCATATGTTCTTCTAGTGTGGCATATACACTACGTATATGCTACACATTTGGGAGAACTATGGGAAATGCTGCTGAAATTTTAATGTAAATGATGATGATTACTAGTAGAATAATATATCACACAAAATAATCTTGAATGGGATAAGGCCTTACCTTTTAGATTATTTGGAGTGAAGGTGAAACTTATTCAGTATACTTCTTACATGCATATAAATTATAGGATATGTCAAGATGACAATTGATAAGAGCTGGACTTCCATAAGTAATCGTTTGTCAAAGGAATATCTTGATGGTGTTAAGATGTTTATTTCAAGGGCAGAGAGTATGTTAATGAAGACGGTAAAGTGAGATGCCCATGTCGAAAGTGTCTTAATCTTTATTGGTATAAATTGAGGGTCGTTCATAATCACTTGATTGATAAGGGTTTCCAACAATCATATCGAACATGGTTTTATCATGGAGAGTCTTTTCAGCCTCAACAACCAGAACATGTGGAAGTCATTGATGAAAGATGTTGGTGATGAAATGTTAGATGTATTAGCTGATATTATTGGCCCGAGTACATCTGAAACCCCTTGTGAGACATTTAATGATGATCCCGAAGTTTTAAGAACTTCGTTGATCAATATGATGAGTTGTTTAAAGAGATAGAAACTGAATTGTACCCTGGGTGTACAAATTTCTCTTCCTTGACTTTCCTAGTGAAGCTTCTTCACTTGAAAGTTTTAAATAATTGGAGTAACAAGTCTTTTGATATGCTTTTAAAGCTTCTTAAGGAGGCATTTCCAAATGGGACAAAGTTGGCAGGTTCATATTATGAAGCAAAAAATTTATTACGCAATCTTGGCCTAGGATATGAGGCCATCGATGTATGCAAGTATGATTGTGCTATATTTTGGAAAGAAACTGCGAGTATGCAAAATTGTCCTGTGTGTGGAGAATCTCGTTGGGTCGATATAAATACAAAAGGAAAAAAAGTGTCACATAAAGTCTTGCGGTATTTTCCATTGACTCCTCGATTAAAACGACTTTATAGTTCACGACACACAGCAAAAGATATGAGGTGGCATGAAAGTGAACGTCCTAAGAACGAAGGTGTACTTAGGCATCCCGCAGATGGAGAATCTTGGAAGGATTTTGACAAAAAGTATCCTGATTTTGCACAAGAAACTAGAAATGTTCGTTTGGGTTTGGCAACTGATGGATTTAATCCATATGGGAATATGAGCAACTCATACAGCATGTGGCCAGTTATTATGGTGCCTTATAATTTCCCACCTTGGAGGTGTATGAAAGAAACAAACATGATTATGTCTTTATTAATCCCTGGTCCTAAAGCTCCTGGCAAGGATTTTGATGTTTTTTGAGGCCTCTTGTAGATGAATTGAAAATGTTATGGGAGGTTGGTGTCGACACTTATGATGCATACACTAAGTCAATGTTTCGTATGCGTGCTGCTATTACATCTTCATCTCATGACTATCCTGCATTTCAATATATATCTGGATGGAGCACCAAAGGATATAAAGCATGCTATACTTGTAACGAAGAAACACCTTCGACAAAAATAAGAAGTAAAATTGCATATGTCGGACATAGGCGTTTTCTTTCCATAAATGAAACTGCTTTGAGAAAGAGTAGACAGTTTAATGGTGAGCCTGATTATCGGGAACCTCCACTGCAATATACTGGTGAAATTATATTAAGACAATTAGAAAAGTTACCAGAGAAGATATCAGGGAAGCATAAGAATTTTGGGGGCAAAAAAGTTGCACGGTCTCCTACCGAGTTGAACTGGAGTAAGAAGAGTATTCTTTATGAATTACCATATTGGTACAATGTGTTATGCAGACACAATTTAGATGTTATGCATATCGAAAAAAAAATGTGTGTGACAGCTTGTTGGGAACTTTATTGAGCATCGATGGCAAGTCTAAGGATACAACCAAAGCAAGACTTGATCTTGAAGATTTAAACATTAGAAAAGAATTACACATATTTAAAGATGGGAACCGATGAAAGAAGCCATTGTTGTTGTTATTGATTTTAGAGTGTTTAGTATTTAATTTTTGAATTATTTTATTTATAGTTGTTGTCGTCGTCATCGTTGTTATTGTTGTTGCTGCTGCTGCAATTATTACTGTTGTTGTCATAGCCTTAATTGTTTATACCAAGTTGTTACCTCCTAATGTTATATTAAATCATCTTAACTATTATGTGATTTGCTTTGTAAATTACAATGTATTTTGTTTTTCCAGTTGATATTTGTTTTGATGTTTGCCTTTTTGGTTTTAATGCTGCCATAGTTCTTAACATATATACGAAATTTGTTACATGCACTCAGATATTCATGTACTATTTTTCTCTAAAGATACCTTAGTATGATTAGAATGATTTAGTCACATAGTATATGCTGTCATCATTGTAGTGATACCTTAGTATAACTACAAAAAGGATCATAAAAAACCATGCCTATGCTTTCTATAATTTCTCCTTAATTCATCTATTATAGTCTTATAGAGGTGTATTTGTCATTAGATAATAGTAAGAAATTGAGAGAAACTGATAACACCAATTGTTATCAAAATGCAACAAAAATGTCAACAAAAATGCCTATTTAAGAACTTTTTGAATTATTTTATTAATAAATAGTTTCAGCATTTAAAACCAAAGATATCATAGCCCAACGATTCGAGCAATTGGATTAAATGAATGTTACCCTTTATGTCCGATGGTCTGAACTTATCCGAAATCATCCTTCTGGAATTCGATCTAAATATATAGCGTCTTTGTTTGGAATGAAGTAGTTTCTGTTGTCTATGTTTTCTATATATCCCTGTAATAAGAATGGTCATGGTAGTGCATCCTCCTTTTTCATAGCTTTTGTTCTTCAGGTTGGGTGTGGGCGTTTGTTTTAAAAGCATGACTGCCTCATTGGAGTGCATCATTTCAATCACTTGCAGCCTTGAATGTGCTTGTTTGCGTCAAACTGAACCATAGATATCCAGAAGTCGATGTTTACAAAGGTCCCAGACTTGCCACCATGACTCTTTTCCGGGGTGGCAAGGTCTACTTTCACAAACTATCCGAACTGGGTGTACCATACTTGGTTATGTAACACAACCTGGCCCAGATCTAACTTAATACAACCTGATTGGACCTGGCACGACCCAACCGGCCATTCTGTTTAGACCCATATGGTGGCAGCTCAACTTCAATTTAACAACTACAGAATAGCATACTCGCGTACAGTTTAGTTCTATAAACTTGCTTTAAGATGAATGTTTGCTTTTGAGACTATTATTGCTTCCTAGATAAATGAAAAACAGGCAAGCTTTGTTGTGTGTTGTATAAAAGAGGTTGTGGTTTTGTGTTGTAGTGTTATATCCATAGGTCTACTGGTCGGAAGCTGCGGTCATTAAAACAAGTTCGTTGCTATTTGAAAACGGAAAAAGGCCGGGGATTCGGATGTCGCTGAAGCCGAGGCGAGTTCTTAATTTCTATTAAATATGTCTTGAATTTTATATATCGGGTCCGGTTTATGACCCGACCCGATATTCTTGTTGAGACCGGACCAAACCGGTCCGATAGGGTTTATTTTATGTGAGAATTTTTTTTGGGCGTATATATATATACGCGTGAAACTTCTGTAAGGTGTCCTCTCTTTTATGATGATAGTGGAATTTTGTTTGCCTTGCCCGTGGATGTAGATCACCATGATCGAACCACGTAAATTCTTGGTGTTCCTTTGTTTGTTTATTTGTTTGATTTGTTCATTGAAAATGATTTGAGTTACAAATTGGTATCAGAGCTTTGGTTCGGAAATAATTTTGTTGAAAAAAAAAGGGATAAACCTAACCCTAATCCTTTTTTTTTTGGTCTCGTCTGACTCCTCTTCTTCATCTGGGCGGTGCGGCGACGGCTTGGAGGGCGACGACGAAGACGCCATGGCCGATCTGTTTACCGTGGCCGATCTCCTCTACCATTGAAACCGGATCTCCTCTGCTATTGAAACCGGCGACGAAGACAAGCTGCTCCCTCCTTCTGCTCACCGGATCTCCTCTGTTTCGCGCTTGGAGGGGCTGATCTCCTTGCCGGGGCTCTTCTTCGAGGATTTGATCCCAAGGGCCTTCTTCATCTTGCTGGCAGCCGTCGAGGTAAGCGACCGCTGGAGCGGCAACGAGGACGCCTGCGAGATCAGCAAGAGGTCGGTTCTCTGCGATTTCTTCTCCCAGATCCTTAGTCGCCGTGAATCTGGAAGCCGTGATTCTGTTCCAGCCGTGCTGTGAAGAGGAAGCGGCTGTTCCGTCCGTGAAGCTGTTCCCACGATCTCTTCTTCTTCTTCAATCCAAACGAAAAGATCGTTTCGTTCTTAGGAATTCTTGGGATGACATCTTTGAAGTTTCAGATTGCACCATTTGATGGACAGAACAACTTCGGATTATGGAGAATAAAGATGAAGGCTTTATTGAAGCGAGAGGGTTCTGTTAGGGCACTGGATCATAATTATACAGACGACATGACCACGGCTGAGATTGAAGAGATGGATGAGAAGGCGCATAGTGCGATCCAGTTGTCTCTAGAAGACAATGTTTTGCGAGAAGTCGCAGATGAGGAAACAGCGGCCGGTCTTTGGAAGAAACTGGAAAGTCTCTATATGAAGAAATCTTTAACATCGAGACTTTATTTGAAGCAGCATCTTTATACCCTAAAGATGCGAGACGGTACGCCTATTAAGGAACATATGAATGAGTTTAATAAGATTGTTATGGATATGAAAAATCTAGATATTAAACTCGAGGAAGAAGATCAAGCTTTGATCGTGTTATGCTCATTGCCTGCCTCATACGAAAATTTTGTGAACTCGATGCTTTATGGACGTGAATTCATAACTCTAGAGGATGTTAAAGCATCCTTAAATTCTGCAGAATTGAGAACAAAATTGAATGGAAATATTAGTGGAGACAGGGCAGATGGTTTATTCGTGAGAGGTAGGGCCAAGAATAAGGATAAAGCTTTTAGAAAGAAATCTGTTGGTCGTTCAAAATCTAGGCCACCTGGAGATACGACGAACGTTGAGTGCTACTATTGTCACAAGAAAGGACATTACAAGTCAGATTGTCCTTTGCTCAAGAGAAAGGATAAGCAACGTAGTCAACGTCAAGATGTGGCGAATGTTGCTGAGAAAGATGAGTCTAGTGTGTCAGACAGAGTTCTTACGACATGCTCTGTTGTTAGTTTTTCAAACGATGTTTGGATAATGGATACAGGAGCATCATATCACATATTCCCAAATAGGGAATGGTTCACCACATACGAACCATTGAATGGTGAATCAGTTTTTATGGGAAATGATGCAGTATGTAAAATTGTGGGAATTGGTACTGTTCAGATTAAGTGCCATGACAAGGTAGTGAGAACCTTGACTGAAGTTAGGCACATACCAGACTTAAAGAGAAACCTTATTTCTTTGAGCTGTTTGGATTCCATTGGGTGTATGTACTCAGGTGGAGGTGGAGTTCTAAAAGTCACCAAAGGCAATCTAGTTGTGATGAGAGGAGACAAGGTGAATCACTTGTATCATCTACAGGGTAGCACAGTTATGGGTTCTTCGATTGGCACATCAAATTCTGTTTCTGCTGATGATAGAACAAAATTATGGCATATGCGTTTGGGCCATATGAGTGAGCGTGACATGACAGTTTTGAGTAAACGTGGTTTACTATGTGGTGAGCGGACAATCTCACTAGATTTCTGTGAGCACTGTGTTCTTGGAAAGCAGTGCAAGGTCAGTTTTAGTACAGGCACACATTCAACGAAGGGTACACTCAACTACATACATTCTGATTTATGGGGACCGGCACAGGTTTCATCTAAGGGTGGTGCTCTTTACTTTGTGACGTTTATTGACGATTATTCCAGAAAAGTTTGGGTTTATTTTCTGAAAAGAAAAAATGAAGTGTTTGAAACCTTCAAGAAGTGGAAAGCCCTTGTTGAGAATCAGACAGGGAAGAAGATCAAACGTCTTAGGACCAATAACGGTCTTGAGTTCTGTGGTGGTGATTTTAATAAATTCTGTACAGATGCAGGTATCGTTCGACACCGTACAGTCAGGTACACTCCACAGCAAAATGGAGTGGCAAAAAGGATGAACAGAACTTTATTGGAGAGGGAAAGATGCATGCTCTCTAATGCTGGCATGGAAAAGGTTTTTTGGGCTGAAGCAGTTAACACGTCTTGCTATCTGGTTAATCGTTCTCCTTCAACAGCAATTGAATGCAAGACTCCTTTTGAGATGTGGTCAGGTAAGCCTTGTGATTATTCAAATCTAAAGGTTTTTGGATGCCCTGCTTACTATCATGTTAAGGATGGTAAACTTGAACCTAGAGCAAAGAAGTGTATCTTTGTTGGTTATGCTGATGGCGTGAAGGGTTATCGTCTGTGGTGCATGGAACCTAATTCACCTAAATTCATTATTAGTAGGGATGTTACTTTTAATGAAAAGTTTATGCTAGATCAAAGGAATGTTGTTGATGAGTCTGCAGGAAACCATGAGAGTGATACAAATGAGGTGGAGGTTCAGGTCGAGCTTCGAAAAAAAGCTCTCAAAATGATTTGAGCGAGCAAATTGTTACTATTGATTCTAGTTCAGATGAGGAAGCTCTAGATGAGGTGGAGCAGCCATACTCTATTGCTACTGGCAGAGAAAGGAGGGAGATTCGAGCCCCTCAAAAATATGGGTTTTCTGATCTGGTGGCTTATGCTCTTACGACAGCAGAAGATATGGGTATTCAGGAACCATCTACTTATACTGAAGCTGTTACTTGTTCGGAATCAGAAAAGTGGACTGTTGCTATGGCTGAAGAACTGGAATCACTTCACAAGAACCAGACTTGGGACTTGGTGCCATTGCCTAAAGAAAAAAGAGCCATTGGGTGTAAATGGGTCTTTAAGAAAAAGGAAGGTATTCCAGGCGTTGAAATTGGTAGATGCAAGGCAAGACTTGTAGCTAAAGGTTACAATCAGAGGGAGGGAATTGATTATGATGAAGTGTTCTCTCCTGTTGTGAAACACACTTCTATTCGTGTGTTGCTGGCTATAGTTGCTCAATTTGACTTAGAGCTTGAGCAACTCGATGTGAAGACAGCCTTTTTGCATGGTGAGCTTGAGGAGACTATTTATATGGCCCAGCCTGAGGGCTATTATGTAGAAGGCAAGGAAGATCATGTATGTCGATTGAAGAAATCGTTGTATGGTTTGAAGCAGTCTCCAAGACAGTGGTATAAAAGATTCGACAGTTTTATGATACGGAGTGGTTATCATAGGAGCAGCTATGATAGTTGTGTGTACTTCAGGAAGGTTTCAGATAAATTCTTTGTCTATCTCCTTTTATACGTGGATGACATGCTCATTGCTGCAAAGAACATGACAGATGTGTTGATCTTGAAGAAATGTCTCAGTAAGGAGTTTGAAATGAAAGATCTGTGTCCTGCCAAGAAGATCTTAGGAATGGAGATTCAGAGAGACAGAAAAGCAGGTAAGTTATATCTCTCACAGAGGAGATATATTGAGAAGGTACTTGAGAAGTTTGGCATGCAAAACTCTAAGCCTGTCAGTACACCTTTAGCATCACATTTTAGACTCTCAGCTATACATTCACCTCAGTCAGAGGTCGAGGAGGCTGCAATGTCTCCTGTCCCATACTCCAGTGCAGTTGGTAGCTTGATGTACGCTATGGTATGCACTCGTCCCGACATTGCGCAGGCAGTTAGTGTGGTTAGCAGATATATGGCACATCCTGGAAAGGTCCATTGGCAGGCAGTGAAATGGATACTTAGGTATCTTAGAGGCTCCACAAAATTGGGCCTAATGTTTGATAGAAATAGTTCTAACTGTACTTCTGTTGTGGGATTTATGGATTCTGATTATGCTGGGAATATTGATAAGAGAAGATCTTTGACTGGTTATCTTTTCACATTATCTGGCTCGGCTATAAGTTGGAGATCAACCTTACAGTCGACAGTTGCTTTGTCTACAACAGAGGCAGAGTATATGGCAGCAGCAGAAGCAGTAAAAGAAGCTATTTGGTTACGAAATCTTGTTCAAGAACTTGGGCTCAAGCAGGAAGACAATTCAGTTGTCTTTTGTGACAATCAGAGTGCTATTTGCTTGATTAAAAATCAAGCATATCATGAGAGGACTAAGCACATTGATATCAAGTATCATTTTATTCGAGAGGCATTTACTGAGAGAAATATTACAGTAAAGAAAGTAGATACTGCTGACAATCCTGCTGATATGCTGACCAAGATAGTTCCCGCCAACAAGTTTAAGCATTGCTTGGACTTGATTGGCATGCTTGTTTGAGGTTTGCTCCTTCTGGGGCTTGGTGGCGAGGTGAATGAAAGTTCTATTTTTGTTTTTCCTAAAGTGGATATGTTTTTTTTGTTGCATCCCTTGTTTCCTACACCGAGTTAGCTCACGTAGGCTTAGGGATGCTGGGAGAATATGTTCGACTTCTAGTTTGTTAAATTCAAGCCAAGGTGGAGATTTGTTAAATATGTCTTGAATTTTATATATCGGGTCCGGTTTATGACCCGACCCGATATTCTTGTTGAGACCGGACCAAACCGGTCCGATAGGGTTTATTTTATGTGAGAATTTTTTTGGGCGTATATATATACGCGTGAAACTTCTGTAAGGTGTCCTCTCTTTTATGATGATAGTGAAATTTTGTTTGCCTTGCCCGTGGATGTAGATCACCATGATCGAACCACGTAAATTCTTGGTGTTCCTTTATTTGTTTATTTGTTTGATTTGTTCATTGAAAATGATTTGAGTTACAATTTCTATGACCTGTTTGCAGTATCTTTAGCATGTGCAACTAATTCTCTCAAGCTATTATCCTATTTCATATAGAGCACTACGCCTGCTAAGAAGTCAACAAAGAAAAGTTCTTTGAAGAAACATGAAGTCAAGGTGAATTCTAAATTTCTGTGACCTACTTGCATTATTTTAGCATATGCAGCTATTTCTCTCAAACAATTGCCTTATTCCATACAGAGCACTGTGCCTGCTAAGAGGTCCAAGAAGGAAGCTTCAAAAAAAACATAAAGCCAAGGTGAGTTCTCAATTTCTATGACTTGCTTACATTACTTTAGCATGTGCAATTATTTCTCTCGAGCTATTGCGTTATTTCATATAGAGCACTGGGCCTGCTAAGAGGGTCAAGGGGGAAGATTTTTTAAAGAAACATGAAGCCAAAATGTGAGTTCTAAATTCCTATGACCTACTTGCATTATTTTAGCATATGCATCTATTTCTCAATTAAATTTCAATGAGGTTGTTTGCTTCAGGCCTAGATTTGTCATCACAATTTGCTCCAATGTTAATGAATTGAATTTGCTTGGGCCAGGATGTATAATTTAACACCACCATTTATTTTAAATAATGACAAATTTGTTGATGAACAAGTCTGGATTCATCCAGCATTATTGTGTTCCCTTGAATAAAGTAATTTAAATTGCCAAATTATTTCTAATTAATAGAATTGTAATCATGCTAAATTCTAAGTAGTGTCAGATCTTTACATCAATATTAATAGTATTTTGTGACAACGTTCCGTCACTAAAATTAGCTTGAAATAAAAATTATGTGAAAAGTCAAACACAATGAGAATAATTATAATATTTTTCAGATTTCTTTTTTTTTTTTGTTCCTCTTTTAAGTATTAAAATGAGAACAAAATTTTAATTTTAACTGCAATTAATGCATGGCTCTCATGCGTTGATTATTTTGTTCAATGAAGCATCATTGAAAATGAAGGCTATGTTTGTTCTACTTTTTATTTTTTAAGTTTTTTGATATTTTAAAAATTTATTTGGTAGGCAAAATAATTTTTTTTATTTCTTATTTTCATGATAAATAATGTCTTTAAAAAATAAATAAAATTTATAATATAATATATATAATAATATAAATTAAATAAGTTGTCTTGGTTCTCCAACAAGTTACTTTTAAAAATAAAAAGTAAAATAATTTAATCATACATTTTTATGATAAATTCAAGTTCTTTATTTTTTTATTTCTTTTATTAAAAAAGGTAAAAATATATTTAAATTGTTTTTTTAATTTTTTTTTCTCATTTTACAGTTGTGTTGTTTATAAAAAATTATTTTTATTTTTATTTTTATTGATTAAATGTTTTTTCGTATGTATTTTTTTATGAAAATAAAATAAAAAATAAACTATATATCATGAGAAACTAAACGTGCCCAAAGATTTTCTTGTCATTGTATCCATGTAATTCATATGATATCCCTCCTCCCCCGTCCGCCAAAGTCTAATTAATCATATCGCGCGTGGTGATGATGATTGCAAGAAAAATTGGTTTAGCCATCGCGAATTGGCGATGGAGACGGCTCCTGGCCGAGTGTTGTCGATGACTTCAATCATCCTTTCAGTTGGGGCATGCAGTGGCGAACAACTCTCGAGGTCTTTTAGTCTGCACCTCCTTGTGATTTGATAGTACTATGATCCCGAGGTCAGGAGGAGTACATGCTAGATTAGTCTAGTGAAACTGATTGTAAGTAGCCCATGATAATTCTTAATATTATAACAATTTACGATATTGTAACCGTCTTCATGATCATTTCAACTGCTTCTCTTTATATTGAAGAAATATAAAATAATTTCTAATATTTTATTAATCATGGTTATTATGATAGCTTAGGATGCCACAATGGCCATCATGACTAATATTATCATTCCTTCTATTCAGAGTAAATTTATAAAGGCTATTAATATCTTTTATTAACCTTGGTTATCATAACATCTTACAACGTTGCAATGGCAATATAGCCAAGTAAATATGTATTGATTATTTATATTACAATTATTCACTGTGATTATTATAATCGTTTATGACATTGCAGTAGCCTCTATGATCATTTCAAATGCTTCCCTCTACATTTAAACCTATAATTATCCTTTATTTTTTTTATTAATCATGGTTATTATAATAGTTTACAACATTGCAATGGTTATCAAGATTAGTACTGCTATTACCTCTCAATTGAGTAAATATGTAATGGTCATTTATAATATTGTAATTATTAATTATGATTATTATAATAATTAAGTAATAACCTTCATGATCATTTCAAATGCTTTTCTCGATATTTAGTAAATATACAATGGTTCTTGATATTTTTTATTAACCACGGTTATTATAATGGTTTACAACATTGCAATGGCCATCATGATTAGTATTAATATTCCTCCTATGCTAAGTAAACATGGAACCACTATTTAATTGTAATTATTAATGATGATTATCATAACAATTTAAGACATTGTAATAGCTTTCATGATCATTTCAAATGCTTCTATGTTCAATAAATATACAATTGTTCATGATATTTTTGCCATCATGATTAGTATTATTAGTCCCTTTATGTTAAGAAAATATGTAATGGCTATTTATATTGTAATTATTATCTATGATCATTAAAGCATTTTATGACATTGCAATAGCCTTAATGATCATTCCAAATGCCTCTCCCTATGTTGAGTAAATTTATAATAATTATTATATAATAGTTGTTATGCAATTAAATTAATAACTGCTATTGATATTTTTAGTATTCATTCAACTAAGATATTTTTATTGAATTCAATATTTCGTATCAACTCAAATATCTTTATTTTTTTATAAATAGTAACAAAATTATATGGTGCTCTTGTGCTTCTATTACCATCTATTTTGTTTGTAATAAATGTAACAATTATTTTAACAACTAATACATAAATAATGCGCGTTTAAACACACTTCACGTTAAACACTGAGCATTAACTGGAATTTACTGTCTCTCTCTTTCCATTCTCATCGAGTGCCAGATTCATGCTCCTAATCTTAAATGGTGATTATTTCCCTCCTTCTCGAACCTCCGAATTCTCTGTATATATATCGAATCAAGATAGAAGAAAAATAAACGCAGAAACAAAAGAAAGATGTCGCTCCCCTCCGGGAGGTTCTCATCTGCTAACACTCCGTCCAACTTCGCATCCAATCTCCTTCCGACTCCTATTGGTAAGATGGAGTACTTGTGGTCCATCCTGCCCAGGCCACCGAAAAAGCGTGCATCGGCGCTCAGCCTCTCTGAAGCTGAGGAAGCGAACGCGTTTATGGACGCCGTGCTGGGTGAGGGCGATGGCAAGAGAGAAAAACCAATGGAGGCTGCTGATTCTGGCAACGAGTGGTGGCTGGGTCCAGCGAAGACGATGGATGGTGCAAATAGAAAGAGGAGGAGGAAGAGTTCGACTCCGAGGATATTTAGAGCGCCGGCGGCGGCCGTTGCTGCTCCCCCCGCGCCAGCGAGGGTGGAAGCGCTGCCTGTTGCACCGGCGCGGCTGGCAATAGAAGCCCTGCTGGTTGTACCGGTGTATCTGGCACCTGATGACCGGCTGGCTGAGAGACCTGACTTTCTTAGTGATGATTGGATTGTCATTGAGAGGACAAGAGGATTGGGAAGGACCGCTGGGCGGAAGGACAAGGTAAATCTAATCCCTTCCTTTTCTTCCAATAATACATACATGCATGCATGCATGCATGCATACATAGATACCTACATACATATATCCCTGTAATAAGAATGCCCATGGTGGTGCATCCTCCTTTTTCATAGCTTTTGTGTTCTTCAGGTTGGGTGTAGGTGTTTGTTTTAAAAGCATGACTGCCTCTTTGGAGTGCATCAGTGCAATCACTTGCAGCCTTGCATATGCTTGTTTGCGTCAAACTGAACCATAGATATTCAGAAGTCGATGTTTAATTACAATGGTCCCAGACTTGCCACCATGGCAAGGTCTACTTGTTGGAATTAATTTGTAATAAATGAGTGTGGAAGTCTAAGTGTCTTTTGTATTTTCTATGTGACATTAATGAGTATGGAAGTCTAAGAGATATCTAGAAGAATGAAGAGTCAGTTATGAAAACGAAGAGTCACATGGGAAGACTAAAAGGTTACATTATGATGTATTTATGAGAGAAGCTCAATAGGCACTTTCTATGTCTATAAATAGGTCAATATGTATTGAGTTTAAGTGAGTGGGAAAAGTTTATGAAATGAGATTCTAAATTCTATTACTCCCACTCCAAGCATTTCCTCTTGAGCATTATCCAAGTACCTATCTATCAAAGTTTTATTTTATCCTACAATTGGTATCAGAGCTTCTTGTGTGCCCACCTTGCTTCCAACAAGTGGTATCAGAGCTAGGTCGATCCCACAAAAAAAAAAAGTGGCATGAAGTAGAGAGCTACAGAGCCAAGGAGCCAAAGAGCTTGGTTGATCCCAAAAAAAAGTGGCGTGAAGCAGAGAGCCAGAGAGCCAAAGAGCCTGGTAGATCCTGAAGCAAACCACAGAGCCAAAGAGTCAAGGAGCAGTTGCAGAGCTAGAGAAAGCTCCGAGTGCAGAAGGTGCTCGTACAAGAGTTGCTCGTGAAGCCGTGATCTATATCCTCCAGCAAGGTGATAAGTCTCCGGATCAAAAGGAATCCGTTGAGAAGTGTGCAAGTCCAAGATAAGAGGGACTTTGCAAAAGGAAAGAAGACAAGAGTGGTCTTCAGAGGTTGTGCAAAATGGAGGATGAGAAGGTAATAGTTGTGGTTGCGCCATATAAGGAAATTGAAGCTGTCAAGCTATCAACGCAAAATATGCATGAAGCCTATGAAGAGTTGAAGAACAAATATGAAGATGTAATGAAAGAATTACATGAGTTGAAGCAGACAATAAAAAAAAGAGTTATCATAGAAGATGAAGAAAGAGTGATTGAAGTAGATACAAGATATCCACATCATACATCAAAGAGAAGAGCATGTGCCATAAGAGATTTTCCTCCTGGTTGCAATTCAAATCAGTAATTGAAGATATTATGAAAAATTACAAATTAAGGGGAGATGTTGGAATTAATTTGTAATAAATGAGTGTGGAAGTCTAAGTGTCTTTTGTATTTTCTATGTGACATTAATGAGTATGGAAGTCTAAGAGATATCTAGAAGAATGAAGAGTCAGTTATGAAAACGAAGAGTCACATGGGAAGACTAAAAGGTTACATTATGATGTATTTATGAGAGAAGCTCAATAGGCACTTTCTATGTCTATAAATAGGTCAATATGTATTGAGTTTAAGTGAGTGGGAAAAGTTTATGAAATGAGATTCTAAATGCTATTACTCCCACTCCAAGCATTTCCTCTTGAGCATTATCCAAGTACCTATCTATCAAAGTTTTATTTTATCCTACAATTGGTATCAGAGCTTCTTGTGTGCCCACCTTGCTTCCAACACTACTTTCACAAACTATCCGAACTGGGTGTACCATACTTGGTTATGTAACACAACCTGGCCCAGATCTAACTTAATACAACCTGATTGGACCTGGCACGACCCAACCCATTCGGTTTAGACCCATATGGTGGCAGCTCAACTTCAATTTAACAACTACAGGATAGTAGACTCTTGTACAGTTTAGTTCTATAAACTTGCTTTTAAGATGAACGTTTGCTTTTGAGACTACAAGTTACTGAGTTTTGTACTATTATTGCTTCCTAGATAAATGAAAAACAGGAAAGCTTTGTTGTGTGTTGTATAAAAGAGGTTGTGGTTTTGTGTTGTAGTATTATATCCAGAGGTCTACTGGTCGGAAGCTGCGGTCATTGGAACAAGTTCGTTGCTATTTGAAAACAGGAAGTGCAAAGAAGCCCAGAAAAACTGCGGAAAAAGGAGATTCGGATGTCGCTGAAGCCAAGGTGAGTTCTTAATTTCTATGACCTGTTTGCATTATCTTTAGTAAATGCAACTAATTCTCTCAAGCTATTATCCTATTTCATATAGAGCACTACGCCTGCTAAGACGTCAAAGAAGAAAAATTCTTCGAAGAAACATGAAGTCAAGGTGAATTCTAAATTTCTATGACCTGCTTGCGTTACTTTAGCATATGCAGCTATTTCTCTCAAGCAATTGCCTTATTCCATACAGAGCACTGTGCCTGCTAAGAGGTCCAAGGAGGAAGATTTTTCAAAAAAACATGAAGCCAAGGTGAGTTCTCAATTTCTCTGACTTGCTTACATTACTTTAGCATGTGCAACAATTTCTCTCGAGCTATTGCGTTATTTCATATAGAGCACTAGGCCTGCTAAGAGGTTCAAGGGGAAGGTTTTTCAAAGAAACATGAAGCCAAGGTGAGTTCTAAATACCTATGACTAGTTTGCATTACTTTAATTAGCAGCTATTTCTCTCAAACTATTGTCTTAGATGAGTTGAGTTGAGTTTAGTTTAGTTCTCTCGAACTATTGTCTTATTTCATGTAGAGCACTGTGCCTGCTAAGAGGTCCAAGGAGAAAGGTTCTTTAAAGAAACATGAAGCCTAGGCGAGTCCTAAATTCCTATGACCTACTTGCATTATTTTAGCATATGCAACTATTTCTCAATTAAATTTCAACGACGTTGTTTGCTTCAGGTCCAGATTTGTCATCATCACAATTTGCTCCAATGTTGATGAATTGGATTTGCTTGGGCTAGGATGTATAATTTAACACCACCATTTATTTTAAATAATGACAAGTTTATGGATGAACAAGTCTGGATTCATCCAGCATTATTGTGTTCCCTTTGAATAATTAAATTTTAACTGCTAAATTATTTCTAATTAATAGAATTGTAATCATGCTATATTCTTAGTGTCAGATCTTTACATCAATATTAGTAATATTTTATGTCAAAAGAGCTCAAGAAAATGATATGCCTGACAGATTGATTTTTTCACGTTAAAATAATCCAGCTGATATTGGAGGAGGTATAAGGCTCTAAAGTAGATCAAATTGGCTTGTTTTTTGAGGTGTTTTATTGATGCAAACAGATTCGAGCTGAAGCAAACAGGAAGGAGCATGGAGCCTCACGACTGGGATATCTATAACGGCAAAACTAGAAGAAGCAAAGCAGAACCTCGCGCAGGCACAAGAAGAAAACCTAAAGAAGGCGAATTGCCTCGTCTCCCTTAGAGAGGAACTTAATCAGACTAAGTTGGAGCTCAAGCAATTGAAAGCTAGAGAATTTGAGAAAAGGTTCATAGATTCAGGGAATGAGCATCTAAAATTTGTGGAGAATGCAACATAAGTTGAAATCGAAGCACCAATGATGAACGAAGGATTGGAGTTTCAAAAGAAGAGATATGTTACGTTCGCCAACCCTCCATCCTTGGCCCAAGTCATTAACGCAGATGGACAAACATTGGAAAGGCAAATTTTTATGAAGAAGGAAATCATGCCAATGAAGAAGAAAAAGAAACCACTGAACCCATTCTTGAGAGCAATTTTCACTAAGAAGAAGAGCTATCAAGAGGGTGCATCACCTAAAGCTTGAGGTCCATAAGAAAAAGTTGCAAGGGATTCAATATACATATGTGGGTAAATAATCAGAAGATAGTTTCATTTTTTTCTAAAAAAAATTCTGTCATACATTTTCACTGTCTTCAGACACTTTGACTTTTGATTTGGATACTCTTTGAATGATAAGAAATAGCATTTCTTACAATAAAATTACATGTTGGTATGATCATGTTATTGACTATGGTAAAGTGATAGATATCATACGAAATAAATAAGGATTGTTTCTCATTCAATTTTCTTCTCAATCATCAATTTCTTTTTGACCAAAAATTTCCAACAGAGAAGTTTTAAAATGTTAGGAAGAATAATTTCAGATAGATCTCCAGTATTTTAGCTGCAATTATCATTTCAATTCACTCTCTATCTTTACCAAGTAATATATAGCCCAGGCAACTACATAACTACTCTTACTTATAGTTAATTATGCATGAACATAGATTATTAAGCTATACATGTCAAGTAAAGAGAAAAATAAGAGAAGCTAGGTACAGTATTTTCGAACAAAATCTTCAAAATTCTAACCACTTATCTTGTATTTTGAGATGACTTGTTCAAGAATTCTTTGCAATCTGTGATGGCCTCCTCATAGTGAGATGTCAGCGGATAGAGATTCGACGAACTGCATGATCTTTTCGGGATATCTTGATGTTCATCAGCTCTCTGATAGGTAATAGTTAGAGGTTTGAAGAGAAGGGAGAAGAAACCCACAAGGATCTTGAGGAAGCCATTAAGGAGCTTGGGTACCAGCCGAGCCCTTGTATTCCTGCTCTTGTGGCTCACTTGCACCATAAAGCAGTGTCACTGGAGGTTTGACATTATTGAGATGAAACTGGAGCCTGCCTAGTTGTAGATGATGCAGTGTATTGGTTGTGAAAGGCTATTTATTCTGTGGGAAAGAAATGTTACCAGAAGGAAGGGATTATCTGAGAAACTTCACTTAGATTAAAATAAGAAGAGCAGGATAAAGCTCAGGGACATCATGAATGTGCTGGAATCGTTGATGGGGACCTTCATTCCTCTTTTCCAAATAAATAGTATTCTAGGAATGTTTGTTTTTTTGAGGTAGGTGGTCATAACCCCAACATGTCCTGCTGCTCCCATTATGATTGTTGTTGTATAGCACAAATCAGAACTATATAATTCTGGCTTAGTTGTTGTTGGGGTTTGCAAGAAAGAAGATAGAAAAAGTATTTGACATAAAAAAAGAAAGAAAGAGAGCTGTGTATCTAAGCACCCACACACCAATTTATTCACTGTATTGTCCTTTATACAAAGCTGAAATATAACAGAAAGCATATAAAAACTAATTCAAAATCATAAGTAACAGATTCCTAATATCAATCTTTGATTCTTTAGATCAAGCTATATCAAAAATATGCAACAAAAAAATCTTAAAGATCTGGTTGTTAAAGATTATATCCTAAAGATTTGGTTATTAATATATTATATCCTAAAGATTTAGTTGTTGACCAATTATTCTGCCATAATTTTTACAATCTAAGGCAATTTTCAATACTCCTCCTTGCCTTAGTAGTTGCAAAGGCTTAATATGCTTCTTAGAATTTTCTTTTGTTGAGGTACAATAGTCTGAATTTCAGATAGCTTGGAAAAACTAGCAAACCTGTAGCAACAACCACTTTTAAATCTTTTAGAACAGAATCTCTTCTGTCCATTAACTTTTTACCAAGTGGACCTCTCATTGAGGTATGTGCACCAAGTGGACCAGTCCTTGAAAGCTTTGATTCTAAGACTGAGCATGAATTTGACACAGTAGTATCTTCTCTGCTCCTGGTATTCTCATCGACCAGCTGGGTTCCTTTGATTTCTGATTCAATAGCCGTGACATCCAAAAACAAACCCCCATCTACAAGAATAATATCTAGTATGTCCCATGCATTCCGATCAACAGGATGTCTATTTGCACTCAGTGCTTTTGCATAAACAACATTATTATCTAAGCCTACTTTTATTTTTACTGTCACAAATTGTCCACTGTTCACCGGTTCATTAGTAGCATGATTAGAATCTAGGGTGTTTAACTCTACTCTTTGGATCAGTCAAGTCTAGATCTTTTATAACTCAATCTGCTTGATTGATTATAGCATCATTAACAGTTAAGGAATCCATCTCCTCCGTTTCTTCCTCACATATAGCATCGCCAACTTCTTGGTCTTTCTTATTTCTATCTACAAAAGACATTTGGAAAACAAAAGCTTCATGATCTTTGGCTTGATCACTGCTCACCATAAACCCTTTAAGCCATTTAGTTCTGCAGCCACTTATTATGCTGAAAAATGCTATTTACTCCTTCATTAGATTTAGAGCAAAACTTTTTTCTCTTATTTTTTTCTTTGAATAGATCTCTTCCTTTGACATCTTTGATCAAACACCAATCATCTTCAAATATAACTTTGAAGCCTTTTTTAACTGTTGACCCCAGATTGATTTTGATGATTACAAAACAGATAGGCAACTCTAAGCTTGATACAGGAAAGTTCGATCGCCTTGCAAGTAAGTATCTGCGTGCAAAATTTCATTGGTAAGAAAGTACTTCATTTAATTTGCTTTGAATATTTTTATTAGCTTGGGAGTTAACTGGTTAGCTAGCTTGTTATTCCATTTAGCTAACTAGCACAACTTTCAGCTAGCTGGGAATCATTTATATTGCTTAGGCCGAACAATCTTGTATTTTAGCTAGTTGTTTAGCTAGCTTGTTAGCTAGCTGAAGGTTCTTCAGCTAACTAAAATGCTCGTCACAGTGCTTGGCCGAACGCTCTATAAATTTAGCTAGCTGGTTGGCTAGCTTGTTAGCTAATTGGAATACGTCTTTAGCTAACTCCAGTTGCCTGGCCGAATAGTATTAAATTCTAGTTAACTGGTGAGCTAGCTGCAAGATTTTCTAGCTAGCTGACGTTTCTTTTAGTTAACTGCTTAGCTAACTATTTTATCCTGGAGCTAACTGATTAGTTAACTATTTTTCACAGGTAAACGTGTGGCCGTGCGATTTGAAAATTTAGTTAGCTGAAGAGCTAACTCCATCTCTCCACTGGCCGTTTGCTTTCTCTGCTTAGCTAACTGGAAAGCTAGCTATCTTTTCGTTAGCTAACTGGGAAGCTAGCTATCTTTTCGTTAGTTAGCTGGAGAGCTAACTAAGCTGGATGGTTTCTGTACTATTTTTGAATTAGTTAGCTAGTGAGCTAACTCGCTCTCTTTTAGCTAACTGAAGAGCTAACTCCCCATCTCCTGTTATTCCTGCAGCCGAGAGGTTCTCTTTTTTAGTTAGCTAGGGAGCTAACTGGCAATGAACGGCACTTTCTCCTGGCTCTTTTGTTTTGCCTGTTAGTTAGCTGGAAAGCTAACTATCGATTGTTTAGTTAGCTGGTGAGCTAACTATGTGTTCTGTACCTTTTTGTCCTGACCGTTGCTTTTGCTGTTAGTTAGCTGGAGAGCTAACTAGCAACCTGTTTAGCAAACTAATGAGCTGCCTCTGGACGTCTTTTTTAACTGTGGCCTCTCTTGTGAGCTAGCTGACTAGCTAGCTGAGGACTTTTGCTTAAGTCTTGGCCGAATGGTTTCTTGCTTCAGCTGCCTGGAGTTATTCTTTCAGCCAACTACCGCCTGAGTTCTTGAGTTTGCTTTTCCTCTCTTACTCTCTCTATATTGCTATTTTAAGCTACACTTAACTTTTGGATTTTTGAATTTTTGCAGTGCTCTTCCTTCCTCAAATGGAGATCAGCATTCAATGCTTAAGGGAAACATTTATAACGGTTATATTTTCTTCCCATTTTTATTTCCATTTGTTCCTAATGTATCTAACAGATCTTTTCTTGTTGGATGATTATAAAAAGGTGGGATTTCAAGCACACCATGTCGATTCGAAAAAGAGTTTTTAAAGAGAAAGAAAATCCAAGAAAAGAGCTCATATTGCATATTGTTGAGTGGTTGTTGCTGTGCATTCAAGTTCATTCATTGCTCCAAAAAGTTGTTCGGATATTTGAAGCTTTTCAAGCAATCAAGACTTCCGCTACTTTGACCTCGTTCATTTATTGCTGAGTTTATTGCTTCAAAAAATTATAAAGTATACTCTGAATATTTGCTCATTGTGGGAGCTTCTCTTTATCATTCCTTGATCATTTTTGTAAAAGGGTTAGTGTTAACCCTGATTATTTTGGGCTTCCTTGTGCCTTGAAACAAGAGGACTAGCCTAGGTTTGGCTAGGGGTTTTGGCTTCCTTGTGCCGTGAAATAAGAGGACTAGCCTGGTGTGGCTAGGGGTTTTTGGCTATCTTGTGCCGTATAAACAAGAGGGCTAGCCTAGTTTGGCTAGAGGTTGTAATCGTTGTGATACGATTAGTGGAATTCCCAAAGGTTTTGGGGAGTGGATGTAGGTGCTGAGTTTGGCACCGAACCACTATAAACTTTTGTGTTTGTGGTTGTTTGATTCTCTACTGTCATCAATCTGTGCACTCCACTGCACCACTGCCAATCAAGATTAGGGTTTAAGCACATACTTGCATAGTAATCAATTTATTTTTAATAACCCAATTCACCCCCCTCTTGGGTTGCTACATCTGGGCAACAAGTGGTATCAGAGCAGAGTGCTCTTGATTTCTATAGCTTTGATTAGCTTGGAGCCAAAGATCAGTAGTAATCCCAATGAGTTCTATGTTGACTGAAGGACAATCAACTAATAGACCACCTTTGTTCAATGGAACAAATTATACATATTGGAAAACATGAATGAAAATCTTCATTCAAGCACTAGATTATGATTTATGGGGAATCATAATTAATGGACCACACACACCCACTATTATGATTGAAAATGTTAATATTGCAAAGCCTGAATCTGAATGGGATGAGCAAGACAAAAAATTAGCTCAATTAAATGCTAAGGCTATGAATGTTCTTTATTGCTCTCTTGATGCAAATGAGTTTAATCGCATATCTACTTGTATGTCTGCTAAGAAAATCTGGGATAGACTTGAAGTCACCCATGAGGGTACAAATCAAGTCAAGGAATCCAAAATAAATATGCTTGTTAATAAGTATGAATTATTTAAGATGGATTCTGCTAAAAATATTACTGATATGTTTACAAGATTTACTGATATTATTAATGGATTGAAAAGTCTTGGAAAATCTTATGCTAACAGTGATCTTGTTAGAAAAATCTTAAGATCTTTACCTAGGACATGGGAAGCAAAAGTCACTGCAATTCAAGAAGCAAAAGATCTCAACAATTTATCACTTGAAGAGTTGGTCGGTTCTTTGATGACTCATGAGCTTCAGCAACGATAACATATCGTTGAAGATGAATCAAAGAAGAAAAGGACTATGGCTTTGAAGAGTGTAACTCAAGAAGATGAAAGTGAAGAAACCACTAGTGACAGTGAGAAAGATGATGAAATGACACTTATTTCAAGGAAATTTAAAAGGTTCATGAAGAGAAAGAAATTTAGAAAAAGAAAACAATTTGTCAAAGGAGACCATAGCAAAGATAAGAGTGAACTTCCTACATGCTATGAGTGCAAGAAGCCTGGACACATCAGACCAGATTGTCCACTATTAAAGAAAGGATCTAAAAGAATAAAGAAGAAGGCAATGATGGCCACTTGGAGCGACAGTGAAGCAACAAGTTCAAAGATGAAGAGAAAACTGAAGTTGCAAATGTTTGCTTCATGGCTGATAATGATGAGGTAAGCTCTAACTTTTTAGATGACTTTACCTTTGATGAATTACAATGTGCATTTTATGAACTTATTGATGATTTTGCAAATTTAAGTTCAAAAAGCAAAGAATTGAAAAATAAAATCAAAAATCTTACTCTTGAAAAAGGAAGAATTTCAAAGGATAATGAATCATTGTTAAAGGAAAACCAAGATTTGAAAAATGAAGTGGATAAATTAAAACCAATTGTTGATAGATTTAGTCTAAGTTCAGAAAAATTAGAAATGATTTTAAATAGTCAAAGAGCTGTTTACAATAGAGCTGGTCTTGGATACAATACTTTTAAAAGACAAAAATTTTTAAAAATATTTATGAGCATGCTGATGATTCAACTAAGATTACATTTAAATGTGGAAAAATTGGACACAAAGCTTATATTTGTCAAACACAAAAGATAAGAAAAATATGGGTTCCAAAAGGAACCATCTTGACT
The DNA here is from genome assembly GCA_900491605.1 of Calamus simplicifolius. Classification (NCBI taxonomy): domain Eukaryota; kingdom Viridiplantae; phylum Streptophyta; class Magnoliopsida; order Arecales; family Arecaceae; genus Calamus; species Calamus simplicifolius. The sequence continues at coordinate 176,978 of UESW01002057.1, read as the reverse complement.
AACCCCAAAGGACCCAAGAAAGCTTGGGTACCTAAAAATAAAAATTGAAATTGTGTATGCAGGTGTGTCTTGCAACCCGAGCAATTAAAAGACAATGGTACTTGGATAGCGGGTGCTCAAGACACATGACCGGTGATGAATCGCAATTCATCACTTTGGAAGCAAAAGATGGAGGTGTTGTTACTTTCGGTGATAATGGCCAAGAAAAATAATTGGCATTGGAAAAATAGGTATCACACCTCATGCTTATATTGATAATGTTTTGCTTGTGAAAGGACTGAAACACAATTTACTTAGCATTAGTCAACTATGTGACAAAGGATTTAATGTTACTTTTAAATCATCTCTATGCATTGTTAAAAATCCTGCAAATGAAAATATGAAATTTATTGATCATAGGCATGGTAATGTATACATTGTTAATTTAAATGATTTGCATGATCAAAATATTGATTGCCTAGTTGCTACAATAATAAAACTGATAATAGTTGGTTATGGCATCGTAGGCTAGCTCATGCAAGCATGGATTTACTATCTAAATTAATTAAGAAGGATTTAGTACATGGTTTGCCAAAACTTGTTTTTGAAAAAGATAAGATTTGTAATGCTTGTCAATTTGGAAAACAAACCCGAGTTTCTTTTAAATCAAAAATTTAGTTTCAACCACTAGACCTTTGGAGCTCTTGCATATGGATTTATTCGGTCCTACAAGAACAACTAGTCTAGGAGGTAAAAGATACGGTTTTGTTGTTATTGATGATTTCTCTCGCTTTACATGGGTTTTATTTCTATCTAGTAAAGACGAAGATTTTCAGCATTTCAAAAATTATTCAAAAGAATTACAAACGAAAAGAATTCTTCTGTTTTATCGATACGAAGTGATCATGGAAAAGAATTTGAAAACAAATCTTTTGAAGAATTTTGTAATGAAAATGGAATTGAACATAATTTTTCTGCACCAAGAACACCACAACAAAATGGAGTAGTTGAAAGAAAGAATAGAACATTAGAGGAAATGGCGCGTACCATGTTGTGTGAAAGCAATCTTCCAAAATATTTTTGGGCAGAAGCTATTAACACTGCCTGTTATATTTTAAATCGTGCATTAATTAGACCTGTTTTGAAAAAGACTCCATATGAACTTTGGAAAGGAAGAAAACCTAATATAAGTTACTTTCATGTTTTTGGATGCCGATGTTTTGTATTAAATAATGGAAAATCAAACCTTGATAAATTTGATGCTAAGTCTGATGAAGGAATTTTTTCGGATATTCTTTACATAGTAGAGCTTTCAGAATATTCAACAAAAAACTTTAGTAGTTGAAGAATCAATTCATGTTATCTTTGATGAATCTAATGATCTTCCATCAAGGAAGGGAAAAGGTATAAATGATGCAGATGACATTGAAGATCAATTCAAGGACATCACACTGAAGGATAAGAGCGACACAGATACACAAGAGGTAAATGGAGAAGGGAACGCTGACCTACCTGAAGCCTCACAAGGTAATGATGAATTAGAAAGAGGTTGGAGGTATGTTCTTAGTCACCCCAAAGATCTAATTATTGGTGATCCTTCTCAAGGAGTTAGAACTAGATCGTCATTTAGAGATGCTTGTAATAATTTAGCATTTGTATCTAAAATTGAACCTAAATGTTATGATGATGCTAAAAATGATGTTGATTGGATTAATGCCATGCATGAGGAACTTAACCAATTTGAAAGAAATAATGTTTGGACTCTTATTGAAAGACCTCATAATCATCAAATTATTGGAACTAAATGGGTTTATAGAAACAAATTAGATGAACATGGTAATATAATTAGAAATAAGGCAAGATTGGTAGCTAAGGGTTATAATCAAGAGGAGGGGATTGATTTTGATGAAACTTATGCCCCTGTTGCTAGATTAGAAGCTATTAGATTACTTCTTGCTTATGCTTGTTATATGAATTTTAAATTGTATCAAATGGATGTTAAAAGCGCTTTCTTGAATGGATATATTGCTGAACAAGTTTTTGTGGATCAACCATCCGGCTTTGAAAATCACTTGTTTCCAAATCACGTTTACAAATTAAACAAGGCTTTATATGGTTTGAAGCAAGCGCCCCGGGCATGGTATGAAAGATTAAGCAAATTCTTGATTAGTAATGATTTTATTCGAGGAACTATGGATACAACTTTATTTATTAAAAGAAAAATAAAGATATATTAATTATTCAAATCTATGTTGATGATATCATATTTGGTGCCACTAATGATTCTTTGTGCAAAGACTTTGCTAAGCTTATGCAGGGAGAGTTCGAGATGAGTATGATGGGTGAGCTGACCTACTTCCTCGGACTACAAATTAAACAAAGCAAAGATGTGATCTTCATAAGCCAATCCAAATACACCAAAGAAATGATCAAGAAGTTTGGCATGGAGACATCCAAGAGTATCGGTACCCCTATGAGCTCATCATGTAGACTTGAATCTTATAATTCTGAAAAATCTGTTGATCTAAAATTATATAGAGGCATGATTGGATCATTATTATATTTAACTGCTAGTAGGCCAGATATTTTATTTAGTGTTTGCATGTGTGCAAGATATCAAGCCAATCCTAAAGAATCACACTTGCTTGCGGTTAAAAGAATATTTAAATATTTAAATGGAACAATAAATTTGGGTATATGGTATGATAAACAATCTAGCATTGATTTAATAGGATACACTGATTCTGACTTTGCTGGATGTAAATTAGATAGGAAATCAACCACTGGAACCTGCCAGTTTCTAGGTGTTAACTTAATTTCATGGTTTAGCAAAAAGCAAACTTCAGTAGCATTGTCTACGGCCGAGGCCGAATACATTGCAGCTGGAAGTTGCTGTGCTCAAATTTTATGGATTAAGCAACAGCTAGAAGATTATGGTATTAAACAAAAGGCTATACCTATAAAATGTGATAATACAAGTGCAATCAATTTAACTAAGAATCCTATTCAACATTCCAGAACCAAACATATTGAAATTAGACATCATTTCATTAGAGATCACGTAAATAATGGAAATGTTGTTATTGAATTTCTAAACACTGAAAATCAAATTGCTGATATTTTCACTAAGCCTCTTGATGAAACAAAATTTTATGAAATCAGAAGAGAATTGGAATGTTTGATCCAACCATTTAATGAATCAATTAATGAATTGATATGATATCTAATTGATGACATCATCAAATCAATTAAAGGAACATCCTGTCAAATTAATTGCTTGAGTATGCTGCATGCTTTAAGTCTTTTCATCTTTATGAATGCCAACTGTTATACTTCCTTAAATCCATCCACCAACCGGACGTTTGAAGCCTTTTTGATTTTATTCATGGCAGTTACCTGACCAGGCAACCAAACAGTCACCTGGCCAGCTAACCATCAAGCCATCTCTCTATATAAACTTTTTACCAAATCAATTCTTTCATTCCACGATCGTCTCCCTCAACCGAGCGTCTTCACCAAGCATCTCTCTCCCTCTCTCATCCCTCTTCATTCCATTGATCTCTTTCTTTCCTTCCATTCATTCAATCATTCCATCTTGAAGATAGTAGATGGCTCCCAAGAAGAAGGCAGTCGCTAGAGATGATGATTGTGCCGATCTTCGCCGGAAGTCTTCTATTTCTTCATCTCATATCAACTCCCTTCTTGCATCTAAATCCTTTGCTCATGGAAGGTTAGTTGATTTTAACTTCTTAGAACAAGAAGGTTTTAAAATTGGAAAACTTTTAATTAATCAAGGTTGGGATAAGCTTCTTTCTACCAAGAGACCTATTTATCCTGAGCTTATTAGGGAATTCTATGAAAATATCTCTTTTGGTAGTGGAACTATCTCTTCCTTTGTGAAAAAGACTAAAATCGACCTAGACTGCAAAACGTTAGGATGTGCTCTTAATATTCCATCTGATGGTTTCTTAGAAGTCCTACCCAGTGAACGTGGATATAAATAGGTTTAATCCTTAATATTGATGATAGTGAAGCCAGTAATATTGAAACTCTAGATGCCAACATGCTATCTGTAGAAAATTGTTTCACAGTATCATCGCCAAAATCCTAGCCCCTCGTGCTGGTTCGTTTAATGTAGTAAATGATAGGGACATATGCATAATGTATGACATCTTAATAGAAGACCCTGTTGATCTACCTCAACTGATGTTGACCGTAATGAAAGAATCCTTGTCTAGATCTAAGGCTGCATTGCCCTACGGAATGTTTCTCACTTATGTATTTGAGTTTTTCAATATTAAGCTTAAGGGAGAAACTGCAGTGGCATTACGTCACTCTGACGTTTTTAATGCTCATTCACTGCACCGTATGGACTTTGCCAAACGGGATGGTATTTGGTTAAAGGTTAGGTCTAGAACTGGTCAGTCTAGTATGCCACCGCCAACTGTAATGCCACCGCCAACTGTAACTCAATCTGCTTGTTCTCCTCAGAACTTCTTCAACTTTGACTTCAACCATCCGAATCCTTACCTTGCTGCTATGTCTGATGATCAAAATCCTTTTCAATCTGATCCACCAATATGAATGCTCCTGGACCTTCTTATCGTAATGACAATCAAGGTCCTGCTCCTCTTCCTGTAGTACGTATAAGTGATGATCAAATTCGCCTCATTATCAATGAATTGACCCTTGCCTCTTCTAGTCGAAGCTCTGGAGACAGCGCTTCTTCTGTCAATGATCAGACTCTCGTTCCACATATTTCTTCTGTTTTGAAAACATATCTCAGTTTAAACTTATTCTTGAGAGACTTGTCCATGATGTGAACATTCTCAATGGAAGAGTTTTTCATCACAATGAATCTGTCATGGAGCGGATCCTAAAAGAGATTAATTTCCTAAAAGGTAAGCTTGAGAATTTTGAAACTAAGGCAGAGTGGGTAGAGCATCGAATGAGATCTACAGAGACCCAGACCCGGGATGCAGCAAACGCTGTTGACCATTGGACTGCAACCCTCTCAAGGCTGAGTCAACTCATGGAGACTCTCATCACTCTTTCTGCCGCCTCTGCGCCTGATGCTTCTTTTTCTCATCCGCACCTTTGGACTCCACCGACACGGCCTTCCTCCGACAAGCCAGGATCTTCAAACAAGCCAAATGTTTCTTCAGTGCATATTTCTTCTTCTGATGACGACAAGTGATTATGTTTGACTTATGTTGTAACCGTACTTAGTACTGTTTCTGTGATGCATGTTTATGACTATGTTTTATGACTTGAGACCATGGCGTGTAATGTTTGTATCACTCTATTTTGTAATGATCTGAATGACTGCTCAAATTATGTATGATTGCTTACATCTCCTTGATATATTATGCTTAAATTTATTGCAAAACTCTTCAAACTTCTTTTTGATTAATGACAAAAAGGGGGAGAAGATTATTGCATACATTAAGGAATGGAGTAAAGTAATAACTCCATATATTCAGGGGAGAAAAAGAGTTCACTTATTCAGATTGACAGGGGAGAAATAAATGTTTTCTGATTACACTCCTGTCTACTTCCTATATTTGCTCCTTGTGCTTAAAGGTTTTGTCATCATCAAAAAGGGGAGATTGTTGACCCCAGATTGATTTTGATGATTACAAAACAGATAGGCAACTCTAAGCTTGATACAGGGAAGTTCGGTCGCCTTGCAAGTAAGTATCTGCGTGCAAAATTTCATTGGTAAGAAAGTACTTCATTTAATTTGCTTTGAATATTTTTATTAGCTTGGGAGTTAACTGGTTAGCTAGCTTGTTATTCCATTTAGCTAACTGGCACGACTTTCAGCTAGCTGGGAATCATTTACATTGCTTAGGCCGAACGATCTTGTATTTTAGCTAGCTGAAGGTTCTTCAGCTAACTAAAATGCTCGTCACAGTGCTTGGCCGAACGCTCTATAAATTTAGCTAGCTGGTTGGCTAGCTTGTTAGCTAACTGGAATACGTCTTTAGCTAACTCCAGTTGCCTGGCCGAATAGTATTAAATTCTAGTTAACTGGTGAGCTAGCTGCAAGATTTTCTAGCTAGCTGACGTTTCTTTTAGTTAACTGCTTAGCTAACTATTTTATCCTGGAGCTAACTGGTTAGTTAACTATTTTTCACAGGTAAACGTGTGGCCGTGCGATTTGAAAATTTAGTTAGCTGAAGAGCTAACTCCCTCTCTCCACTGGCCATTTGCTTTTCTGCTTAGCTAACTGGAAAGCTAGCTATCTTTTCGTTAGCTAACTGGGAAGCTAGCTATCTTTTCGTTAGTTAGCTGGAGAGCTAACTAAGCTGGGCGGTTTCTGTACTATTTTTGAATTAGTTAGCTAGTGAGCTAACTGGCTATCTTTTAGCTAACTGAAGAGCTAACTCCCCATCTCCTGTTATTCCTGCAGCCGAGAGGTTCTCTTTTTTAGTTAGCTGGGGAGCTAACTGGCAATGAACAACACTTTCTCCTTACTCTTTTATTTTGCCTGTTAGTTAGCTGGAAAGCTAACTATCGATTGTTTAGTTAGCTAGTGAGCTAACTATGTGTTCTATACCTTTTTGTCTGGCCGTTGCTTTTGCTGTTAGTTAGCTGGAGAGCTAACTAGCAACCTGTTTAGCTAACTAATGAGCTGCCTCTGGACGTCTTTTTTAACTGTGGCCTCTCTTGTGAGCTAGCTGACTAGCTAGCTGAGGACTTTTGCTTAAGTCTTGGCCGAATGGTTTCTTGCTTCAGCTGCCTGGAGTTATTCTTTCAGCCAACTACCGCCTGAGTTCTTGAGTTTTCTTTTCCTCTCTTACTCTCTCTCTATTGCTATTTTAAGCTACACTTAACTTTTGGATTTTTGAATTTTTGCAGTGCTCTTCCTTCCTCAAATGGAGATCAGCATTCAATGCTTAAGGAAACATTTATAACGGTTATATTTTCTTCTGTTTTTATTTCCATTTGTTCCTAATGTATCTAACGGATCTTTTCTTGTTGGATGATTATAAAAAGGTGGGATTTGAAGCACACCATATCGATTCGAAAAAGAGTTTTTAAAGAGAAAGAAAATCCAAGAAAAGAGCTCATATTGCATATTGTTGAGTGGTTGTTGCTGTGCATTCAAGTTCATTCATTGCTCCAAAAAGTCATCCGGATCTTTGAAGCTTTTCAAGCAATCAAGACTTCAGCTACTTCGATCTCGTTCATTTATTGCTGAGTTTATTGCTTCAAAAAATTGTAAAGTATACTCTGAATATTTGCTCATTGTGGGAGCTTCTCTTTATCATTCCTTGATCATTTTTGTAAAAGGGTTAGTGTTAACCCTGATTATTTTGGGCTTCCTTGTGCCTTGAAACAAGAGGACTAGCCTAGGTTTGGCTAGGGGTTTTGGCTTCCTTGTGCCGTGAAACAAGAGGACTAGCCTGGTGTGGCTAGGGGTTTTTGGCTACCTTGTGCCGTATAAACAAGAGGGCTAGCCTAGTTTGGCTAGAGGTTGTAATCATTGTGATACGATTAGTGGAATTCCCAAAGGTTTTGGGGAGTGGATGTAGGTGCTGAGTTTGGCACCGAACCACTATAAACTTTTGTGTGTTTGTGGTTGTTTGATTCTCTACTGTTATCATTCTGTGCACTCCACTACACCGCTGCCAATCAAGATTAGGGTTTAAGCACATACTTGCATAGTAATTAATTTGATTTTAATAACCCAATTCACCCCTCTCTTGGGTTGCTACATCTGGGCAACATTAACTAACTATCCAACACTGAGCAAATTTTGATCAATATCAGGCACATAAAGAACATTAGTAATGTACTTTAAACGTGCCAAGCTTTCTATAGCCACAGTTCCTTCACCTTTACGGGTATAAATTCATCATTTTCAATTTTTACTTTGGAAATATCAGTTTTATCCAACTTTATAAATAGCTCTTGGTCATTGGTCATATGATTTGTTTAGACGTTATCAAATAATCAGGAATCACTAGAGCCGTTGCTTGTTGTGAAGCATATTGCAACAAAAAATTGCTCTTCTTGATATTGTTCAGTGGTTGCTTTTGCCTTCTCCAATTGTTGTGACTTGCAAATCCACTCCATATGTTCAATCTTTTCATAATTTCTGCACTCGACATCAGGTCTCCACAGCACTTCCTTTGTGGATGATTTATCTTTTTGCAGTGTGGACATGGTGGATAGCTCTTCTTGTTTTTATTGTTATTTTCTATCTTGTTGTCCTTCTTTCTATTACTGTACTTCTAATCTTTATCTCTTTCTAAATTTTTTGCCTTTGCTTGAAGTGCAGCTTCTACAGTTTCTTCTTTTCTCATCATTCTCCTTTGCTCTTGTGCCTGCAATGCATTCATTAATTCTGCCAAGAATATACTTGATAGATCTTTAGATTCTTTTAATAAAAAAATTTTAGACTCATACTTTTCAGGCAAAGTTATAAGAATTTTTTGCATAATCGTTCATCAAAAAAGTCCTTGCCAAACAGCCATACCTTGTTTATTATGCCCAACAACTTATTGGAGTATTTTTAATAGTTTCTGTCTCTTTCATTTTTAGCATTTTGAACTCCCTAACCAAGTTGAGTACTTGCATATTTTTTGTTCTTTCATTACCTTAGTATTCCTTCTTGAGACAATCCCAAATATCTTTTGTTGATTCCAAGTTCATAATTCTTGTAAATATAGTGCTTAAAATAGTTGAGAATAAACAGGCTTTAGCTTTGGACTTCCTGGTCATTTTCTCTCATGGGTCTTGAGTTGAGTCATTGTAGGGTTGTCAGACAATGGAGGAACATCATAGTCTTTTTCTATAGCTTCCCAAAGATCTAATGATTCAAGATATACTGTCGTTCTAACAACCTAGGCTTGATAGTTGTCACCATCAAAAATATATGGTAGAACATTGGAGAAATTAGATGATGTAGACTCCATCCTATGAAAGGTGTTGTGTTGACCCAATTATTGATTTTGATGATTAATAAAAGACATGAGTATATTCATTTTGTTTCTAATAGATTTAACAAGTGTTTCAGGGATTAAAAATGTTTGATCAATCAAAAAGAATAAAGAAACATGTTTTGAATCATTGTTTTAAAAGAAATTTTTAAAGTTCAGAGCCTGGAGTCGATACCCAAATAGTCAGGAGCTGACCCCAAGGCGTATCAGAAGGTTTTTGGGATTTTGGTACGGTCTGGAGTCGACACCCAAGGTTTCAGCACCGACTCCAACATGAGATATAGAGAAGTGCATTCTGTTTCTGTTTTTGAAGCCGACACCTAGAATTCGGGAGCTGACACCTGAGTTTCTAGAGCCGACTCTAACCTGAGAACAGAGAGTGTGTTTTATGGACTTTTCTGAAGCCAACACTTATAGTTTCCAGAGCCGACTCCCAAAAGTGATGAGTCGACACTTTCCTTTCTCGGAGTCGACTCCCCAACAACTTTTTCTTTACTATTTTTGAACACCCGACTTGGAGCCGACACCTGAAAAGTTGGAGCCGACTCCAATCTGTCAGGAACGGATTTTTTATCTGTCAGAATGTACTTTAACGGTAAGATTTCTTTTCACCTAACCTCTAACGGCTATTTTCTTTGTGTGTAGAAGAATCCAAACATCTCCAACGGCTATATTTCCCACCTAAAACTTGGATTAAGGAGATCTATAAAAAGGGGGAAAAATCGTCCGTTTGAAAGAGATAGGAATAGAGAGGAAAAATAGAAAAAGGAAAAGGAAATATTTTGTGAAAAATCCAAAAATATTGAGAGAGAAATCAAAAGGAAAGACTTAGAGCTTACATCAACCAATCCAAGAGAGTCCAAAGAGAAATCTAAGGCATTCAAGTTCAAAATCGAAGGATTTTCCAAGTGAAGAAAAAGAAAGCAAAAGCCCTGATTTTCCCAACTTCTTAACTGCAATCTTTGTGAAGAATCTAAGCTGAGGCCTGATTCAACATTTCAAAGGAGAAGAGGAAAAGAAGAAAAGAAGAAAAGCTCAAATCAAATTGCTTCAAACAGGCTTTTTTACCCTTGTTTATTTAATTGCATATTTGCTCACTTAAGGAGCTATCTTATATTGTAAACTCTATTTTTCATAGTTGTTGGGTAGTTCAATTAAGGGATTGAATTAGTGGAGGTGGTATACCTCGGTACAAGCTAAGGATAGCTTGTGGTTGGGTTTTGTGCTGGTGAGCCCGAAAACCAGCTGTGTTCGTTGTAATCCCGAGGAGAAACAACAAGTTTTGAGTTGTGAGCTTGTAAAACAACTTGGCTGTAATCAAATAGATTATAGTATGGAACCAAGTGATACTTGGGAGTGGACGTAGGTATTGTATACACCGAACCACTATAAAATCCTTGTGTTTGCCGTGTTTTGACTCTCTCACTCTATCTCTTTATTTGTGCTTAATATTTATCCTACACTTAATATCATTTATTCCAAAGTACATAGTTTTTAAAAGATTAAATTTTTAAGAACCCAATTCACCCCGCTTCTTGGGTTGCCATCTGGGCCAATAATTGGTATCAGAGCTTGTGCTCATTGTTTATTTGATCACCCGATCAAGAGCTAAAGATCCAAATGGCAGCTCAAGCTGGTCTTCATTTGCTGAAGGTCATTCTACTAATAGACCTCCTTTGTTTAATGGTTTGAATTATTCTTATTGGAAAGCTAGAATGAAAATTTTTATTCAAGCTTTAGATTATGAACTTTGGAGTGTAATCACTAATGAACCAAGCACACCCACATACTTGGTAGATGGTTCAATAGTTTCTAAACCCGAAAGGGATTGAAATGAGAACGATAGGAAAATGGCTCAGCTTAATGCAAAAGCCATGAATGTTTTATATTGTTCTTTAGATGCTAATGAGTTCAATGGAATTTCTACATGTATTTTCGTAAAAGATATTTGGGATAGATTAGAAGTTACCCATGAGGGTACTAATCAAGTTAAAGAATTTAAAATTAATATTCTAGTGCACAAGTATGAATTGTTTAGCATGGAACAAAATGAAACCATCATATGCATGTACACTAGATTTACTGATATTGTAAATGGTCTAAAACGTCTTGGCAAGACCTACACTAACTCTGAATTGGTTCGTAAAATTCTTAGGTCTCTTCCAATGACATGGGAAGCAAATGTAACTGCTATCCAAGAAGCCAAGGACCTCAACACCTTACCTTTGGAGGAGCTACTTGGATTATTGATGACCCATGAACTAACCATGAAGCAACATCAAGAGGAGAAGTCAAAAAGAAGAAAACAATTGCCCTTAAACTGCAGAAAAGGAGATAAGCAGCAGTGAGGAAGAAGAGGAAGATGATGAGACAGCTCTCCTTACAAGAAAATTTAAGAAATTTATGCAAAGAAGGAGATCCTTCCATAAGAAAAGATATGGAACAAAAATGAAGGAGAAAGAGAAAAAGAGAAGGACAAGGACAAGGACAAAGAAAAAGAGAAAGACCCCCTCATATGTTATGAATGTAAGAAACCGGAGCACTTTAGATATGATTGTCCTCAACTGAAAAAGGGGCACAAGAAGAAGAAAAAGGCATATGTTGCAACATGGAGTGAAAGTGATGAATCCTCATCCGAGGAGGAACAAAAGGAAGATGCAAACATTTGCTTTATGGCAAACGACGACAATGAGGTAAGTTCTGAAACACCTTGTGATGATTTTACTTTTGAAGAATTATATGATGCATTTAATGAATTAGTTAATGATTTTAAAGCTTTGAAAAAGAAGAACAAATCTTTAAAAAATGATAATTTAAATCTTGCCAAAGAGAAGGATAAACTAACTCATGAAGTTGAAAAACTAAAATCTGAAAATAAAAATTTGCTAAAAGATAAAGAGTTAATTTCTAATGAAAATATCAATTTAAAGAGAAGTTGATATATATAGAAATATAGTTGATAAATTTACATATAGCTCTGAAAAACTTAATTTGCTATTGAGTAATCAAAGAGCTGTATTTGATAAGGTTGGATTAGGGTATAGACCTAATAAGAAACAAAAGTATGTTAAAAACTTCTTTAGAAAAGAACAGGATAAGAATGATTTTTCATGTTATTGCTGTAACAAGAAAGGACATAAAGCCTATGAATGCAATCTTAGAAAACTTAATAAGAATTTAAGTATTAAAGTAAAGAAAATATGGGTTCTGAAAGGAACAATCTTTGTTGCTACTAACCATGAAGGACCCAAAAAAGCTTGGGTACATAAACAGAAAGTTTGATTACCTTGCAGGAGTGTCTTGCGACCAAAAGATCAAAACGAAAGTGGTATCTTGATAGCGGCTGCTCAAGGTACATGACGGGTGACAAGGAGCAATTCATCATCCTTAAAGATAAAAGAGAAGGAGTTGTCACATTTGGAGACAATGGTAAAGGCCAAATTATGGGATTTGGTAAAATTCAGATAACTCCCTTTACTTTTATAGAAAATATCTTATATGTAGATGGCTTAAAGTATAATTTAATTAGTATTAGCCAATTGTGTGATAAATGTTTCAAAGTTTCATTTGAAGCTTCTATCTCCATTGTTTCTAATCCCATTGACAATAGCATTGTATTTATTGGTAATAGAAATGACAATGTATACTTAATTGATTTAGATAATTTGTCTACTAATAATCATTGCTTAATAGCTAACAATGCTAATGCTAATGAGATTGGATGGTTATGGCATTGTAGATTAGGTCATGCAAGTACACACCTAATTTTAAAATTAATTAAAATGGATTTAGTTAAAGATCTTCCAAAGCTAGATTTTGAAAATAACAGAATTTGTGATGCATTTCAATTAGGCAAGCAAACTAGAAACTCTTTCAAATCAAAAAATGTAGTTTCCACTTCTAGGCCATTAGAGCTACTTCATATGGACCTTTTTGGACCCACTAGAACCACTAGTCTAGGAGGAAAGAAATATGGTCTTGTGATAGTAGATGATTATTCTAGATACACTTGGGTATTGTTTCTTGCTCATAAGGATGAGACTTTCTCAATATTTCTGAAATTTTTCAAGAAAGTCACTAATGAGAAAAACAACACCATAGTGTCTCTTAGAAGTGATCATGGCACAGAATTTAAAAATCACTTATTTGAAAATTTCTGCACAAAACATGGCATTCATCATAATTTTTCTGCACCTAGGACACCACAACAAAATGGAGTTGTAGAAAGAAAAAATAGGACTTTAGAAGACATGGCCCATACCATTCTTTGTGAAATCCAACTCCCAAAGTACTTCTGGGCGAAGCTATAAACACGACATGTTACATTCTTAATAGAGACCTAATTAGGCCAATCCTTAAGAAAATACCTTATGAATTATGGAATAATAGAAAAATAAAGATAGGTTATTTTCATATATTTGACTGTAAATGTTTTATTCATAATAATGGAAAAGATAATCTTAAAAAATTTGATGCAAAATCTGATGAAGGCATATTCTTAGGATATTCAACAACTAGTAAAGCCTATAGAATATTTAACAAGAAATCCTTAATTGTAGAAGAATCCATTCAAGTAGTTTTTGATGAGTCTTTAGCATCAAGTTCAGAAAAATTTGATGATGAGGAAGATACAAATATACTAGAAAGATATATTAAAAAATTAAATATAGATATATCTTCAGATCATGAACAAGAAGCTAAAGATGATGATTCACCTAGGATTGATGATATTGATACTAATCATAATGAAGTAGATCTTCCTAGAGATTGGAGATATGCCTATGGTCATCCAAAGGAATTGATTATTGGTGATCCATCTCAAGGAGTAAGAACTAGGTCATCTATAAGGAATATCAATAATCATCTTGCATTTGTATCTCAAATTGAACCTAAAACTGTTGAAGAAGCTGAAAAAGATAGTAATTGGATGCTAGCTATGCAAGAAGAATTAAATCAATTCACTAGGAATAATGTATGGTCCTTAGTTGATAGACCTAAAGGTCATTCAGGATCTAAATGGGTATTTAGAAATAAATTGGATGAAAATGGCATAGTAATTAGAAATAAAGCTAGATTAGTTGCAAAAGGATATAATCAAGAAGAAGGAATTGATTTTGATGAAACTTTTGCACCTGTAGCTAGATTAGAAGCAATTAGATTAGTACTTGCATTTGCATGTCATATGAACATAAATTTATTTCAAATGGATGTTAAAAGTGCATTTTTAAATGATTTTATAAATGAGGAAGTATTTGTGAAACAACCACCTGGTTTTGAAGATCATGAATTTCCAAATCACGTTTTTAAATTGCACAAAGCACTATATGGTTTAAAACAAGCACCTAGAGCTTGATATGATAGGTTAAGCGAATTTCTGATTGAAAATGATTTTACTAGAGGAAATGTAGATAAAACCTTATTTTTGAAAAGGAAAGACAAAGACTTATTAGTAGTACAAATATATGTAGATGATATTGTATTCGATGCTACTAACAATCTCTTGTGTCAAGAATTTGCTAAGTTAATGCAGGGTGAATTCGAAATGAGCATGATGGGAGAACTCAATTTCTTCCTAGGACTTTAAATCAAGCAAAGTAAAGAGGAGATTTTCATCAACCAAACAAAGTACACAAAGGAACTTCTCAAGAAGTTTGGAATGGAATCAGTCAAACCCCTTGGAACACCTATGAGTCCTTCATGCAAATTAGACAAAGATGAAGATGGTAAGAAGGTAGATTAAAAATACTATAGAGGTATGATCGGATCTCTACTTTACTTAATAGCAAGTAGACCAGATATCATGTTTGCTATTTATCTATGTGCTAGATTTCAATCAGAACCTAAAGAATCTCACTTAATTGCTGTGAAAAGAATTTTAAGATATCTAAGTGGAACTAAAAATGTAGGATTATGGTATTCTAGAGACTCAACACTAAACTTAATTGCATATTCTGACTCTGACTATGCTAGATGTAAACTAGATAGAAAAAGTACAAGTGGTACATGTCAATTCTTAGGAAGTAACTTAATCTCTTGGTTTAGCAAAAAGCAAAATTCGGTTGCATTATCTACTGCTGAAGCAGAATATGTTGCAACTGGAAGTTACTATGCTCAAATCTTTTGGATTAAGCGACAACTTGAAGATTATGTCATAACACTTGATAAAACTCCTATTAGATGTGATAATACAAGTGCAATCAATTTAACTAAGAATCCAATCCAACATTCAAGAACTAAACACATTGAAATTAGATATCATTTTATAAGAGAACATGTAGCTAACAATGAAATTTGCCTTGATTATGTTAGTACTGAAGAACAATTAGCTGACATATTTACAAAACCTTTGAGTGAAGAGAGATTTTGTTATCTTAGAGGTGAATTAGGGATTTGTGATCCTTTGGAATGACTTTGAAACCCCTAAGGAATGATTATCTAGATTTCTATCAATTTCTTGAGATTCCTTTCATAATTTTAAGGACAATTTATCTAGTCATTTGAGCAATTTGATTCCTCACATTTCAAAGATTTTTTTTAAAAAAAATTATTGACCTTATTTTGACAAGTTTCGGCTGGTTGAAACTCATTTATTTTTCTCTAAAACTATCAGTGGAGTCGACACCTCAATTTAAGGAGTCGACACCTCTTCTGTGCCGCTCTCGGTCTTTGACCTTGGAGCCGACACCCGCTTAAGTGGAGCCGACTCCAGTTCGGGCGCTAAATGTGTTAGCGACTTAGAGTCAACACCCGACTTTGCGGGAGTCGACACCTGGTGGACCCAAATTGACTATATTAGGGCAGAGTCGACACCTTCTCGATTTTTATCTTCTCCAAAACCTCTCCAAACTTTCCAAAGCCAAATACTCCTCAAATAAACCATTCCCTAAGATTTCTATGGCACCTAAGCGTAGGGGATCGGTCTTTGATGCTCCCATTGCTACAAGGAAGCGTACGGCTAGGCGTCCCGTCCGTGAACCTACTCCAAGTGATGATTCTTCTTTAACTCCCTCAGATAATCCTAGCTCCTCCTCTCTACAGGTAGATACCCTTGCTGGGTGAGTTATTACCATGGGTAGGAAAGTAGATTTTGATTTCTTTGAAGCCGAGGGTTTTGACATTGGTAGACAGATTAAAGAACTCGGTTGGGATAAAGTTTGTTCTTTGGATGTTCCTACTTATCCAGCTCTTGTTAAAGAATTTTACCTGAATTTATCTAGAGGAGATGGTGGAATTGTTAGTTCAGTAAGAGGAAAGAGAATTCATCTTACTTTTTAAATTTTAGGAAATCTGTTAAGTATTCCTGTCACTGGATTTATTGCAAACATTCACAGTGAGAGATCAGCTGCTTTATCAAGAATGTTAGGAAGAGAAATAACTGAATTTGAAGATGTTAGGGCAAACCAATTGCCACTTGAGCTTAGGCTATTGCATAACATTTGCAGTAGGATTCTATTTCCCAAGACTAGCCATTTTGAGTATGTCTCAGAGCGAGACATTGTAGTCATGGATAGTATCTTGACGGGTCAGCCAATAAATCTTGCTGGAATGATGATATGCTATATGGCTGAGGCCGGGGGTAAGAGGAGATATTCACTACCTTATGGGATGATCCTAACCTTGGTTTTTAGAAGTCAAGGAGTATTTATTTCTGAGAATGAGCCATCGAAGAACCTTAGGCACACTGACTACTACAGCTTAGCCACTGTGCACAGGATGGGATTTGTGAAAGTGGATGGTAAATGGGAGAGAAAAGGAAAGAATAGATGTTAAATTGAGTATCATAGGGGGAGCTACCTCATTCAGGGGGAGCTTACCTGTGAGGAATAAATATTTGAGAAATTTGATTTGAAAATCTTATTGTTTAATCATGCATATACTCAATGTTTTTATAATCATAAAAAAGAAGGAGATTGTTGACCCAATTATTGATTTTGAAGATTGATAAAAGACATGAGTATATTCATTTTGTTTATAATAGATTTAACAAGTGTTTCAAAGATTAAAAATGTTTGATCAATCAAAAAGAATAAAGAAACATGTTTTAAATCAATGTTTTAAAAGAAAATTTCAAAGTTCAGAGCCTGGAGTCGACACCCAAATAGTCAGGAGCTGACCCCATGGCGTATCAGAAGGTTTCTAGGATTTTGACACGGTCTGGAGTCGACACCCAAGGTTTCGGCGCCGACTCCAACCTGAGATACAGAGAAGTGCATTCTGTTTCAGTTTCTAGAGCCGACACCTAGAATTCGGGAGCCGACACCTGAGTTTCTGGAGCCGACTCTAACCTGAGAACAGAGAGCGTGTTTTATGGACTTTTCTGGAGCCGACACTTACAGTTTCCAGAGCCGACTCCCGAAAGCGATGAGTCGACACTTTCCTTTCTCGGAGTCGACTCCCCAACAACTTTTTCTTTACTATTTTTGAACACCGACTTGGAGCCGACACCTAAAAAGTTGAGCCGACTCCAACCTGTCAGGAACAGATTTTTTATCTGTCAGAATGTACTTCAACGGTAAGATTTCTTTTCACCTAACCTCTAACGGCTATTTTCTTTGTGTGTAGAAGAATCCAAACATCTCCAACGGCTATATTTCCCACCTAAAACTTGGATTAAGGAGATCTATAAAAAGGGGGAAAAATCGTCCGTTTGAAAGAGATAGGAATAGAGAGAAAAATAGAAAAAGGAAAAGGAAATATTTTGTGAAAAATCCAAAAATCTTGAGAGAGAAATCAAAAGGAAAGACTTAGAGCTTACATCAACCAATCCAAGAGAGTCCAAAGAGAAATCTAAGGCATTCAAGTTCAAAATTAGAGGATTTTCAAGTGAAGAAAAAGAAAGCAAAAGCCCTGATTTTCCCAACTTCTCAACTGCAATCTTGTGAAGAATCTGAGCTGAGGCCTGATTCAAGATTTCAAAGGAGAAGAGGAAAAGAAAAAAAGAAGAAAAGCTCAAATCAAATTCGCTTCAAATAGGCTTTTCTTACCCTTATTTATTTAATTGCATATTTGTTCACTTAAGGAGTTGTCTTATATTGTAAACTCTATTTTTCATAGTTGTTGGGTAGTTCAATTAGGGGATTAAATTAGTGGAGGTGGTATACCTCGGTACAAGCTAAGGATAGCTTGTGGTTGGGTTTTGTGCTGGTGAGCTCAAAAAACCAGCTGGGTTCGTTGTAATCCCGGGGGGAAACAACAAGTTTTGAATTGTGAGCTTGTAAAACAACTTGGCTGTAATCAAATAAATTATAGTGTGGACTCAAGTGATACTTGGGAGTGGACGTAGGTGTTGGATACACCGAACCACTATAAAATCCTTGTGTTTGCCGTGTTTTGACTCTCTCACTCTATCTCTTTATTTGTGCTTAATATTTATCCTGCACTTAATCTCATTTACTCCAAAGCACATAGTTTTTAAAAGATTAAATTTTTAAGAACCCAATTCACCCCCCCTCTTGGGTTGCCATCTGGGCCAACATGTTGTGTTTTTGATTTGTATCTCAACTCATAGGTCTCTTAAGAGAAGAGCTTTGATACCAACATGTTGTTCTATAGCACAAATTAGAACTATATAATCCTAACTTAGCTGTCGTTGGTTTGCAATGAAGAAGAAAGAAAAGTATTTGATAGAAAAAATGAGAGAAAGAGAGTTTTGTATCTAAGAACCCACACACCAATTTTTTTACCGAATTGCCCTTTATATAGAGGTGAAACATAATAAAAAGTATATAAAAACTAATTCAGAATCATAACTAACAAATTTCTAATATTAAGCATTGATTCTTGAGATCAAGGCATATTAGAAATATGCAACAAAAAAATCCTAGAGATTTGGTTGTTAAAGATTATATCCTAAAGATTTGGTTGTTAAAGATTATATCCTAAAGATTTGGTTGTTAATATATTATATCCTAAAGATTTGGCTATTGACCAATTATTCTGCCATAATTTTTGCAACCTAAGGCAATATTCAACAATGATCCCTTGAATGGTATGCACCTTATAATCATTAAAACTTTTGGAGTAAGGAGGAGGTGTACATTGTTAGGTGCTCTTCATCTATGTTTTAAAAGTTAAGTATGTGCTAGCCTTCTTTCATTCCTCTTCCATTTGCTTCCCATGGGGGGAACTAAATTGAGAAAACCAACATTTATGGATGTGTTTGTCAGTCATCGCTAGGAGACCCAAGAAATCAACCATATGGGGGTCACTAATTTGTTCCAAATTATAAGATCTCTGTGCATGGATTGATTTAGTTAGCATCATGGTTTATATCTAACAAAGCTATATTGCATTTATATAACATGACCATTAATTTTCTTTCTTTTGGTTACTTTCAGAATTAGGACTATTTCATCTATATAGATGAGTTTACAGCCACCGAAGACCTCTGTGTACCCTCAGATATTGAGATTAAATCCAATAACCACTGAGCATACTTCTCTAATGCCTCAAATATGCGATCTTCAAACTTCTAAAAGCTCTCATTCTAGTGCAATGAATTGATGCAACCTAGTTAACATTACCATGCTGTATGCTGGGCATAGGCTACACTACAAGGGGAAAAAAATATTGCGACGCCCAAATGTATCGCAATTGCATCGCTAAACATGCTATTGCAACGCAATAGCGATGCAATGACGGTGTCGCTCAGATGTCCGTCGCAATCTCCATTTGTTGCAATTGCATCGCAATATTGCGACTCTCTGCGACGCAACAATGCATCGCAATATTGCGACGCATCCAAATGCATCGCTAAATTTAAAATTAATTTTTAATATTTAAAATTATTATTAAATATTACGACCCATTCAATTGCGTCACAATATTGCGACTCATTTAGTTACGTCGCAATATTTAATAATAATATTTTTGATATAATAGCGATGCAATTTGAGTCGCTAATGCGTCGTAAAATTTTTTTTTTAAATATTGCGACGCAAGGTCATTGCATCGCAATATTTATTAAAAATATTTTAGATATAATATCGACGCAATTTGAGTAGCTAATGTCGCTATTAATTTTTTTTAAATTATTGCGACGCCAAGTCATTGCATCGCAATATTTAATAATAATATTTTAAAAATATTAGCGATACAATTTCAGTCCCTAATGCATCGCTAATTAAATTTTTTAAAAAATATAAAATATTAAAAATTAAATAGTTAATACAATTTTGTTACATTTAAATATTGATAGAAACATTCTTCACTCATATTGATCCAAACAATAATCAATTTCTAAAAATAATTCATATATTAAAATTTTGAAGTTTTCATGTACAACATATAAAAAGAAAAAAAATACATCAAGAATCTGAGCGATCACGTGGAGGCTGGAGACCCTGCGACAAACGGCTAACCATATCCTGCAAATGACGCATCTGATCTCGCACGTCTGCAAGCTCCTGGTCTCGGCCTTGCATACACTGCTCAAACTCGTGCTCGACCTCCTGCCGAACGTCCTGCCGAACCTCCTCCGCAATAGATATCCAAATGTCGTCTAAACGCTCGGCAGGAATATCACCAGAAAATCGCGAGCTGGAGGCCTAATGGGGAAAATATGCAGAAGCTCTAGTGCCCAGACCATAGACCCTGCGGTCTCGCGGCTGGGCACCAACAGCCTCCAAAAACACACGCCGACTCTCCTCTGCTGAGAGTTCGATGGGCGTCTCCCCATCAGTGGAGTCGACTGTGATGCCTGGGAGCGAAGCTCCTCGACTCGTGTCTTTGAATTATAAAATCAACAATAAATGAGTTAATAAATTTCTTAAAATAAAATTTAAGAAATTAAACAGATACTACATAAAGCTAATTTCTTACCGCAACCTCCCGTGATCGCGTGTCGACCCAGGAACCGTCCCTCCTGGTGTGTGTCGCCTGAATAGACGAAACTCACCAGGATCTCCGCCCTCCTGCTCAGACTATAACAATAAAAAATTTGATATTAATACAAATATTTGTAAATAACTAAATTAGTAATTAAAATATTTATGTTTTCTTACCATACGACGTCTGTGCTCCTGAATCGAAATGGAGCCCGAAGTATGGCGGGAGAGACCCGTGCCAGGACCGCCCTTCTTGGATCGGCGGTTCGTGCTGGCTGATGCGGACCTCCTGCGCCAGCCATCGGACTGCCAGGCCTGCTGCCACTCGTGCCAAATACCCTCTGGCACATGCGCAGGATGCTGACCCGATGACCTCCAACGATGAAGCATGTCGGAGTATCGGCGTCCCGTCAGAGCCTCCCATGCTGCCCTAATGGCATCATGGCTGGCAGGGTCCCACGTAAACTTTTTCTGCATTAAAATAAACAGTTAGTTTCAGAATTTATTAAGATTAAGAAATTTTATATCAGTGATAAATTGTATTTAATAAGTTTACCTGAAACTCAGAAAAATAAAACTCCCTCGTGGCTGGAGATACGTGGCGCCAATCGTAGCCACTGGGATCTGCACGCCTCTGAAATATGGCGCTGATGTGGCTGGATACATGATGCTGCTCAATAAATCTGTTAAAAAATGCATGTTTATAAGTAATTGACTTAAAAACATAAACATATTTTTAATTAGTATATACTTACAGCCCATGAGCATCAAGTCGAAGTACGGTGCGGCCGATGGTGGAAGAACTCTCGGAGGTATGTGCCGATCGACTGGATGGTAATACCAATGCAGGATCACCGCCGACTGCTGGAGAGATCGAAGGCTGTGCGATGTGTGGAGATCCGAACTCTCCATCTCCAAAGCTCATGTGATCTGATGCAGCAGAGCTACGTCCCTGCTCACTCCGTATGTCGTCGGTAGATCTACCTCTGCCCGTCATATTGAAAATACTAAAGATTCATGCAATTAAATTACGATTAATGATTGACTATGTAAAAAATTACCACTTATAAAATAAAGTTGAATTTAAAAAAACCTCTATGTTTAATCAGTGTCATTTGTTTCATGAAATATTGGTTCAACATCTGATGCCGTATCGGACTACGATTCAGTTTCATTATCATCGGAAGGAAACCGAACATTTGCATCCACAATTTCTTGGACATCACCATTTGGATCTCTAAGTGATGTTTTAGGAGCCCTTGTGTCGTCCTCAATTGCATGCATTTCCATCTCATCCTCTTGAAATGCAGGGCACTCGACTGATTGACTTGATGAACTCTCCTCTAATAAGATTGTTGAACGTGGGACGATTTTAGAAACAGCCCAACAATCTCGCTTGTCGTTGCGCAAACTTGGATATCCGCAGTAAAACACTTGCTGAGCTTGGGATGCAAGGATGAATGGGTCATATTTCTGTAATCTTCGTCGATGGTTCACTTCAACCAAATTGTAGTCGTTATGAACCCTTTTGCCCACAGGAACTGTCAGATCGAACCAATCGCAACGAAACAATACGGTTCGTTTCATAGGCCAACCGGGATATTCAACTTCAACCACCTCTACTAACTTTCCGTAATAATCCTACATATTTGCTCCAACACTTTCTCCTTTAACACACATGCCCCAGTTCTACGTGCCTCTTGAAGCTGCTAATCGTTCAATCTAAAATTTGTACCCATTAACAAAATAGCCAGTAGAGGTTGTTACGGTCTTCAATGGCCATTGCGATAGACATTTAATGAAAATATTATCGGTTGGGGACCATGGACCATTTACCTATAAATTAATAAGCTATTCACAACCAATTCAAAAAATTAAAGCCATTACTGAAATTGATTGAGTGATACTACTCACAAATTCATAAAACCAGTAAGCGAACTCCGTTTCTAACTTCTGTCCAATTGCAACTTGACTAATGTCGGGATTCATCTGTCGTTGTCTATCACAATACATCCTTATGGGATGATAAGGATTAAAACTGATGTTAACAATTAAATATTGTGGTATATTATAATTTAAATTAGAAGTTCAAATTAAGCATTGAAGTATACACTTACTCAATATATGGATCGACTTCTCTACAATTCATTAGGATATAATAATGTGCTGCATTATACTCCATATCGCTAAGATTTCTTGACTTTTGCCCCCCAAATGAATCGGCCGATACCTTTAAAAATTGATATTCTACCATCATTAGGTTCTCCTTCGTCCACACATACGTCATCGTTACGACCAAGATTTTGGCTCCTCGTGTGGACGTGACCCTCAAAGTAATGCGAGGCAAAAGCTGAAACTTCTTCGACCAAGTGTGCATTGCATATAGAACCTTCAACCCTTGCCTTATTACGCATATTATTTTTAACTTCTTAAGGTACCTATATGTAAAGTTGAGACAAAAAATTAACCAATTTTCTTGCAATGAAATAATATTTGAAATGTCAATATGTCTTAATGATGTATATATTTACCTCTCGAAAGGATACATCCAGCGATACTGCACGGGACCAGCTATGCTCGCTTCGTATGGCAAGTGAACCGTAAATGCTCCATTGAGTCAAAAAACTGAAAGAAAATATTCGCTCCAGCTTGCATAAAATAATTGGAATTTCCTCCTCAAGCCTTGCCATGGATGCAGAAGTAATGACTGTGGCAGACAACTCCTTGAAGAATCAAGCTGAGCTCTGTCAATGCCTTCCAGACATGTTGCGAAGCAACTCACGAAAAGCTATAGGCAATAATCGTTGCATGAAAACATGACAGTCGTGACTCTTCATGCCGAACAACTTGAGCTTATGCATGTCCACACACCTACCGATATTTGAGGCATAACCATCTGAAATTTTAACCCTCTAAGCCAGTTACATAAAACTTCTCGTGAATTTCTGTCAAGAGTGTAACAGGCTTTAGGATAGGTCCCGTCGGTACTCCTCCTCAAATCACCTCTTCTGCAATACTGATTAAGTTCTTCTCTTGACTTTGCAGTGTCTTTTGTTTTTCCCGGGATGTTTAGCACCGTGTTAAATATGTTATCAAAAAAATTTTCTCGATATGCATAACATCCAAGTTGTGCCGGATGAGATTTGTGCTCCAATAAGGCAAATCCCAAAATATACTTCGCTTCTTACAGTTATGTTCTTTACATATACAGCCATTTATTCTATCTGCATCTGGTTCCCAAGCATACCTCAACCCCAAATGCTCTATAGTATCAAATATATCCATGCCGACCTAACCGGTTCGGTAAATTTTGTGACTGCTTTGTTCTTCCGGAAGGCGATCAAGTTACGCCTGTAAGGATGATTTGGGGCAAGAACTTCCTATGATTATCAAACCATGATTGCTTACCACTCTTCTGCAATGTAAATGCATCCGAATCATACATGCAATGAGGGCATGCCAGACGTCCAGCAGTGCTCCAACCAGACAACATTGCATATGCCGGAAGTCACTTATTGTCCACATCAAAGCAACTCTCATGATGAAATTCTGTTTCATAGAAATGTCGTAGGCTATGACTCCTATTTCCCACAACATTTTCAATTCGGCCACCAATGGTTGCAGGAAGACATCAATCTTTTCCTTTGGATTTGATGGTCCTGGAACCAAAACTATCAAAAATTGCAGTCTCTTTCATGCACTTCCATGGAGGAAGGTTATATACAGTCAGTATCACAGGCCAACATGAATACTGTTGCCCCGCTTGACCAAATGGTTGGAAGCCATCGGTACAAAGACCTAATCTGACATTCCTTATATCTTCAGCGAAATCAGGATGATTTTCATTGAAATGCTTCCAAGCTTTTGAATCTGATGGATGCCACATTTCATCCTCTTTAGATTCATGTTCGGCATGCCATCTCATATCAGCAGCTGTAGCCTCAGATCTGTATAATCTCTGCAGGCGTGGAGTCAGAGGAAAGTAATGCATCCTCTTGTAAGGAACACTTTTCCTCCTACTTGTACTAGCTCCCCTTCACCGTTTTTGTACCTCGATTGCCCATAAATCTTACACCATCTCAGCTCTGAGTCTTCAACCCAATATATCATACAATTGTTCAAGCAACAATCGATCTTATTAACCGGGAGCCCAAGCCCACGCAACAACTTCTTCGTTGAGTAAAAACTGTCTGCTACAACATTATCATTTGGCAAAATTTCTTGATTAACCCAGCTACAGAATTAAACGCCTTTTCTGATAATCGATGTTCTGCCTTAATATTCAGCAACCGAGCAGCCGTAGACAACTGTGAATGACCCTCACAACCAGGATACAATTCTTGATTGCAGCACGCAACATATCATAAAATTATTGTGCATCTGGATTTGGTTCTTCCATAAATGTATTCTGATTGAATTCATTACCCGATGCATTCATCACCATTTCTTCATATGTGTTTAGATTCACAAATGGTTCATCAACGGGAATTGACACTTGTTGGCTTGTAACAACTGCTGAAATTTCCTCTGGTTCACCATGACAGTACCAAACATCGTAATCAGGAACAAACCCCTTTTTACACAGATGCACCTTAACAGTTTCAACATCTCTGTAGGCTTTATTCTGACACCTGTGATAGTTGCATGGGCACCTAATCCTAGGCCCATCCATCCATTCAGGTTGGCTACATGCAAATGCGATAAATTCTTCCAATCCATTCAGAAAATCTGGATTAAGCAAGCCATCTTTTATCCTTGCATACATCCACGAGCGAGCCCCGCTCATTTTTGACCAACTTATATAATTTCTGGTAAACCATTAAAGGAAACCACATTATAAAACTATATTAGCATTACTAATATATAACTAAATTATTTCTTTTACACAACTTAGGTTAATAACAACCATTTAAATAATTTATAATTGAACCAATTTTTTTTAGACAACTAAGGTCCCTACCCTGCAAGGCCCGGCCACGGCTACGATCCTTGGCGTGCTAGCAAGGACCGAGGCACAGGTTCATGCCAGGCTAATGCTAGGGCTTGAGTTCGGGTCGGGCGCAAGGCGGTCCGTTTAATCATGAGACTTCACAAGCATTCAAGTGTCCTAAATTAATTCTACCTTCACTCCATGTCTAAAAGGTAAGGCCCTATCCCATTCAAGAATATTTTTTGTGATATGTTATTCTGTTATTAATTATCATCGATCGATTACGTTGAAATTTCAGCAGCATTTCCTCATATGTTCTCCTAAATGTGTGGCATATATGCCACACTAGGAGAACGCATGAGCAAATACAAACCACAATCTCACCCAACGATGATTAATAGCAGACTAACATATCGCAAAAATATTCTCAAACTGTCCACCAGGACAATTTGAGAATTTGCAAGACTAAGTCTTACAAATTCTCAAACGGGTCTAAAGGTTATAGTGTTGTGATTAATAATATGGAAATCCAAAGACAATCGAACTTATGCTTGTTATTCTTAACTTCTTGTCAATTATACATATATAGGAATAGTGTTCTATATATAGTCACTGACTTCTTAAGATTATTGTGTCGAATATAAATGTTTGTGAAGACTAAAATATAAATCATTGAAACTACTAATTTGTTGCTGAAAATTAAATAATAATACAACAAGACTTTCTATCTAGCATTACATAATTTAATGCATCATTTAATTTGAAGCAGAATGTAAATAATCAAGACATAACAATTGTAAATAACTACAAATGCACAAATATTATTGCATAAACAGCTATAAAGAAATGAAAAGCTATGACTGCAATTTTAAAATTACATAATCTAAAGAGTTATGGTTAATGAGCTAAATTAATTGACCTAAATAGCTAAGCTAATTTAGCTCGACCTATCTATAGAGTTTTTGATTGATGATCTAAAGAGACAAGGTTGATGGTCTAAAATCAGCTTACTTGAGAAGTTAAAATTGATAAGCTAAATTAATTGACCTAAATAGCTACGATTTATGAGTTTAATCAGTTGATTTAAAAAGAGTCATGATTGATGAGCTAAATCAGTCTATCCAAAGAGCTCCGACTAATGACATAAATTAATTAATTTATAACTAATCTAATAAAAAATTAGATTAGTGGTCACATTTTTTAATATTTATCATCAAATTATTTGAAAATATTTTTAATAACAATAAAATATAATAGAATCTAAATTTTTAGTTAATTTTTTTTCATGAGTGTTAAAATTTTTTTTTTGAAGGGACCGGGGGTTGGGAAAACCCCCCTAGTTGTTACTTTTTTTAAAAAAATTAAGTTTCCCATGTTTTAAAATATATTTATATTTTTTATATTTGTCATCAAATTATTTGAAATATTTTAAAAACAATAAAATATGATAGAATCCAATTTTTTTTAATTTTTTTATGAGTGTTAATTTTTTTTAATTGAAGGGGCCGGGGGTGGGGGAAAAGCCCCCTAGCTGTTACCTTATTATTATTATTAAATTTTTTTTTTGGCCACCGTGGTCGTAGAAGACGAACGGGAGGGGAGGGTCCCCCCATAACTGATTTTTTTTTCCGATGGCTTGGCCACCATGGCCAGGCCACGGCAGCGGCAGTGGCCAGAGAAGACGGCCACGGCCGTGGCCGTGGCCGTGGCCGTAGAAGACGAATGGGGGGGTGGGGAAACCTCTGCCCATTAATATTTTTTTTTGGTGGCTTGGCCACCGTGGCCAGGCCACGGCAGCGGCCGTGGCTGGAGAAGACCACGATTGATCTCGGACTGTGGCGATCGGTCCGATCGGCAATGATCCGATGGTTGCGATCGATCCAAGCCCTGATCTCGATCGGCCACGACCGATCCCGGACCGTTGCGATCGGTCCGAGATCACTGATGATCCGATGGTTGCGATCGATCCAAGCCCTGATCCCGATCGGCCACGACGATCTCGGACCGTGGCGATCGGTCTGATCGGCGACGATCCGACGGTTGCGATCGATCCAAGCCCTGATCCCGATCGCCATGATCGATCTCGGACTGTGGCGATCAGACCGATCGCGTCGATCCGACGGTTGCCATCGATCCAAGCCCTGATCAATCCATCGGCGATGAACGATCTCGGACCGTCGCGATCGATCCGATAGGCGATGATCCGACGGTTGCGATCGATCCAAGCCTGATCCCGATCGGCCACGACCGATCTCGGACCGTGCAATCCGTCTGAGATCGGCGACGATCCGACGATTGTGATCGATCAAGCCTGATCCTGATCGGCCACGACCGATCTCGGACCGTGGCGATCGGTCCGATCGGGATGATCCGACGGTTGCGATCGATCCAAGCCCTGATCCCGATCGGCCATGACCGATCCCGGACCATTGCGATCGGTCCGATCGCTGACGATCGACGGTTGCGATCGATCCAAGCCCTGATCCCGATCGGCCATGACCGATCTCGGACCGTGGCGATCGGTCCGATCGGCGACGATTCGACGGTTGTGATCGATCCAATCCCTGATCCCGATCGTCCACGATCGATCGACCGTGGCGATCGATCGGCGTCGATCCGATGGTTGGCCTGATCCTGATCGGCCACAACCGATCTCGATCGATCCGATCGGCGACGATCCGAGTTGCGATCGATCCAAGCCCTGATCCCGATCGGCCACGACCGATCTCAGACCGTGGCGATCGGTCCGATCGGTGATGATCCGACGGTTGCGATCGATCCAAGCCCTAATCCGATCGGCACGACCGATCTCGGACCGTTGCGATCGGTCCGATCACGATGATCCGATGGTTGCGATCGATCCAAGCCCTGATCCCGATCGGCCACGACGATCTCGGACCGTGGCGATCGGTCCGATCGGCGACGATCCGATGGTTGCGATCGATCCAAGCCCTGATCCTGATCGCCATGACCGATCTCAGACCGTGGCGATCGCGATCGCATCGATCCGACGGTTGCCATCGATCCAAGCCCTGATCGATCCCGGTCGGCGATGAACGATCTCGGACCGTGCGATCGATCCGATATGACGATCCGACGGTTGCGATCGATCCAAGCCTGATCCCGATCGGCCACGACCGATCTCGGACCGTTGTAATCCTTCGAGATTAGCGACGATCCGACGGTTGCGATCGATCCAAGCCTGATCCCGATCGGCCACGACCGATCTCGGACCGTGGCGATCGTCCGATCGGCCGATGATCCGATGGTTGCGATCGATCCAAGCCCTGATCCCGATCGGCCATGACCGATCTCGGACCCGCGATCGGTCCGATCGCGACGATCCGATGGTTGCGATCGATCCAAGCCCTGATCCCGATCGGCCACGACCGATCTCGGACCGTGCGATCGGTCCGATCGCGATGATCCGACGGTTGCGATCGATCCAAGCCCTGATCCGATCGGCCACCGATCTCGGACCGTGGCGATCGGTCCGATCGCCGACGATCCGACGTTGCGATCGATCCAAGCCCTGATCCCGATCGGCCACGACCGATCTCGGACCGTGGCGATCGGTCCGATCGGCGATGATCCGACGGTTGCGATCGATCCAAGCCCTGATCCCGATCGGCCATGACCGATCTCGGACCGGCGATCGGTCCGATCGCGACGATCCGACGGTTGCGATCGATCCAAGCCCTGATCCCGATCGGCCACGACCGATCTCGGACCGTGGCGATCGGTCCGATCGCCGATGATCCGACGGTTGCGATCGATCCAAGCCCTGATCCCGATCGGCCACGACCGATCTCGGACCGTGGCGATCGGTCCGATCGCCGACGATCCGACGGTTGCGATCGATCCAAGCCCTGATCCCGATCGGCCACGACCGATCTCGACCGTGGCGATCGGTCCGATCGCCGATGATCCGACGGTTGCGATCGATCCAAGCCCTGATCCCGATCGGCCACGACCGATCTCGGACCCGGCGATCGGTCGATCGCTGATGATCCGATGGTTGCGATCGATCCAAGCCCTGATCCCGATCGGCCACGACCGATCTCGGACCACGGCGATCGGTCCGATCTCGACGATCCGACGGTTGCGATCGATCCAAGCCCTGATCCGATCGGCCACGACCGATCTCGGACGGCGATCGGTCCGATCGCCGACGATCCGACGGTTGCGATCGATCCAAGCCCTGATCCGATCGGCCACGACCGATCTCGGACCGGCGATCGGTCGATCGCGACGATCCGACGGTTGCGATCGATCCAAGCCCTGATCCCGATCGGCCACGACCGATCTGACCGATCGATCGATCGACCGATGGCGATCGGTCCGATCGCCGACGATCCGATGGTTGCGATCGATCCAAGCCCTGATCCCGATCGGCCACGACCGATCTCGGACCGGCGATCGGTCCGATCGCGACGATCCGACGGTTGCGATCGATCCAAGCCCTGATCCCGATCGGCCACGACCGATCTCGGACCGTGGCGATCGGTCCGATCGCGATGATCCGACGGTTGCGATCGATCCAAGCCCTGATCCCGATCGGCCATGACCGATCTCGGACCATGGCGATCGGTCCGATCGCCGACGATCCGACGGTTGCGATCGATCCAAGCCCTGATCCCGATCGGCCACGACCGATCTCGGACCGCGGCGATCGGTCCGATCGCGACGATCCGACGGTTGCGATCGATCCAAGCCTGATCCCGATCGGCCACGACCGATCTCGGACCCGGCGATCGGTCGATCACCGACGATCCGACG
Source organism: Calamus simplicifolius (assembly GCA_900491605.1). Lineage (NCBI taxonomy): Eukaryota > Viridiplantae > Streptophyta > Magnoliopsida > Arecales > Arecaceae > Calamus > Calamus simplicifolius. The sequence goes on along the minus strand of UESW01002057.1, from coordinate 146,514 downwards.
GTTGCGATCGATCCAAGCCCTGATCCCGATCGGCCACGACCGATCTCGGACCGTGGCGATCGGTCCGATCGCGACGATCCGATGGTTGCGATCGATCCAAGCCCTGATCCCGATCGGCCACGACCGATCTCGGACCGCGGCGATCGGTCCGATCGCCGATGATCCGACGGTTGCGATCGATCCAAGCCCTGATCCCGATCGGCCACGACCGATCTCGGACCGCGGCGATCGGTCCGATCGCCGATGATCCGACGTTGCGATCGATCCAAGCCCTGATCCGATCGGCCACGACCGATCTCGGACCATGGCGATCGGTCCGATCGCCGACGATCCGACGGTTGTGATCGATCCAAGCCCTGATCCCGATCGGCCACGACCGATCTGATCGGTCCGATCGCCGACGATCCGATGGTTGCGATCGATCCAAGCCTGATCCCGATCGGCCACGACCGATCTCGGACCCGGCGATCGGTCCGATCACCGACGATCCGATGGTTGCGATCGATCCAAGCCCTGATCCCGATCGGCCACGACCGATCTCGGACCGCGGCGATCGGTCCGATCGCCGACGATCCGACGGTTGCGATCGATCCAAGCCCTGATCCCGATCGGCCACGACCGATCTCGGACCCGGCGATCGGTCCGATCGCCGACGATCCGACGGTTGCGATCGATCCAAGCCCTGATCCCGATCGGCCACGACCGATCTCGGACCGGCGATCGGTCCGATCGCGACGATCCGACGGTTGCGATCGATCCAAGCCCTGATCCCGATCGCCACGACCGATCTCGGACCGCGGCGATCGGTCCGATCATCGACGATCCGACGGTTGCGATCGATCCAAGCCCTGATCCCGATCGGCCACGACCGATCTCGGACCGCGGCGATCGGTCCGATCGCGATGATCCGACGGTTGCGATCGATCCAAGCCCTGATCCCGATCGGCCACGACCGATCTCGGACCGTGGCGATCGGTCCGATCGCCGACGATCCGATGGTTGCGATCGATCCAAGCCCTGATCCCGATCGGCCACGACCGATCTCGACCGTGCGATCGATCCAAGCCCTGATCCCGATCGGCCACGACCGATCTCCCACGGCGATCGGTCCGATCGCCGACGATCCGACGGTTGCGATCGATCCAAGCCCTGATCCCGATCGGCCACGACGATCTCGGACCGCGGCGATCGGTCCGATCGCCGATGATCCGACGGTTGCGATCGATCCAAGCCCTGATCCCGATCGGCCACGACCGATCTCGACCGTGGCGATCGGTCCGATCGCCGACGATCCGACGGTTGCGATCGATCCAAGCCCTGATCCTGATCGGCCATCCGATCTCGGACCACGGCGATCGATTGATCCGACGGTTGCGATCGATCCAAGCCCTATCCGATCGCCATGACCGATCTCGGACCGCGGCGATCGGTCCGATCGCCGACGATCCGACGTTGCGATCGATCCAAGCCCTGATCCCGATCGGCCACGACCGATCTCGACCGGCGATCGGTCCGATCGCCGACGATCCGACGGTTGCGATCGATCCAAGCCCTGATCCCGATCGCCACGACCGATCTCGGACCACGGCGATCGTTGATCGCCGACGATCCGACGGTTGCGATCGATCCAAGCCCTGATCCCGATCGGCCACGACCGATCTCGGACCGTGGCGATCGGTTCGATCGATGATCCGACGGTTGCGATCGATCCAAGCCCTGATCCCGATCGGCCACGACCGATCTCGGAGCGATCGGTCGATCACCGATGATCCGATGGTTGCGATCGATCCAAGCCCTGATCCGATCGGCCACGACCGATCTCGGACCCGGCGATCGGTCCGATCGCGACGATCCGACGGTTGCGATCGATCCAAGCCCTGATCCCGATCGGCCACGACCGATCTCGGACCGGCGATCGGTCCGATCGCCGATGATCCGACGGTTGCGATCGATCCAAGCCCTGATCCCGATCGGCCACGACCGATCTCGGACCACGGCGATCGGTCCGATCATCGACGATCCGACGGTTGCGATCGATCCAAGCCCTGATCCCGATCGGCCACGACGATCTCGGACCGCGGCGATCGGTCCGATCGCCGATGATCCGACGGTTGCGATCGATCCAAGCCCTGATCCCGATCGGCCACGACCGATCTCGGACCCCGGCGATCGGTCCGATCGCCGACGATCCGACGGTTGCGATCGATCCAAGCCCTGATCCGATCGACCACGACCGATCTGGACCATGGCGATCGGTCCGATCGCCGACGATCCGACGGTTGCGATCGATCCAAGCCCTGATCCCGATCGGCCACGACCGATCTCGGACCGCGGCGATCGGTCCGATCACCGACGATCCGACGGTTGCGATCGATCCAAGCCCTGATCCCGATCGGCCACGACCGATCTCGGACCGTGGCGATCGGTCCGATCGCCGATGATCCGACGGTTGCGATCGATCCAAGCCCTGATCCGATCGGCCACGACCGATCTCGGACCCGGCGATCGGTCCGATCGCGACGATCCGACGGTTGCGATCGATCCAAGCCCTGATCCCGATCGGCCACGACCGATCTCGGACCGCGGCGATCGGTCCGATCGCCGACGATCCGACGGTTGCGATCGATCCAAGCCCTGATCCCGATCGGCCACGACCGATCTCGGACCGGGCGATCGGTCCGATCACCGACGATCCGACGGTTGCGATCGATCCAAGCCCTGATCCCGATCGGCCACGACCGATCTCGGACCGTGGCGATCGGTCCGATCGCGACGATCCGACGGTTGCGATCGATCCAAGCCCTGATCCCGATCGGCCACGACCGATCTCGGACCGTGGCGATCGGTCCGATCGCGATGATCCGACGGTTGCGATCGATCCAAGCCCTGATCCCGATCGGCCACGACCGATCTCGGACCGGCGATCGGTCCGATCGCCGATGATCCGACGGTTGCGATCGATCCAAGCCCTGATCCCGATCGCCACGACCGATCTCGGACCCGGCGATCGGTCCGATCGCGATGATCCGACGGTTGCGATCGATCCAAGCCCTGATCCCGATCGGCCACGACCGATCTCGGACCTGGCGATCGGTCCGATCGGCCGATGATCCGACGGTTGCGATCGATCCAAGCCCTGATCCGATCGGCCATGACCGATCTCGGACCACGGCGATCGGTCCGATCGCCGACGATCCGATGGTTGCGATCGATCCAAGCCCTGATCCCGATCGGCCACGACCGATCTCGGACCGCGGCGATCGGTTCGATCGCGACGATCCGACGGTTGCGATCGATCCAAGCCCTGATCCCGATCGGCCACGACCGATCTCGGACCGCGGCGATCGGTCCGATCACCGACGATCCGACGGTTGCGATCGATCCAAGCCCTGATCCCGATCGGCCACGACCGATCTCGGACCGTGGCGATCGGTCCGATCGCCGACGATCCGACGGTTGCGATCGATCCAAGCCCTGATCCCGATCGGCCACGACCGATCTCGGACGTGGCGATCGGTCCGATCGCCGACGATCCGACGGTTGCGATCGATCCAAGCCCTGATCCCGATCGGCCACGACCGATCTCGACTGGCGATCGGTCCGATCGCCGATGATCCGACGGTTGCGATCGATCCAAGCCCTGATCCCGATCGGCCACGACGATCTCGGACCCGGCGATCGGTCCGATCGCCGACGATCCGACGGTTGCGATCGATCCAAGCCTGATCCCGATCGGCCACGACCGATCTCGGACCCGGCGATCGGTCCGATCGCCGACGATCCGACGGTTGCGATCGATCCAAGCCCTGATCCCGATCGGCCACGACCGATCTCGGACCGCGGCGATCGGTCCGATCGCCGACGATCCGACGGTTGCGATCGATCCAAGCCCTGATCCGATCGGCCATGACCGATCTCGGACCGTGGCGATCGGTCGATCGCCGACGATCCGATGGTTGCGATCGATCCAAGCCCTGATCCCGATCGGCCACGACCGATCTCGGACCGGCGATCGGTCCTGATCGCCGACGATCCGACGGTTGCGATCGATCCAAGCCCTGATCCCGATCGGCCACGACCGATCTCGGACCTGGCGATCGGTCCGATCGCGACGATCCGACGGTTGCGATCGATCCAAGCCCTGATCCCGATCGGCCACGACCGATCTCGGACCGCGGCGATCGTCCNTCTTACAAATTCTCAAACGGGTCTAAAGGTTATAGTGTTGTGATTAATAATATGGAAATCCAAAGACAATCGAACTTATGCTTGTTATTCTTAACTTCTTGTCAATTATACATATATAGGAATAGTGTTCTATATATAGTCACTGACTTCTTAAGATTATTGTGTCGAATATAAATGTTTGTGAAGACTAAAATATAAATCATTGAAACTACTAATTTGTTGCTGAAAATTAAATAATAATACAACAGACTTTCTATCTAGCATACATAATTTAATGCATCATTTAATTTGAAGCAAATGTAATAATCAAGACATAACAATTGTAAATAACTACAAATGCACAAATATTATTGCATAAACAGCTATAAAGAAATGAAAAGCTATGACTGCAATTTTAAAATTACATAATCTAAAGAGTTATGGTTAATGAGCTAAATTAATTGACCTAAATAGCTAAGCTAATTTAGCTCGACCTATCTATAGAGTTTTTGATTGATGATCTAAAGAGACAAGGTTGATGGTCTAAAATCAGCTTACTTGAGAAGTTAAAATTGATAAGCTAAATTAATTGACCTAAATAGCTACGATTTATGAGTTTAATCAGTTGATTTAAAAAGAGTCATGATTGATGAGCTAAATCAGTCTATCCAAAGAGCTCCGACTAATGACATAAATTAATTAATTTATAACTAATCTAATAAAAAAATTAGATTAGTGGTCACATTTTTTTAATATTTATCATCAAATTATTTGAAAATATTTTAATAACAATAAAATATAATAGAATCTAAATTTTTAGTTAATTTTTTTTCATGAGTGTTAAAATTTTTTTTTTGAAGGGACCGGGGGTGGGAAAACCCCCCTAGTTGTTACTTTTTTTTTAAAAAAATTAAGTTTCCCATGTTTAAAAATATTTATATTTTTTTATATTTGTCATCAAATTATTTGAAATATTTTAAAAACAATAAAATATGATAGAATCCAATTTTTTTTAATTTTTTTATGAGTGTTAATTTTTTTTAATTGAAGGGGCCGGGGGTGGGGGAAAAGCCCCCTAGCTGTTACCTTATTATTATTATTAAATTTTTTTTTTTGGCCACCGTGGTCGTAGAAGACGAACGGGAGGGGAGGGTCCCCCCATAACTGATTTTTTTTTCCGATGGCTTGGCCACCATGGCCAGGCCACGGCAGCGGCAGTGGCCAGAGAAGACGGCCACGGCCGTGGCCGTGGCCGTGGCCGTAGAAGACGAATGGGGGGGTGGGGAAAACCTCTGCCCATTAATATTTTTTTTTGGTGGCTTGGCCACCGTGGCCAGCCACGGCAGCGGCCGTGGCTGGAGAAGACCACGATTGATCTCGGACTGTGGCGATCGGTCCGATCGGCAATGATCCGATGGTTGCGATCGATCCAAGCCCTGATCTCGATCGCCACGACCGATCCCGGACCGTTGCGATCGGTCCGAGATCACTGATGATCCGACGGTTGCGATCGATCCAAGCCCTGATCCCGATCGGCCACGATCGATCTCGGACCGTGGCGATCGGTCTGATCGGCGACGATCCGACGGTTGCGATCGATCCAAGCCCTGATCCCGATCGTCCATGATCGATCTCGGACTGTGGCGATCAGACCGATCGGCGTCGATCCGACGGTTGCCATCGATCCAAGCCCTGATCAATCTCAGTCGGCGATGAACGATCTCGGACCGTCGCGATCGATCCGATAGGCGATGATCCGACGGTTGCGATCGATCCAAGCCATGATCCCGATCGGCCACGACCGATCTCGGACCGTGCAATCCGTCTGAGATCGGCGACGATCCGACGATTGTGATCGATCAAAGCCATGATCCTGATCGGCCACGATCGATCTCGGACCGTGGCGATCGGTTCGATCGGTGATGATCCGACGGTTGCGATCAATCCAAGCCCTGATCCCGATCGGCCATGACCGATCCCGGACCATTGCGATCGGTCCAAGATCGCTGACGATCTGACAGTTGCGATCGATCCAAGCCCTTATCCCGATCAGCCATGACCGATCTCGGACCGTGGCGATCGGTCCAATCGGCGACGATTCGACGGTTGTGATCGATCCAATCCCTGATCCCGATCGTCCACGATCGATCTAGGACCGTGGCGATCAGACTGATCGGCGTCGATCCGATGGTTGCCATCAATCCTAGCACTGATCCTGATCGGCCACAACCGATCTCGAACCACGGCGATCGATCCGATCGGCGACGATCCGATGGTTGCGATCGATCCAAGCCCTGATCCCGATCGGCCACGACCGATCTCAGATCGTGGCGATCAGTTCGATCGGTGATGATCCAACGGTTGCGATCGATCCAAGCCCTAATCCTGATCGGCTACGACCGATCTCGGACCGTTGCGATCGGTCCGAGATCACTGATGATCCAATGGTTGCGATCGATCCAAGCCCTGATCCCGATCGGCCACGACTGATCTCAGACCGTGGCGATCGGTCCGATCGGCGACGATCCGATGGTTGCGATCGATCCAAGCCCTGATCCTGATCGTCCATGACCGATCTCAGACCGTGGCGATCGCACCGATCAGCATCGATCCGACGGTTGCCATCGATCCAAGCCCTGATCGATCTCGGTCGGCGATGAACGATCTCGGACCGTCACGATCGATCCGATAGTGACAATCCGACGGTTGCGATCGATCCAAGCCATAATCCCGATCGGCCACGACCGATCTCGGACCATTGTAATCCTTCGAGATTAGTGACGATCCGACGGTTGCGATCGATCGAAGTCATGATCCCGATCGGCCACGACCGATCTCGGACCGTGGCGATCAGTCCGATCGGCCATGATCCGATGGGTGCGATCGATCCAATCCCTAATCCCGATCGGCCATGACCGATCCTAGACCGATGCGATCGGTCCAAGATCACTGACGATCTGATGGTTGCGATCGATCCAAGCCATGATCCCGATCGGCCACGATCGATCTCGGACCGTGGCGATCAGTCCGATCGGCGATGATCCGACGTTGCATCGATCCAAGCCCTGATCTCGATTGTCCATGATCGATCCCAGACCGTGGCGATCGGACCGATCAGCGTCGATCTGACGGTTGCCATCGATCCCAGCCCTGATCCTGATCGGCCACGATCGATCTCAGACCACGGCGATCAATCCGATCGGCGATGATCCGATGATTGCGATCGATCCAAGCCCTAATCTCGATCGGCCATGATCGATCCCGAACCGTTGCGATCGACCCGAGATCGCTGACGATCCGACGATTGCGATCGATCCAAGCCCTGATCCCGATCGGCCACGATTGATCTCGGACCGTGGCGATCGGTCTGATCGGTGATGATCCGACGGTTGCGATCGATCCAAGCCCTGATCCCGATCGTCCATGATCGATCTCGGACCGTGGCGATCGCACCGATCGGCATCGATCCGACGGTTGCCATCGATCCAAGCCCTGATCGATCCCGTCGGGTGAACGATCTTGGACTATCGATCGATCATTAGGCGACGATCCGATGGTTGTGATCAATCCAAGCCATGATCCTGATCGGCCATGACCGATCTCGGACCGTTGTAATCCGTCTGAGATCGGCGACGATCCGACGGTTTGCGAACGATCGAAGCCGTGATCCCATCGGCCACGACCGATCTTGGACCATGGCGATCGGTCCAATCGGCGATGATCGACGGTTGCAATCGATCCAAGCCCTGATCCCGATCGGCCACGACCGATCCCGGACGTTTCGATCAGTCCGAGATCGCTGATGATCCGACGGTTGCGATCGATCCAAGCCCTGCTCCCGATCGGCCATGACCGATCTCGGACCGTGGCGATCGGTCCGATCGGCGATGATCCGACGGTTACGATCGATCCAAGCCCTGATCCCGATCGTCCACGACCGATCTCAGACCGTGGCGATCAGATCGATCGGCGTCGATCCGATGGTTGCCATCGATCCAAGCCTTGATCGATCCGGTCGGCGATGAACGATCTCGGACCGTCCGATCGATCCGATAGGCGACAATCCGACGGTTGCGATCGATCCAAGCCGTGATCCCGATCGGCCACACCGATCTCGGACCGTTGCAATCCGTCTGAGATCGGCGACGATCCGACAGTTGCGATCGATCGAAGCCATGATCCCGATCGGCCACGACCGATCTCGGACCGTGCGATCATTCGATCGATGACGATCTGACGTTGCGATCGATCCAAGCCCTGATCCTGATCGGCCATGACCGATCCAGACTGATGCGATCGGTCCGAGATCACTGACGATCCAACGGTTGCGATGATCCAAGCCTGATCCGATCGGCCACGACCAATCTCGGACCGTGGTGATCGGTCCGATCGGCGATGATCCGACGATTGCGATCGATCCAAGCCCTGATCCGATCGTCCACGATCGATCTCGGACCGTGGCGATCAGACCGATCGTCGTCGATCCGACGGTTGCCATCGATCCCAGCCCTGATCATGATCGGCCACGATCGATCTTGGACCACGGCGATCGATCCGATCGGCGCCGATCCAATGATTGCGATCGATCCAAGCCTTGATCCGATCGGCCACGACCGATCCCGGACCGTTGCGATCGGTCCGAGATCGTTGAGGATCTGACGGTTGCGATCGATCCAAGCCCTGATCCCGATCGGCCATGACTGATCTCGACCGTGGCGATCGATCCGATCGGTGATGATCCGACGGTTGCGATCGATCCAAGCCCTGATCCCGATCATCCATGACCGATCTCGGACTGTGGCGATCGCACCGATCGGCGTCGATCCGATGGTTGCCATCTATCCAAGCCCTGATCGATCCCGGTCGGCGATGAACGATCTCGGACCATCGCGATCGATCCGATAGGTACGATCCAACGGTTGCGATCGATCCAAGCCATGATCCCGATCGGCCAGACCAATCTCGGACCGTTGTAATCCGTCTGAGATCGGCGACGATCCGACGGTTCGATCGATCGAAGCTGTGATCCCAATCGGCCACGACCGATCTTGGACCGTGGCGATCGGTCCGATCGGCGATGATCCGACGGTTGCAATCGATCCAAGCCCTGATCCTGATCGGCCACGACTGATCCGGACCATTTCGATCGGTCCGAGATCGCTGACGATTCGACGGTTGCGATCGATCCAAGCCCTGCTCCCGATCAGCCACGACCGATCTCAGACCGTGGCGATCGGTCTGATCGGCGATGATCCGACTGTTGCGATCGATCCAAGCCCTGATCTCGATCGTCCACGACCGATCTCGGACCGTGGCGATCGGATCGATCGGCATCGATCCGACGGTTGCCATCGATCCAAGCCCTGATCGATCCCGGTCGGCGATGAACGATCTCGGACCGTTGCGATCGATCCGATAGGCGACAATCCGATGGTTGCGATCGATCCAAGCCGTGATCCCGATCGGCCATGACCGATCTCGGACCGTTGCAATCTGTCCGAGATCGGGACGATCCGACGGTTGCGATCAATCGAAGCCATGATCCCTATCGGCCACGACCGATCTCGGACCGTGGCGATCGGTCCGATCGGCGATGATCCGACGGTTGTGATCGATCCAAGCCCTGATCCCGATCGGCCATGACCGATCCCAGACCGATGCGATCGGTTCGAGATCGCTGACGATCCGATGATTCTGATCGATCCAAGCCCTGATCCCGATCGGCCACGACCGATCTCGGACCATGGCGATCGGTCTGATCGGTGATGATCCGATGATTGCGATCGATCCAAGCTAAGCCCTGATCCCGATCATCCATGATCGATTTCGAACCGTGACGATCGGACCGATCGTCATCGATCCGATGGTTGCCATCGATCCCAGCCCTGATCCTGATCGGCCACAACCGATCTTGGACCACGGCGATCGATCCGATCGGCGATGATTGCGATCGATCCAAGCCCTAATCCCGATCGGCCATGACCGATCCCGAACCATTGCGATCGGTCCGAGAATGCTGAGATCCGATGGTTACGATCGATCCAAGCCCTGATCCCGATCGGCCAAGATTGATCTCGAACCGTGGCGATCGGTCCGATCGGCGATGATCCGACGATTGCGATTGATCCAAGCCCTGATCCTGATTGTCCACGATCGATCTCGGACCGTGGTGATCTGATCGATCGGCGTTGATCCGACGATTGCCATCGATCCCAGCCCTGATCCTGATCGGCCACGATCGATCTCGGACCACGGCGATCGATCCGATCGGTGACGATCCGACGATTGCATTCGATCAAAGCCCTAATCCCGTTCGGCCACGACCGATCCCGGACTGTTTTGATCGGTCCGAGATCGCTAACGATCCGATAGTTATGATCGATCCAAGCCCTGATCCCGATCGGCCATGACTGATCTCGGACCATGGTGATCTGTCCAATCGCCGACGATCCGACGGTTGCGATCGATCCAAGCCATGATCCCGATCGGCCACAATCGATCTTGGACCGTGGCGATCGGTCCGATCGACGATGATCTGACGGTTGCGATCAATCCAAGCCCTGATTCCGATCGGCCATGATCGATTTTGGACCGATCGCTATTTAACATAATTAATTTTTTTTAAAAACATTGCGATGCAAAGGGTTGTGTCGTAATTTTTTAATATAATAATTATATTATATAAAAATTAATTTTATTTATAATAATTACGACGCAACAAGTGCGTCGCTAAATTAAAACATAATTTTCCTAATTTTTAGTTTATTGCGTCGCTAATGCGTCGCTATTTAACATAATTAATTTTTTAAAAAATATTACGACGCACTGAATTGTATCACAATATTTTTTCTCATAATTATATTTTATAAAAATTTATTTAATTTAAAATAATTGCGACGCAATTATTGCGTCGCTAAATTAAAAATTATTTTTCTAATTTTTTGGTTTATTGCGTCGCTATTTAATATAATTAAATTTTTTAAAAACATTGCGACAAACAATGTTGCGTTGCAATTATTTTTTCTCATATTTATACTTTATAAAAATTAATTTTATTTAAAATAATTGTGGTGCAGTTATTGCGTCGCTAAATTAAAAATAATTTTTCTAATTTTCTGGTTTATTGCATCGCTAATGTGTCGCTATTTAATATATTTAATTTTTTTAAAAACATTGCGACGCATTGAGTTGTGTCGCAATATTTTTTTTTAATATTTATATTTATAAAATTTAATTTTATTTAAATTATTTGCGATGCAATTGGTGCGTCGCTAAATTAAAAATAATTTTTCTAATTTTCTGGTTTATTGCGTCGCTAATGCGTCGCTATTTAACATATTTAATTCTTTTAAAAACATTGCGACGCACTGAGTTGCGTCGCAATATTTTTTCCATATTCATATTTTATAAAAAATTAATTTAAAAATATTGCGATGCATTATTTGCATCGCTAAATAAAAAAATTAAATTTTTTTGATTTTCTGGTTTATTGAGTCGTTAATACATCGCTAATTGCATCGCAATATTTTGTTGTCACGGAGGCGTCGCAAAGTGGTCGCAATTTAGCGACGTATAATTGCGTCGCTAAATTTGCGTCGCTATTTCAGTATTTTTTTGTAGTACTATTTGTAAGATTACACCTAAAAGCCAAGATAAATTATGGCTTATGTAAGGTCACTTTCACTATTAATTAAATTTTTTGGTGTCATGGCAAGCCCATCTATTCACGTCAATATCTGGACTAATTCGTGCCCTGCCATTAGAGGGATTATGGGACTAAATATACTACAGGTTTGGAAGCTCATGCCTCACCATACTACTTGTCACTTTTATGAACATTATCTTGGTGAATTGTGACTACAAATGATTAAATGACAAGATTATAAGCACTAGAGTTTATAACAGTATGCATCTGTCAAGAATGTAAGGGAAGGGACACAGATTTTGGAAGCAGGTGAAATTGGATTGGCACCTCAATCCTAATGGCATTTCAAACACACCCTAAATATGATGGCTTTGATTTTCTAATCCAATCCCACCTAAACCCTAATGACGGTCTAAACATGCCCTAAATGTGTGATGGTTTTGATTTTCTTGACTATTTTTTTCTTTGTATTTTTTATTAACTATTATTATTATAATAGTTCACAACATTGCAGTTGCAAGCATGATTCTTCCAAATTCTACCATGTTTTACCTAATTAAAATAATAATTAAAATAATGACTATTATAAACATTTTTACAATTTATTTTTAGTGTTTTTTTTAATATTTTTTTTAATAATTTTTATCACTATTGTTATTTTTTAATTAGTACCTTTATTATCATGGTCATAATATTAATAATGATTTTTAATGGCACTTTTTCCATTTTTAGCTTTTTTATTAATATTTTTATTTATTGGTACTGCTATTTCTTTCATGTTAAGTAAATATAATGGCTATTTATGTTGCAATTATTAGTTATAATTATTATAACAATTTACGATATTGTAACAGCCTTCATGATCATTTCAACTGCTTCTCTTTATATTGAAGAAATATAAAATAATTCTTAATACTTTATTAATCATGGTTATTATGATAGCTTAGGATGCCACAATGGCCATCATGACTAAAATTATCATTCCTTCTATGCAGAGTAAATTTATAAAGGCTATTAATATCTTTTATTAACCTTGGTTATCATAACATCTTATAATGTTGCAATGGCAATATAGCCAAGTAAATATGTATTGATTATTTATATTGCAATTTTTCACAGTGATTATTATAATCATTTATGACATTGCAGTAGCCTCTATGATCATTTCAAATGCTTCCCTCTACATTTAAACATGTAATTATCCTTTATTTTTTTATTAATCATGGTTATTATAATAGTTTACAACATTGCAATGGTTATCAACATTAGTACTGCTATTCCCTCTCAATTGAGTAAATATGTAATGGTCATTTATAATATTGTAATTATTAATTGTGATTATTATAATAATTAAGTAATAACCTTCATGATCATTTCAAATGCTTTCTCGATATTTAGTAAATATACAATGGTTCTTGATATTTTTTATTAACCATGGTTATTATAATGGTTTACAACATTGCAATGGCCATCATCATTAGTATTACTATTCCTCCTATGCTAAGTAAACATGGAACCACTATTAATTTAATTGTAATTATTAATAATGATTAACATAACAATTTAAGACATTGTAATAGCTTTCATGATCATTTCAAATGCTTCTATGTTCAGTAAATATACAATTGTTCATGATATTTTTGCCATCATGATTAGTATTATTAGTCCCTTTATGTTAAGAAAATATGTAATGGCTATTTATATTGTAATTATTATCTATGATCATTAAAGCATTTTATGACATTGCAATAGCCTTAATGATCATTCCAAATGCCTCTCCCTATGTTGAGTAAATTTATAATAATTATTTATATAATAGTTGTTATGCAATTAAATTAATAACTGCTAAATTGTAAAACCAAGCATCATAAAGACTTCCATATCAGAAATATAGGCATCTTAAGTAGAGACACAAGACCTTCCTCCTTTGCCCGGAGAAAAATCTGGAGGTGGTATTTATATAAACATCAATCTCTCCAAGGAAGGGTTCATGATGTCAAACTAAAATTGGAACCATCCAAGATCAACTGGTATTCAAATCATAACTTATAGAACTCTGTTTCATGCTGGACAGAATATCCCAGAGTAATCTACAGCATGTTTTTAAAGTGCAGCTTTGGACAACAAATCATGTATCTTCCTCAGATAACACTCCCCTGCACAATTGTAACACCTCCTAGTCGCTATCTTATGAACTATTTCTTCAAGCATAGCTTATTTTACTGTCAGGGATATGTAATGCCTCGTCTTGCAAAGACCCAGGAATAGAAATAGAAGAAATTGCCACAGAAAATTATTACTGTTGTTATTGTTGCTGCTGCTGCAATTATTACTGTTGTTGTCATAGCCTTAATTGTTTATACCAAGTTGTTGCCTCCTAATGTTATATTAAATCATCTTAACTATTATGTGATTTGCTTTGCAAATTACAATGTATTTTGTTTTTCTAGTTGATATTTGTTTTGATGTTTGCCTTTTTGGTTTTAATGCTGCCATAGTTCTTAACATATATACAAAATTTGTTACATGCACTCAGATATTCATGTACTATTTTTATCTAAAGATACCTTAGTATGATTAGAATGATTTAGTCACATAGTATATGCTGTCATCATTGTAGTGATACCTTAGTATCACTACAAAAAGGATCATAAAAAACCATGCCTATGCTTTCTATAATTTCTCCTTAATTCATCTATTATAGTCTTATAGAGGTGTATTTGTCATTAGATAATGGTAAGAAATTGAGAGAAACTGATAACACCAATTGTTATCAAAATGCAACAAAAATGTCAACAAAAATGACTATTTAAGAACTTTTTGAATTATTTTATTAATAAATAGTTTCAGCATTTAAAACCAAAGATATCATAGCCCAACGATTCCAGCAATTGGATTAAATGAATGTTACCCTTTATGTCCGATGGTCTGAACTTATCCGAAATCTCATCGAGTGCCAGCTTTTTCTCTCTCTCTCTTTCCAATCTCATCGAGTGCCAGCTCCTAATCTTTAATGGTCATTATTTCCCTCCTTCTCGAACCTCCGAATCCTCTCTATATATATCGAATCCCTGCCTCGCTCTTCTTCGCGAAACAAAATGTCGTTCCCTGCCTCGCTCTTCTTCGCGAGGTTCTCATCTGCTAACACTCCTTCCAACTTCTCATCCAATCTCCTTCCGACTCCTACTGGTGAGATGCCCAGGCCACCGGAAAAGCGTGCATCGGAGCTCAGCCTCTCTGAAGCTGAGGCCACCGGAAAAGCGTTGACGGTTGCACCGGCAAGGGCAGAAGCGTTGACTGTTGCGCCGGAGAGGGCGGAAGCGTGGTCTATCGCGCCGGCGAGGGTGGAAGCTTTGCCTGTCGCGCCGGCGAGGCTGGCAATAGAAGCCCTGCTAGTTGTACCGGTGTATCTGGCACCAGATGACCGGCTGGCTGAGAGACCTGACTTTCTTAGTGATGATTGGATTGTCATTGAGAGGACAAGAAAAATGGGAACGACCGCTGGGTGGAAGGACAAGGTATATCTAATCCTTTCTTTTTCTTCCAATAATACATACATGCATACATACATACATATATATATTGTTCTAAATAATATAGCGTCTTTGTTTGGAATGAAGTAGTTTCTGTTGTCTATGTTTTCTATATATCCCTGTAATAAGAATGGTCATGGTAGTGCATCCTCCTTTTTCATAGCTTTTGTTCTTCAGGTTGGGTGTAGGCGTTTGTTTTAAAAGCATGACTGCCTCATTGGAGTGCATCATTTCAATCACTTGCAGCCTTGAATGTGCTTGTTTGCGTCAAACTGAACCATAGATATCCAGAAGTCGATGTTTACAAAGGTCCCAGACTTGCCACCATGACTCTTTTCCGGGGTGGCAAGGTCTACTTTCACAAACTATCCGAACTGGGTGTACCATACTTGGTTATGTAACACAACCTGGCCCAGATCTAACTTAATACAACCTGATTGGACCTGACACGACCCAACCCATTCGGTTTAGACCCATATGGTGGCAGCTCAACTTCAACTTAATTAACAACTACAGAATAGTAGACTCGCGTACAGTTTAGTTCTACAAACTTGCTTTAAGATGAATGTTTGCTTTTGAGACTATTATTGCTTCCTAGATAAATGAAAAACAAGCAAGCTTTGTTGTGTGTTGTATAAAAGAGGTTGTGGTTTTGTGTTGTAGTATTATATCCATAGGTCTACTGGTCGGAAGCTGCGGTCATTAAAACAAGTTCGTTGCTATTTGAAAACGGAAAAAGGGGATTCGGATGTCGCTGAAGCCGAGGCGAACGAGGCGAGTTCTTAATTTCTATGACCTGTTTGCATTATCTTTAGCATGTGCAACTAATTCTCTCAAGCTATTATCCTATTTCATATAGAGCACTAGGCCTGCTAAGAAGTCAACAAAGAAAAATTCTTCGAAGAAACAAGAAGCCAAGGTGAATTCTAAATTTCTGTGATCTGCTTGTGTTATTTTAGCATATGCAGCTATTTCTCTCAAGCAATTGTCTTAATCCATACAGAGCATTTTGCCTGCTAAGAGGTCCAAGAAGGAAGCTTCTTCAAAAAAATATGAAGCCAAGGTGAGTTCTCAATTTCTATGGCTTGCTTACATTACTTTAGCATGTGCAATTATTTCTCTCTGGGCCTGCTGAGAGGGTCAAGGGGGAAGGTTTTCAAAGAAACATGAATCCAAGGTGAGTTCTAAATTCCTATGACCTACTTGCATTATTTTAGCACATGCATCTTTTTCTCAATTAAATTTCAATGAGGTTGTTTGCTTCAGGCCTAGATTTGTCATCACAATTTGCTCCAATGTTGATGAATTGAATTTGCTTGGGCCAGGATGTATAATTTAACATCACCATTTTTTTAAAATAATGACAAGTTTGTTGATGAACAAGTCTGGATTCATCCAGCATTATTGTGTTCCCTTGAATAAATTAATTTTAATTGCTAAATTATTTCTAATTAATAGAATTGTAATCATGCTAAATTCTAAGTAGTGTCAGATCTTTACATCAATATTAGTAGTATTTTATGTCAAAAGAGCTCAAGAAAATGATATGCCTGACAGATTTAATTTTTTCTGTCATATAAAATAATTCAGCTGGTCATGGAGCTTGGAGGTATAAGGCTCTAAAGTAGAATGAATTGGCTTGTTTTTTTGAAGTGTTTTAATGATGCATCAATGCCTCCTCATGGCAACTGACCTTTTTTTCAAAAAAAAAAAAAAAAAAATTAAACAGATTCAAGCTGAAGCAAGCAGGAATGAGCATGGAGCAACACAACTAGGATATATAATGGCACAACTAGAAGAAGCAAACCTGAACCTCGAGCAGGTGCAAGAAGAAAACCTAAAGATGGTGAATTGCCTCGTCTCCCTTAGAGAAGAGCTTGAGCAGACTAAGCTGGAGCTCAAGCAATTGAAAGCTAAAGAATCTGAGAAAAAAGTTGTTAAAATATAATGGTTGTTAATTTCTAGTGCTATGTTTTATTTTATTTTTTGTTTTTAGTCTATGTTGAGCTTATACAAAGTTGGGCCTATTTTTGTTATGATCTGATGTATAAACCTATACAGGGTATGGTAGCCTCACATATATAAGGGGCATTATATTTAAAATGCCATAGAACCAAAAATAATGAAGTGTGTGTGATGATGAAACTCTAAATCTATTTTTTTTCTTGACAAAATACCTTTCCTCTCTGATTTTTATCCAGATTTCTCTTTCAAAAATATTCTGTGTTGAAAACAATTCTAACAAAAGTTGGTATCAGAGCGAGCCTAGTTCTTGAGATCTATAGATCGAGAAGTGCACAGGCAGTCTAGAATCATCATGGCTCCATAGATCTTAAAAAAAAAAATTTATCAGGGAGAGCCGATCACTTATCCATCTATTTGACTCCTGTTTCATTGCTCGGTGGTCCTCTCGGTGTGGTCTTCTAGACGAGCAATGCGACATCTCCCTAGCAAGGATTCGTGGCTGATGGTAGGGATTCCAGTAGCGGTGGGCTTATCAACCTTCTAAGCAAGGTTCCTCCAATCCCACCAGATCCATGGCTGAAGTCAAAGCCAACTTGGCGTCCCTGCAAGGCGCTCCCAAGAGCGAGCGATGAACTGGGTGGGGAGCGAGCGACGAATAAAACCGCAGTCAGTTTCTCGATACATCTTGAAGGCATCCCCTTCCCTATCAAAACCTGAGTATGAGTTGGAATCCTCTTCGCTCGAAGAATCTTGCCTCCACCTTAATTTGCTAGAACACGGGCCTCAATCCTCTCCCGGCCACCACAGAGTATTCCCTCCTCGAATCAAATGAAGCAAGAGATGATCTCGACTTACTGACATAGGCTTCCACCAGATTACGACGGTCTGACGTGAGCTTCCTCATATCGAGGGCTAGTGCCGGATCGATGGGATGGTTTCTAGGGATGGATCGGATGACCGCAGTCTTCCCACCTTGTTTGTGAGCCATTTTAGAAACAGTGCTTGGGGTTTTTGGAGACAGCGGCTTATGAAAACCCTAGAAGAGATGGTCATTGCTTTGATCTGATCGAAAATTGCTTCACAATAACAAAAAAAAGAAAAGAAGAAAATAAAAACTTCTGGTGTTATTCATGGCAAGCTTAAATAATATGGGTATGACTATAAATCAATATTCTATTCCTATCTTTGATGAAGAAAATTATGATTACTGGAGCATCAAACTGAAGACCCTTTTCATTTCGTAAGAGATTTGGGATTTAGTAGAGAATTGGAGTCATATGGTTAACCAATTTATTTAATAGGATTATAGCAACTAAAAGAATGCCGGATGATTAAAGAAAAAGTATATTAATGCCCATATATAAAAATAAAGAAGATATTCAAAACTATAAAAATCATAGAGGAATTAAGCTAATGAGTCATACAATGAAATAATGGGAGAGAGTAATAGAAAATCGAATAAGAGCTAAAACTTTGGTATCAAATAATCAATTTGGATTTATGCCTAGAAGATCGACCATGGAAGTTATTTATTTATTAAAAAGATTGATGGAGAGATATAAGAAAAGGAAAAAAGATCTTCATATAGTTTTTATTAATTTAGAGAAAGCATATGATAGAGTACCTAGAGAAATAATATGGTAAGTTTTAAAGAAAAAAAGAAGTTACTAAAAGGTACATATATAGAATTGATAAAAGATATGTATGATAGAGCAATAACTATTGTTAAAATAATAATAGAAGAAACTAGTGAGTTTTCAATTACTATAGATTTACATTAAGGATCTCCCTTAAGTCTGTATCTTTTTATATTAGTTATGGATGAATTAACCAAACATATTCAAAATGATATCCCATGGTTCATGTTATTTGTAGGTGATATAATGTTAATTGATGAAACTAAATCTGAAGTAAATTCTAAGCTAGAGATTTAGAGAGAGACTTTATAATCTAAAGGTTTTAAGATTAGTAGAACTAAAATTGAATACATGAAATATAATTTTAGTGGGAGTAGAAATACAAATAAAGAAATGATGAAGATTGCAAGCTAAGAGATATCAAGGAGTAAAAAATTTAGGTATTTAGGATCAATTATCCAGCAAGAAGATGAAATACGTGAAGATGTGAATCATAGAGTTAAAGCAGGATGGATTAAGTGAAGGAGTGCTTCGGTAGTATTATGATTGGTGCATCCCATTAAAATTAAAAGAAAAATTCTATAAAATCGCTATTAGGCCAGCTATGCTATATGAAACAGAGTGTTGGGCAATATTGAAATAACATATGATAAATTAAGTGTATGTTAAGATGGATATGTGGTAAAACTTTAAAAGATAGAATTATAAATAAACATATAAGAGAAATGATAGAAGTAGCCCCAATTGAAGATAAAATGAAAAAAAATTAATTGTGGTGGTTTGGACATATACAATATAGGCCTTTAGATACCTTAGTTAGAAAGAATGATCTTTTAACAATCCATGGTAAGGATAGAGGTAGAGGTAGACCTAAACTAATATGAACAAAAATAATTAAAAAAGATATAACTATTTATAATTTAAATGTCGATGTGTTCCTGAATAGAGCAGAGTGGAGGAAGCATATTCATGTAGCTAATCCCATGTAATTGAAAAAAGGCTTAAATGAGTTGAGTCGTGTATTTAGGGACAACGGCTGGTCCTTTTTATAGTATTATAAAAAAGAAAGCAAATTCTATACTTGTGACTGTATATGGGTGGTATTATAAATAAAGAGAAGTCTAAGGGTATAAGAAAATAATATGAGGGGGTTAAAAGCGTGAATGAAGTACTTGAACAGATAAGATTGAATGATGTCAAAAGTCCAAAAATATAAATAGATGGTGTGAGTAACTGACAGCTTGAATAGATAAGAATGAGTTTAATTTTTAAAAAATTATTAAAATTTTTTTAATCAAACCCGAAAAGAGAGGGATAAGAAAGAGTTAGAGCTATGGAGGAAGAATACAATAATTAACCAATCCCGGCTCACTTCAAAGTTATCCACTGGCAATTAAATATCCAAAATGAATTAGCTGTGGGCAGAGTTTATCTAGTTTTCAGGTAATTACATTTCCTTTTGTTGTGAATCTTTAAGAGTATCATTGTATTGAAAGGTATAGAAGGGGAAAAAAAAGAGAAAATTGAGTTCATGAGGTCAACAGTCACAAATCCTTGGAATTATCGCCCCTTTTTTCGTTTAATAAATAGTTTCAAGCATTTAAAAGCAAAGATATCATAGCCTAACGATTCAAGCAATTTGCTTAAATGAATGTTACCCTTTATGTCCGATGCTCTGAACTTATCCAAAATCATCCCTCTGGAATTCGATCCAAATCCACGGTCTTAAAAACTGCGTTTAGACTGTGGACAAAATTTGTTGCAAATATAGCTGAGATGGGGTGGCATAATTGTAACCTTCTAAAGTTCAGGTGTCAGTAAACCCGAAAGCAGACAGTGCAAAAAATAATGCACGTTTAAACACACTTCACGTTTAAACCCTGAGCATTAACTGGAATTTACTCTCTCTCTCTTTCCAATCTCATGAGTGCCAGATTCATGCTCCTAATCTTTAATGGTGATTATTTCCCTCCTTCTCGAACCTCGGAATCCTCTCTCTCTCTCTCTCTATATATATATATATATGGAATCTAGATAGAAGAAAAATGCATGCAGAAACAAAAGAAAGATGTCGCTCTTCTTCGGGAGATTCTAACACTCCTTCCAACTTCGCATCCAATCTCCTTCCGACTCCTACTGGTGAGATGGAGTGCTTGAGCTCCATTCTGACTTTCTTAGTGATGATTGGATTGTCATTGAGAGGACAAGAAGAATGGGAACGACCGCGGGGCGGACGGACAAGGTATATCTAATCCTTTCTTTTTCTTCCAATAATACATACATACTGATGATGCCCGATCACCGATCCTGAACGTCGGGAATGGAATGCTTCTCGAACCTTCATTTTACCAGGTTGCCTGCAAAGAAGTCCCAAGACCAGAGAGGATTCTCCGGTGGGACCCTCCGATGCCCAAGTTGCAATTGAGGTCACAACTAAAGAGGGGCTCAAGTGAGCCCTTTTTGGTATGGAAAAGGGGATCTCAGAGAGGAGGAATT
This sequence comes from Calamus simplicifolius, assembly GCA_900491605.1. Classification (NCBI taxonomy): domain Eukaryota; kingdom Viridiplantae; phylum Streptophyta; class Magnoliopsida; order Arecales; family Arecaceae; genus Calamus; species Calamus simplicifolius. Next base: position 125,071 of record UESW01002057.1, on the reverse strand, counting down.
CCTTTTTGAGTGCTAAGACAACGATTTTGGGGATTATCGCACATACCTATTTAAGAGTGGATTCACCTTTTTATAGGGGTTGACATGATCACGTGGGATTCCGTGAGGAAGGAATGTCTGCGGGTTCTTGGAAGTTGTGTGGATCTGGGCTAGTTGGTGGGTCCTGTTCCATCGGAGAGGGAGAAAACGATGGTTGGTGGGTTCTGTCCCATCAATCAGTGGGGCTGCTGAGTTGTTGGGTCTAGTCCCATCAATAATGTGGCTAGTGGGTAGGTGGATCTGGCATTGTCAGGCGGTACGAGTCAGAGAGGTGGCTCCCTGAACTGTTGGGGCCATGCTGGGGCCGATCTGGAGAGAATTGGAACATCTCGACCTTCCCTAGAGAGACGGGGCTGAGCCTGGTCGACCAGGAGCGGCTGGGGTCGATCTCCCCGGCCAGGGATGGCCGGGACTGACTCGGCAGGCTCAGAGATGCCGAGGCTGAGAGGGGCCGGCTAGGGATGGCCTAGGCTGACTCGGCGGGCTCGGAGACGCCGGGGCCGAGAGGGGCTGGCCAAGGATGGCCGGGGCCGACTCAGCGGGCAAGGAGATGCCGAGGCCGAGAGGGGCCAGCCAGGGATAGCTGGGGCCGACTTGGTGGGCTCAGAGACACCGGCTAGGGATGGCCGGGGCTGACTCGGTGGGCTCAAAGACACCGGCCAGGGATGGCCGGTGCCGACTCGGCGGGCTCGAAGATGCCGGGGATCGAGAGGGCCGGCCAGGGATGGCCTGGGCTGACTCGGCGGGCTTGGAGATGCCGGGGGCCAAGAGGGGCCGGCCAGGGATGGCCGGGGCCGACTTGGCAGGTATGGAGATGCCGGGGCCAAGAGGGGCCGGCCAGGGATGGCCAGGGCCGACTCGGCAGGCTCGGAGACACCGGGGGCCAAGAGGGGCCGGCCAGGGATGGCCCGGGCTGACTCGGTGTGCTTGGAGATGCCGGGGGCCGAGAGGGGCTGGCCAGGGATGATCGGGGCCGACTCGGCTGGCTCGGAGATGCCGGTGTCGAGAGGGGCCGACCAGGGATGGCCGAGGCTGACTCGGCGGGCACAGAGATGCCGGGGGCCGAGAGGGGCCGGCCAGGGATGACCGGGGCCGACTCGATGGGCACGGAGATGCCGGGGCCGAGAAGGGCCGGCCAGGGATGGCCTGGGCGCAAAAATGCTTTGGTTTAGTTGAGATTGCCCCTGCAGCTGTACGTGGCTACACCAGCCACATCAGATGCCCCCCGCCCCCGAGGGCTAAGGACCATGCGCCTACCGCCCTTTGGGCGAAAGGGCCGTGAAAATTCAAAAGGAATGATTGCTCTCTTAGTGCGCTTTAAATTGATTGATGAGTTGGCGCTTGGTTTCGAGGCGGTGTCTCTTCGAAGATCTCCCGTAATCATACGTTAGGTGGGGTTGACATTGGCGCCGGACGCTCCGGAGAAAGTGCTCATCGAGTAGTGGGGAAAAGGCAAGGACATCATTGCTGCCCCATTTTCTATGTCCCACGATTGGCCAGGGATCACGTCTCTTGGAGAAACGAGGCAGCACGTCTCGGGCCCAAGCGAGATTTTCGGCTGGCAGCCCGTAGCGCAATGGACCCACGCCAGGTGGCAGGATCTCAGGCGGCGATAGCCGGAGACAGGGGCTATAAAAGCCTTCCAAGGGCCTGTGGAAACCTTTACACTGCCATTGCTTTCTCTACTTCCTTTTTCTTTGAGTTCTTCTTCTGCGACCTGAGCCCTTTCAACTCCCAGGTTAGTCTTATCCCCTTCTTTTCCTATGGACCGTAGCTCCATTAGGGAGGATAAGAGACCCATAGAGGAGTCTTCCCAGTAGGATAGCGAGAACCAGGCCCCTGTGACTAGTGGCCAAATGCCTCGACCGTCGGGCAGCGTCGTTATCCGTAACCCATCAAGGGCACTAGAACCTCTGCCTACCTCTGGTCCTCCCATTAGGGCAGTCCCCCTGTCCTCTCACCGTTCGGCCCTTCCTCCGGTGGTGAGCTCTGATCCGGCGAGTCCAACGGGGGTAGCTTCAACCATGACCCCTAAGGATGTAGAGGCCGTTAGGGCTAAGTTCTTGATCCCTGATTTCATTGGCCTGTCCACGCCGGGGCCCAAAGATAGGGTGATTTCTGACCATCCGGGTCGGGTCGCCCTATATGAGGAGTTCTTCTAGTGCGGGCTGCGCCTTCCCTTTCACCCTTTCTTTCTTAATCTTTTAGAGAGGTATAGATTAGTGCCGGCACAGTTGACTCCGAATTCGATTCGGATCATTTGTGCCTTCGTTATCCTTTGCCACTTTGAGGGGGCCCGTCCAGAGTTGTCCCTGTTTCGAGCCTTTTACAAACTCGCCATCAAGGCAAGGGGGCCTAGTGGGCCTTTACCGTCAAGCCGGGTAGAGCCCTCCCCCTAGGCCTCCCATCCAAAATTAGAGGGTGGAAGTCTAGGTTCCTTTTTGCTCACATTGAGGGGGTGAGAGCTGTTTGGAGGGAGCCCGATACTAGCTCCAACGATGACTCCTCCGTAAGGGAGAGAGATAAGGATCTGTTTATCCTGTTATTCAATTGTCAGATCCTCGGCTATAAGGAACTCCTGTCCGAGGAGAACCTGATAGAGGCCGAGTTGGCCCCAGCAACCGGTGAGCCTAAATCGCTTTGTCTCATTTTTCTGTTTACTGCATGTCGCTGCTAATGCCGATTATCTTTCCTTGTGTAGCCATGAAGCTCTCCACCAACGAGTTCAAGGTTCTCACAAGGCAGAAGAGGCCGGCGACCAGAGAGTCGTCTAGGCCGCCGAAGAGGCTCCGGAGAAGGGAGCCGGCCAGGTCGGCCACAACCCCCACAGCCCCGATGCCCGTGGAGAAACTGGCCAAGAGGAAGCCGGTGGTGAGACTGGCCCAAAGGCCAGCCGGGGCCGAAGTTGAAGAGGGGGAGATCTCGGCCACCGCCGAAACACCGATGGTGGTTTTGGATGACGAAGCCCCTGCCGCCACCGACATGCCCGAGGAGGGGTAGGTTACTGTTGCTGTTGGCCCTCCGACTGCTGCAGAGCCGGGGAGGGAGAGCGCTCCCCCATTCACCGGCGAGGGGGAGCGGATCATCAGGGAGGCCCGAGACGGGGCCGAGGCAATCGGGGAGCAGGGGGATGAGCCGAGGAGCTCATCACACCAATCGTCTTAGCGCCCAGACCATCCTCAGGCGGAGGGTCCGCAGGAGGGACAGACGCGCCTGGTCCCAACCATCGGTAGAATGGCGGATGCCGCCCGAGCCTCCTGTCTCTTATCGGGAGTCTGGGCTGCCGATTTTGAAGAGGAGATGCGGGGGATGAGCCACTCCATACTCATGGACATGATTTTGGTCTCCATCGTCTAGGTAACCTCTCGGACCTTCTTTCTTTTCCCAATGCTTCTCCTTTTGTAGCTAACGCATTTCTCTTGTTGCATATGGCTAATGGCGCCCTTGGGCTTCGCAAAGCACTGGCCCAGTCTTCCAGCACACTGGCGAGGGCTCTGGCGCGGGCCAACAAATACCAAAAGGAGAGCATGGCGCACGCCGACAGCCTTGCTCAACTTCGCCAGGAGACCGCGGCCCGCGAGGAGGGCTACATCGGCCGCCTTCAGGAGATGGAGAGCCGGGCCGCCGCATCCGAGGCCAAGATGGAATTGGCCTTGGAAAGGTCGAAGGCCACCGTGGCGCAGATCGAGGAGCTCACCAGGCGGCTCCAAAGCACCGTGGAGGAGGCCCGGGCCGCCGAGGAGAAGGCCGCTGCCGCGGAGAAGGCGACGGCGGAAGCTGTTTTGGAGAAGGCCGATGCGGTGGCCTGCACTGACGAGGCTAGTGCCCGCACCATAGAAGCTGAGGCCTAGTCCTGGGAGGCTGAAAACAAGGTGCAGCGGGCCGAGGCCGAGGCCGGGCAGGCCGTCTCCAAGTTCAAGGTTTTGACGGAGTTCAGGCAGGAGGTCCTCGAAGCCAGTCTTGACGCTTATCTTCAAGGCTTCGAGATGGGAAAAGTCTGAGTAGCCGCGGCCCTCGAAGTCGACATTGACGATCTTGAAGACATCCGGGCCGGGGGCCGCGACGAGGAGCCGGCTGGGGAGAAGGACGAGGGGAAGCCTGGCCCCAGCGAGCCTTGATTTGTATTTTCTTCTTCTTTTCTTTTTTATGTAACTGGCCTTGGGCCCAATTTTGTACTTGCTATCAATGAAGAAACTTTTTGTTCAAGCTTCTTACTTTTGTACCTTTCTTCCATAGTTAATGAAAAAATCCTTCACTCAAAATTTCTGTGTCTTGATCTATTCGCTTCTTTCGCTTTTGAGAGAAACGCCTTACCGTGCCAAATCAGACATGCCGGCGGCGTTATAGCTGAACATCGTATTTTCCAGACTATTCTTTTGAACCTTGAGCGTTGCGTGTGTTGGCCGTGCCGAGACCGAACTGCAATTCTGGACTTGGCCAACACTTGAACATATCGCCGAGATGTAAACTGGCTACATGAATGCCCAGTGCTGTTGTAGGCTGTTTGAGAGAAGGCTCGCCTGTGTATGAATCTTTTGGAAAAATTGGCAGATGACTTGCTGCCAGGATTAACTTTGGAGGTGTCTCGATCGACTAGAAATGGTCAGAACCGATTTGGCCATTGTAAGGGCACCAAGGGTAAGTGAAGTTGACCAGGGGAAGTCTATGTCGACTTGCTCGGAGCTGAAAATGCCTGAACCGGTTAGGATCGATCAGGAAAGGCCACGATCGTGCCGTATCGAACCGTTAGGAGAGATACCACAGTGTCAGGGCTGAGGGGGGTGGCGCCGGTGGTCGCCTTGAACCGCTTTAGTGGTATGTAAACCACCTGAAGGACGACTCAACCGGGTACGGGGCTGTTAGGGTTTTGACTGACTCGGGGGCAACGCCGTGCCGGGGCCAAGTGGTGTCCTGATAGCCGCGATGCCAGTGAGCTCCTTTTGAACCACTTCAGGGGTTTGTGTGCCACCTGAAGGGTGACTCAGTCGGGTACGGAGCTGTTAGGATCTTAACCGACATGGGGGTACCGCTGTGCCGGGGCCGAGTGGTGTCCCGTTAGCCGCAATGCCGGTGAGCTCCTTTTGAACAACTTTAAGGGTTTGTGTGCCACCTGAAGGACGACTCAACCGGGTACGGAGCTGTTAGGGTCTTAACTGACTCGGGGGCACCACTGTGCCGGGGCCGAGTGGTGTCCCATTAGCCGCGATGCCAGTGAGCTCCTTTTGAACCACTTTAGGGATTTGTGTGCTACCTGAAGGGCGACTCAGCCGGGTACGGAGCTGTTAGGGTCTTAACCGACTCGGGGGCACCGCCGTGCTGGGGCCAAGTGGTGTCCCGTTAGCTGCGATGCCAGTGAGCTCCTTTTGAACCACTTCAGGGGTTTGTATGCCACCTGAAGGGCGACTCAGCCGGGTACGGAGCTGTTAGGGTCTTAACCGACTTAGGGGCACCGCCGTGCCGGGGCCGAGTGGTGTCCCGTTAGCCACGATACCAGTGAGCTCCTTTTGAACCACTTCAGGGGTTTGTGTGCCACCTGAAGGGCGACTCAGCCGGGTACAGAGCTGTTAGGATCTTAACCGACTCGGGGGCATCGCCGTGTCGGGGCCGAGTGGTGTCCCGTTAGCCATGATGCCAGTGAGCTCCTTTTGAACCACTTCAGGGGTTTGTATGCCACCTGAAGGGTGACTCAGTTGGGTACGGAGCTGTTAGGGTCTTAATCGAATCGGGGGCACCACCGTACTGGGGCCGAGTGGTGTCCCATTAGCCGCGATGCCAGTGAGCTCCTTTTGAACCACTTCAGGGGTTTGTGTGCCATCTGAAGGGTGACTCAGCCGGGTATGGATCTGTTAGGGTCTTAACCGACTTGAGGGCACCGCCGTGCCGGGGCCGAGTGATGTCCCGTTAGCTGCGATGCCAGTGAGCTCCTTTCGAACCACTTCAGGGGTTTGTGTGCCACCTGAAGGCGACTCAGCCGGGTATGGAGCTGTTAGGGTCTTAACCAACTCAGGGGCACCGCCGTGCCGGGGCCGAGTGGTGTTCCGGTAGCCGCGATGCCGGTGAGCTCCTTTTGAGAGACTTGGCTCTTGGACGCAAGGGAGAACAGGCTGTCATGTCAGAAAGGGCCTCCTTTATTACTTCACGCTCCAGAGGAATACATCACTGATAATATTAGCGGAGGTTATCCGCATTCCAGGTACGTGTAATGGGTTTCCCGTCGAGTTCCTCCAATTTGTATGCCCCCCTCTGAAGTGTTTCGGTGACGCAGTAAGGACCCTCCCAGTTGGGGGATAGCGTGCCCCCCTTCGTAGGCTTTGAAACCTCAGCTTTTCTCAAAACCAAGTCTCCGCGGCGGAAAACCTTGGGATGAACTCGAGCGTTGTAGTACTTGGCCGCTCGCTGACCGAAGGTTGCCATGCGCAGCCTTGCCCGATCGTGCGCCTCATCTATGAAGTCCAGGTTAGCCCGTATCAGTGCAGAGTTGTTTTCCTCATTGAGGACTCCACACGTGGGCTGGGAAGATCGATCTCGACGGGGATGACGGCTTCAGATCCGAAGGCAAGACTGAAAGGAGTCTCGCCCGTCGGGGCTCTAGGGGTCGTGTTGTAGGCCCAGATCACACTAGGGAGCTCCTCCACCCATTGACCTTTGGACCCGTCCAGCCGGGTTCTAAGTCCTCTAAGGATGGTGCGATTCATGGCCTCGGCTTCTCCGTTGGTTTGAGGATGGCCGACAGAAGTGAATCGGTGATGAATGCCTAGGTCGCCACAAAAGACTTTGAATGCTTCATTGTTGAATTGGCGGCCATTGTCCGTGACGAGGGTGTAGGGCAGGCCGAAACGACATATGATCGACTTCCAGAAGAAGGCTTTGACTTTGCTTTCAGTGATCTTGGCCAGTGCCTCGACCTCAACCCACTTGGTGAAGTAATCGATGGCGACTAGCAAAAATCTCCATTGCCCTGAAGCTGGGGGGAATGTCCCAAGAATGTCCATTCCCCACTGGGCGAATGGCCATGGGGCCAAGAGCGGACTCATTGGGGCAGACGGTTGATGTTGGATGTATGCATGGTGCTGACAACCATCGCACTTCTGAACCAACCTAGCTGCGTCTTCCCTCATCGTGAGCCAGAAGTATCCTTGATGGAGGGCTTTTTTAGCTAAAGATCTGCCCCCCAGGTGATTTCCATAGATGCCTTCGTGAATCTCTCTAGGATGTAGTCAGCGTCGGTGGGCCCTACACACTTGAGTAGGGGGTAGGAGAACGACCTTCTGTATAACCGCCCATCCAAGAGGATGAATTTGGAGGCTCTCCACTTGAGCAGCCTAGCTTCGTTGCAATCACCAGGGAGAGTGCCATCAGTGAGATAACAGACATAGGCATCCATCCACGTGGGCTCTTGGGTGAGTGGGAGGACTTCTTCACTGTCCTCTATGCTGGGCCTTTCCAAATATTCAATATAAGCATCCCTTGCCAAGCCATCAGTGGAGGTGGCCAGATGAGAAAGGATGTCGGCCTTGGCATTTTCGCTCCGGGGAATGTAACTGATACTGAAGTAAGGTAGTGGGAAAGTTAGGAGCTGAACCTTGCCCAAATATTGCGCCATAACGGGGTCGCGCGCTTCATATTCCCCATGGACTTGTCCAGAGACAAGTTGCGAGTCGGTAAAGGCTCTAAGGCGCCTTACTCCCAACTCTCGGGCTAGCCTTAACCCAGCCAGCAGGGCCTCGTATTCGGCATGGTTGTTGGTGGCTTTGAATAGGAACCGCAGGGCACATTCCGTCCTTTCTCCACCCGGCCCGGCAAGAATGAGGCCGGCACCGCTTCCCTATGAATTTGATGCGCCGTCTACATGAAGAAACCATGATTCTCCATCATCATCCGGCTCAGGTTCGCACTGCTCCGTGGGAGCCTCTTTGGGATCTTCCTCCACCCAGGTGCACTCGACCAGGAAATCGGCTAAGACCTGAGACTTTAGCACCGGCCGAGCTTGAAAAGAAAGGTCGAACTCCCCCAGCTTGATGGCCCACTTGGCCAGTTGGCCTGAAGTATCCGGGCGAGCCAGAATGGCTCGAAGGGGCTGATCCGTAAGTACCATAATAGGATGGGCTTGAAAGTACAGACGGAGACATCGAGCGAAGACTATCAGGGCAAAAATAACTTTTTCTGTCTTGGAATATCTGACATCTGCATCATGAAGGACCTTACTCATATAATAGACGGGTCTCTGAGTTCCATCGGCGTCGAGGCGCACAAGGACTGAGCTAACGGCTTCCGACGAAGTAGCTAAGTAGAGGAAGAGACTTTCTCCATCTCTTGGCTTGGATAGAAGTGGCGGAGAAGATAGGAATGCCTTCAACCCGTCGAAGGCTTTCTGGCAGTCGTCCGTCCATTCGAAGCTATTCACTTTCCGCAGGGCCTTGAAGAAAGGCAGGCATCTCTCAGCCGATTTGGAGAGGAAACGACTTAGAGCCGCTAACCTCCCTGTCAATCGTTGCACTTCCTTTTTACTGGATGGTGGCCTCATATCAAGTATGGCGCTGATCTTCTCTGGGTTTGCCTCGATACCTCGCTGGGTCACCATGAAGCCCAGAAACTTGCCCGCCGTGACCCCGAAAGCACACTTCTTGGGGTTCAGCTTGACTTGGAAGCGACAGAGGTTATTGAAGGTCTCCTCTAGGTCAGAGACGTGATCGGAGGCGTGGGTGCTTTTTGTCAGCATGTCGTCTACATAGACTTCCATGTTCTTGCCTAGCTGATCCCGGAACACTCTGTTCATCAACCTTTGGTAGGTTGCTCCCGTGTTCTTGAGGCCAAAAGGCATCACCTTGTAGCAATAAATGCCCTTCTCTATCACAAAGGAGGTGTGTTCCTCATCGCTAGGGTCCATCCTTATCTGATTATACCCTGAGAAGGCGTCCATGAAACTGAAGAGTTCGTGCCCAGAGGTGGAATCCACCAGCTGATCAATTTTGGGCAGGGAAAGCTGTCTTTCGGACACGCCTTGTTGAGGTCGGTGAAGTCTATGAAAATCCTCTAGCTCCCATTTGCCTTGCGCACCATGACCACGTTGGCTAACCAATCAGGGTAGTGCGCTTCCCGGATGTGGCCGGCACTGAGTAGCTTGTTAACCTCCTCGTCAATGGCCTTTTGTCAGTCAGGGGCAAAGCTTCTCTTCTTTTGGCGGATCGGGCGGTGTCGTGGATCAATGTTGAGCTTATGGGTGATCACTTCCGAAGGGATGCCGGGCATATCAGACACCGACCAGGAAAAAATGTCCGAGTTAGCCCTCAGAAAACCCAAGAGGCGCTCCCGGTCCTCCAGGGGAAGGAGTCCTCCGATACGGATGGTCTTCGCCGGGTCCTTCCCAAGGGGGAAGGTTAGAAGGTGCTCAGCTGGCTCTCCTCCCTTACTAGAGTCTCTGGGGTCGGACGCCTCTAGAGCTGGCTTAACTTCTAGGGGACTTGATGCCGCGTGATAATAGTGTAGGATCGGGCTGGTCTCGCCGCGCATCTCCCCAACTCCCTCGCTAGTGGGGAACTGCACTAGTAGGGGCCGGGTGGAAATGACTGCGTCCAAAAGGTTCAGACCTAGGCGCCCGAGAATGGCATTGTACGCCAAGGGGATCCTCATGACCAAGAATTTCATGATCACAATGCTTTGGCGTGGCGGTGTTCCGGCTGTCACAGGCAAAGGTATTTCACCTTCGACCCTTATGGAGTCCCCGGTAAATCCGACTAACGGGGCCGCCATGGGCTGGAGAGAGTCCAAAGATAATCTCATCCGAACAAAAGCGTCATAAGTAAGGATGTCAGCTGAGCTGCCACTATCAACTAATATCCTTTTTACAGGGTGCCTGGCGATCGTCATAGAGACGACTATGCCTTCATTGTTTATATTTTCCACTATGGCAGGTCACCCCCAGGAATTACATTATTCAGCGCCTCCTCCCCTCTCGGCCATTTAGGTGCAGAAGCTGATCCCCAGGACACCATTCCGACCATCCGTTTAGTGGAGGCATTGTCGACCGGGGCTTGGACAGGCGGGGGCCCCATGAGGGCCGGCAGCGGCTGCGGTGCCTTTTGGACATATTTACCGAGGTAGCCCCGGTGAATGAGCTCCTTGATGGCCTTCTTCAGGCTGTAGCAGCTATCGGTATCATGGCCGTAATCCTGGTGGAATCGGCAGTAGCGGCTCTTGTCGCGGGGAGGACCTTTCTTCATGGGAGGAGGACGTTGGAGATAAGTGTTGACCCAATTGAGGATTTTGATGATTAACAAAACTATTTGAGTATAACATTTGAAGTTACTAATGATTTTGATTAAGTTTTTCAGCTTATAAGTCGATTTGATAATCAAAATCAAGAGTCAAATCAAGTTCTGGTTCGAATCTAATGTCAAGGTAAGATTGTAGACATTAGATCGACACATGGAATCGCAGAGTCGACTCCAGAAAATGGCACAGACTTAGAGTCGACTCCGGGACTGTTAGAGCCGACTCCAACAGAAAAGACAGAATGATATTTTTTTAGGCCACGACTTAGAGTCGACTCCCGGACTGTTAGAGTCGACTCCAGAAAAATTTTGTGTCGACCCCAGAAAAGTCAGAGACGACTCCAGATCAAGCGGATTAAAGAATTTCGAGTTAGAGCTGACTCCAGAAAAGTTAGAGCCGACTCCAGAATGTCAGACGCGACTCTAGAACTGTCAGAACGACTCTAAACTTTATCTTTATCTTTTTTAATCCCAACGGCTATTGCTATTTATGGATCTAATCCTTCTTATACTTGTTTCTAACGGATAGTTTCAAACTATTTATGAATTAATCGGGATCTATAAGAAGAGGGTTTGCTGCATCCGAACAAGGAGAGACAAGAGAGATAAAAAGAAAAGAATAGAGGGAAATCTGTGAAATCCATCAGAAAATCAATAGAGAAAAGAGGGAAAACTTGTAAGGAAAAATCATACTATTCCCCAAAAGAAAAGAGAGAGATTCTAAGCTTTTGTTGTTCTATTTCGAAGAAATCTCAAGAGAAGAAAGAAGCCCTAGTTTTTGATCTTCTGAGTCTCAAGAGCATCTTGAAGGAAGATCCATTCAAAGGAAGAGAAGGAAGAAGCCACCAAGATCTGCGAATCAGGCTTTGATTCCTACCCTCTTATTATTGTTTCATTATTGTATATTTGCTCATTGGAGGAGCTATTTATCTTGTAAAAACAAATATTGTTTGCTGGGTCAATCTGGTGATTGATTCAGTTGAGGCTGTTAGCCTTGTGCAAGCATTAGCTTGTGGTGATAGGTTTTGTGCTGGTGAGCCTTGAAAACCAGCTGGGTTCGTTGTGCACCCGGGAAAACAATAAGTTCGAGTTGTGAGCTTGCAAAACAACTATGCTGTAATCAGTTTGATTATAGTGTGGACCCAAGAGGTACTTGAGAGTGGACGTAGGTGTAGGTACACCGAACCACTATAAAATCTCCTGTGTTTGCCGTGATTGTCTCTTTATCTTCAACTCTCTATTTGTGCTTGTTCAGTCTTAATTTGTGTGAATCTAAGTTTTTATTTCCGCTTGGGGTTATCTTTCAAAAGAGTTTAAATTTTTGATAAACCCAATTCACCCCCCCTCTTGGGTTGCTATCTGGACCAACAATTGGTATCAGAGCTAGTGCTCATTTAATTTGATCTAACGATCAAGAGTCAAAGATCCATATGGAAACTCAAGCTGGTTCATCTTTTTCCGAAGGCCAATCTACTAATAGACCACCCTTATTTAATGGTTCAAACTATGGTTATTGGAAGGCTAGAATAAAAATTTTCATTCAAGCACTTGACTATGATATATGGAGTATTATAGTCAATGGACCACACACACCCACTGCTAGAGTTAATGGCATGGAGATTCCTAAACCGAAAATGGAATGGGATGAACATGATAAAAAATTGGCACAACTCAATGCCAAAGCAATGAATGTGTTATACTGCTCATTAGATGCAAATGAATTCAATCGCATATCTATTTGTATTTTTGCTAAGGAAATCTGGGATAGACTTGAGATTACCCATGAGGGAACAAATCAAGTCAAGGAATCCAAGATTAACATGCTAGTTCATAAGTATGAATTGTTTAAAATGGATGCATGTGAATCTATTGCTGATATGTTTACAAGATTTACTGATATAGTTAATGGTTTAAAAAGTCTTGATAAATCTTATGATAATTCTGATCTTGTGAGAAAGGTTTTGCATTCCTTGCCTAGGACTTGGGAAGCTAAAGTGACTGCTATAGAAGAGGCAAAGGATCTAAGTACCCTACCCCTAGAAGAATTATTGGGATCCTTGATGACTCATGAGCTTCAAATTAAGCAACATGTTGATGATGATGAGTCAAAGAAAAAGAGGACTATGGCTCTTAAGATTTCTGAATATATGGAAGAGCCTCATGAATCTGAAGATGAAAGTGATGATGAGGACATGGCACTCATCATAGGAAATTTAAAAGATTCATGAAGAAGAAGAAGCTTGAAAAGAAAAAGCCCTTTGCAAGAAAAGATGAGGACAAGGGCAAAGAAAAAGAAGTTATTTGCTTTGAATGTAAAAAGCCGGATCATTTTAAATCTGAATGCCCTCAACTAAAGAAAAGCAACTGGAAGTTCAAAAAGAAGGCAATGATGGCCACATGGAGCGATTCGGAAAGCTCAAGTTCCAAAGAGGAAGAAAAGAGTGAAATGGCCAATCTATGCTTCATGGCGGACAATGATGAGGTAAGTCCGAGTTTTCTTGATGACTTCACTTTCGATGAATTGCATAGTGCTTTTTATGAATTAATGGATGATTTTGCGAACCTAAGTTCAAAGAACAAAGATTTGAAAACTCAAATGCAAAAACTATCCTTAGAAAATGAAAAGCATGTTGTAGATAAAGAACTTTTGATAAAAGAAAAAGAAAGTTTGAAAAATGAAGTTGATAGACTTAAGCCTATAGTTGATAAATTCACTCTAAGCTCTATCAAACTTAATATGATTCTGGATAATCAAAAAGTTGTTTTTGATAAAGCTGGATTAGGATATAATCCGCTTAAAAAGCAAAAATCCTTGAAGAATATTTTTATACATGCTGAAAAATCATCAAATATTACTTGTTTTAAATGTGGAAACAAAGGACATAAATCATATATGTGTAAATCTCCACATAATAAAAGAAAGATGATTTGGGTTCCCAAAGGAACAATATTTAATGCATCTAACCATGAAGGACCCAAGAAGGCTTGGGTACCTAAAATTAAGACATGAATGTTTTGTAGGAGTGTCTTGCAGCCATCAGACTGAAAAGAAAATGGTACCTGGATAATGGTTGCTCAAGACACATGACGGGTGACAAAGATCAATTCATCACCCTTGAATCAAAAAGAGGTGGAGTAGTTACCTTTGGTGATAATGGTTAAGGCCATATCATGGGTATTGGTAAGATTCAAATTACTCCATCTACTCATATTGATAATGTTTTATATGTCGATGGACTTAAACATAATTTCATAAGCATTAGCCAACTATGTGACAAAGGTTTCAAGGTTTCCTTTGAAGCTTCTGTTTGCACTGTTACTAATCCCATTGAAACAGCATTATTCTTGTTGGTAAACATTATGGCAATGTGTACTTAATTGATTTGAGTAATTTACCTTCAAGTAATCACTGCTTAGTTGCTAATAATGCTAAGATGAATGAGATTGGTTGGCTATAGCACCGTAGATTAGGTCATGCAAGCACACACCTAATTTCTAAGTTATTGAAAATGAATCTAGTTAAAGGTATTCCTAGCTTAAATTTTGAAAATAATCGAATATGTGATGCATGTCAATTTGGAAAACAAACAAGAACTTCTTTCAAATCTAAGAATGTTGTTTCAACTACTAGGCCACTAGAGCTACTACACATGGACCTTTTTGGACCTACTAGAACCACAAGTCCAGGAGGAAAGAAATATGGTCTAGTGATAGTAGATGATTACTCTAGATTCACTTAGGTAATGTTTTTGGCTCACAAAGATGAGACTTTCTCAATATTCATGAAATTCGTTAAGAAAGTCACTAATGAGAAAAACACTACCATAGTGTCTATTAGAAGTGATCATGTAACTGAATTTGAAAATCACTTATTTGAAAAATTCTGTTTTGAAAAAGGCATACATCATAACTTTTCAGCACCTAGAACACCTCAACAAAATGGAGTTGTAGAAAGAAAGAATAGGACCTTAGAAGACATGGCCCGTACCATGCTATGTGAAAGCGAACTTCCAAAATATTTTTGGGCAGAAGCTATAAACACAGCATGTTACATCCTAAATAGAGCCCTGATTAGACCTATCCTTAAGAAAACTCCCTATGAACTATGGCACAATAGGAAACCAAATTTAAGTTATTTTCATGCATTTGGTTGTAAATGTTTTATTCATAATAATGGTAAGGATAATCTTGGGAAGTTTGATGCAAAGTCTGATGAAGGTATTTTTCTAGGATATTCTACATCTAGCAAGGCATATAGAGTATTTAATAAGAAGAGCTTAGTTGTAGAAGAATCTATTCATATAGTGTTTGATGAGTCTTTAGCATCAAGTTCAGATAAAATTGATGATGAGGAAGATACATCTTTGATTGAAAGAGATATTAAAAAATTAAATATATCTTCAGATCAAGAACCTGAAGTTAAGGATGATGACTCACCTAAGGATGATGGTATTAATCACTACAAGAAATTTAAAATATTGCGATGCCCAAATGCGTCGCAATTGCGTCGCTAAACATGGTATAGCGACGCAATAGCGACGCAATGAGGGCGTCGCTCAACTCCCCGTCGCAATACTCTTTTGTCGCAATTGCGTCGTAATATTGCGACTCTCTGCGACGCTCTGCGACACATAAAAATGCGTCGCTAAAGTTAAAATTAAATTTTTTTAAAAAATTATTAATAAATATTGCGATGCAATAAAATGCGTCGCAATATTTAAAATTAATTTTTAAAACAAAAAAATTTATTATTAAATATTGCGACGCACTTAAGTGCATCGCAATAATTAAAATTAATTTTTAAAATAAAAAAATTATTATTAAATATTGCGACGCATTAATTGGGTCACAATATTGCGACTCATCCAGATGCATCGCAATATTTAATAATAATATTTTTGGTATAATAGCGACGCAATTTGAGTCGCTAATGCGTCGCAAATAAAAATTATTTTAAAATATTGCGACGCATGGTCATTGCATCGCAATATTTATTAAAAATTTTTAAGATAAAATAGCGACTCAATTTTAGTCGCTAAAGCGTCGCTATTAAATTTATTTTTAAATTATTGCGATGCCAGGAATAATATTTTAAAAATATTAGTAATCCAATATCAGTCGCAAATGCATCGCAAATTTTGTTTTTAAAAATATTTAAATGATTAAAAATTAAAACGGTTAATAAAATTTCGCTAAATCTAAATATTGATACAAACATTTTTCACTCAATCCAAACAATAATAAATTTCAAAAAATAATTTATATATTAAAATTTTGAAGTTTTACAACATAAAAAAAGAAAAGAAAAATACATCAAGAATCTGAATGATCACGTGGAGGCTGTGGAGGCTGAAGACTCTGCGACAAGCGTCTAACTATATCCCGCAAATAGTGCATCTCATCTCGCATGTCTGCAACCTCCTGATCCCGGCGTCGCAAACGATCCTCAAAATCCTGCTCGACATCCTGGCGAATCTCCTCTCCAATAGATCTGCGAAGCTCCTGTAAACGCTCGGGAGGAAGATCAGCAGGAACTCGCGAGCTGGAGGCCTGATGGGGAAAAAATGTAGAAGCTCTAGTGCCCATACCATAGACCCTGCGGTCTCATGGCTGGGCACCAACAGCCTCCAAAAACACACGTCGACTCTCCTCTGCTGAGAGTTCGACGGGCGTCTCCCCATCAGTAGAGTCGACCTGCGATGCCTGGGAGCGAAGCTCCTCGACTCGTGTCTTGAAATTATTAAATCAACAATAAATGAGTTAATAAATTTCTCGAAATAAAATTTTAGAAATTAAACAGATACGACATAAATATAATTTCTTACCGCAACCTCCCGTGATCGCGTGTCGACCCAGGAGCCGTCCCTCCTGGTGTGTGTCGCCCTGAATAGATGAAACTCACCAGGATCTTCGCCCTCCTGCTCAGACTATAACAATAAAAAAAATGATATTAATAAAAATATTTGTAAATAAATAAAATAGTAATTAAAATATTTATTTTTTCTTACCATACGCCGTCTGTGCTCCTGAATCGAAATGGAGCCCGAAGTATGACGGGAGAGACCCGTGCCAGGACCGCCCTTCTCAGATCGGCGGTTCGTGCTGGCTGATGCGAACCTCCTGCGCCAGCCATCGGACTCCCATGTCTGCTGCCACTCATGCCAAATACCCTCTGGCATGTGCGCAGGACGCTGACCCTATGACCTCCAACGATGAAGCATGTCGGAGTATCGGCGTCGCGTCAGAGCCTCCCATGCTGCCCTAATGGCATCATGGGTGGCAGGATCCCACGTAAACTTTTTCTGCATTAAAATAAACAGTTAGTTTCTGAATATATTAACTTTAAAGAATTATATATCACTGATAAATTGTATTTAATAAGTTTACCTGAAACTCAGAAAAATAAAACTCCCTCGTGGCTGGCGATACGTGGCGCCAATCGTAGCCACTGGGATCTGCACGCCTCTAAAAAACGGCGCTGATGTGGCTGGAGACATGATGCTGCTCAATGAATCTGTTAAAAAAATGCAAGTTTATAAGTAAATGACTTAAAAACATAAATAAAATATTTTTAATTAGTATATACTTACATCCCCTGAGCATCAAGTCTAAGTACAATGCGACCGTCGATGGTGGAAGAACTCTCGGAGGTCTGTGTCGATTGGCTGCATGGTAATACTGGTGCAGAGATCGAAGGCTGCGCCTCTCCTGGAGATCCAAACTCTCCATCTCCGACGCTCATGTGATCTGATCTCGCAGGATCCAAACTACGTCTCTGCTCACCCAAACTGTCGTCGGTAGATCTACCTCTGCCCCTCATACTAAAAATACTAAAGATTCACACAATTAAATTACGATTAATGAATGACTATGTAAGAATTTAACACTTATAAAAAAAAGTTAAATTTTAAAAAACCTTTATGTTTAATCGGTGTCATTTGTTTCGTGAAATGTTGGTTCAACATTCGATGCCGTATCGGATTGCGAATCAGTTTCATTATCATCGGAAGGAAACCGAACATTTGCATCCGCAATTTGTTGGACATCACCACTTGGATCTCTAAGTGATATTTCAGGAGCCCTTGTGTCATCCTCAATTGCATGCATTTCCATCTCATCCTCTTGAAATGCAGGGCACTCGGTTGATTGACTTGATGAACTCTCCTCTAATACGATTGTTGAACGTGGGACGATTTTAGAAACGGCCCACCAATCTCGCTTGTCGTTGCGCAAACTTGGATATCCGCAGTAAAAGACTTGCTGAGCTTGAGATGCAAGGATGAATGGGTCATATTTCTGCAATCTTCGTCGATGATTCACTTCAACCAAATTGTAGTCGTTATGAACCCTTTTGCCCACAGGAATTATCGGATCGAACCAATCACAACCAATTTTTTTTTTTTTTTTTTTTTCACAGTGGCCTGGCCACCGTGGCCAGGCCACTGCCGGCCACGGCAACGACCGTGGCCGGACAAGAAAAGAAAGGGGGGGCGGGGGGTTTCCCCCCCTCCCCCCCTGCTATCACCCCAAATTTTTTTTTTTTTTTTTTCACAGTGGCCTGGCCACCGTGGCCAGGCCACTGCCGGCCACGGCAACGGCCGTGGCCGGACAAGAAAAGAAAGGGGGGGGCGGGGGGTTTCCCCCCCTCCCCCCTGCTATCACCACTTTTTTTTTTTTTTTTTTTTTCACAGTGGCTTGGCCACCGTGGCCAGGCCACTGCCGGCCACGGCAACGGCCGTGGCCGGACAAGAAAAGAAAGGGGGGGGGGGGGGGTTTCCTCCCCTCCCCGGCCCCCTGTTAAAAATTTTTTTTTTTTTTTTACAGTGGCCTGGCCACCGTGGCCAGGCCACTGCGGCCACGGCAACGGCCGTGGCCGGAGAAGACGGCCACGGCCCTGCCGTGGCCGTCGAAGATCTAAAAAAAAAAAAAATTTTTTTTTTTACAGTGGCCTGGCCACCGTGGCCAGGCCACTGCGGCCACGGCAGCGGCCGTGGCCGGAGAAGACGGCCACGGCAGCGGCCGTGGCCGCCGTGGCCGCCTTGTCCGGCCACGGCAGCGGCCGTGGCCGGACAAGAAAAGAAAGGGGGGGCGGGGGGGTTTCCTCCCCTCCCTGCCCCCTGTTAAAATTTTTTTTTTTTTTCATTACAGTGGCCTGGCCACCGTGGCCAGGCCACTGCGGCCACGGCAACGGCCGTGGCCGGAGAAGACGGCCACGGCCCTGCCGTGGCCGGAGAAGATCTAAAAAAAAAAAAAAAATTTTTTTATTATCGGAGCTAACCTTGGTTGCCGGAGTCGGATGCGATCCTCGGGTAGCCGGAGGACGGGGAATCGCCGGGAATCGCCGGGAATCTCGGACGGAATAGCAGGAGGACGGCGGCGGCGTTAGGTCAAGACGTGAAGGAGAAAGGAGAAGGGAAGTGGCTTAAATATAGGAAATTAGCGACGCCATAGTGCGTCGCTATTTTCGTCGCAATATTTTTTTTTTTTTGAAAAAATAGCGACGCCACTAAATGCGTCGCTGAGGCGTCGCTAAATTGGCGCCATCTCCTGGCAGGAAGAATATTTTTATTTTCTAATAATTGCGTCGCTAAGGCGTCGCAATTTTTTTTAATAATTTAAATAGATTAAAATAAAAACTTATTACAAATATTGCGACGCAAAAATTGCGTCGCAATTATTTTTTCAATATTTTTAAATGAAAATATTTAAATTTATTATAATAATTGCGACGACATATGGCGTCACAATTTATTTTATAATATTAATAAATGATTATATTTTTTTTTTAATGTTAAATTTATTATAATAACGACCAGGACCGATCTAGGACCGTGGCGATCCGTCCGAGATCGGCGACGATCCGACGGTTGCGATCGATCCAAGCCCTGATCCCGATCGGCCACGACTGATCTCGGACCGTGGCGATCCGTCCGAGATCGGTGACGATCCGACGGTTGCGATCGATCCAAGCCCTGATCCCGATCGGCCACGACCGATCTCGGACCGTGGCGATCCGTCCGAGATCGGCGACGATCCGACGGTTGCGATCGATCGAAGCCCTGATCCCGATCGGCCACGACCGATCTCGGACCGTGGCGATCCGTCCGAGATCGGCGACGATCCGACGGTTGCGATCGATCCAAGCCCTGATCCCGATCGCCACGACCAATCTCGGACCGTGGTGATCCGTCCGAGATCGGCGACGATCCGACGGTTGCGATCAATCCAAGCCCTGATCCCGATCGGCCACGACCGATCTCGGACCGTTGCGATCCGTCCGAGATCGGCGACGATCCGACGGTTGCGATCGATCCAAGCCCTGATCCCGATCGGCCACGACCGATCTCGGACCGTGGCGATCCGTCCGAGATCGGCGACGATCCGACGGTTGCGATCGATCCAAGCCCTGATCCCGATCGGCCACGACCGATCTCGGACCGTTGCAATCCGTCCGAGATCGGCGACGATCCGACGGTTGCGATCGATCCAAGCCCTGATCCCGATCGGCCACGACCGATCTCGGACCGTGGCGATCCGTCCGAGATCGGCGACGATCCGACGGTTGCGATCGATCCAAGCCCTGATCCCGATCGGCCACGACCGATCTCGGACCGTGGCGATCCGTCCAAGATCGGCGACGATCCGACGGTTGCGATCGATCCAAGCCCTGATCCCGATCGCCACGACCGATCTCGGACCGTGGCAATCCGTCCGAGATTGGCGACGATCTGACGGTTGCGATCGATCCAAGCCCTGATCCCGATCGGCCACGACCTATCTCGGACCGTTGCAATCCGTCCGAGATCGGCGACGATCCGACGGTTGCGATCGATCCAAGCCCTGATCCCGATCGGCCACGACCGATCTCAGACCGTGGCAATCCGTCCGAGATCGGCGACGATCCGACGGTTGCGATCGATCCAAGCCCTGATCCCGATCGGCCACGACCGATCTCGGACCGTGGCGATCCGTCCGAGATCGGCAATGATCCGACGGTTGCGATCGATCCAAGCCCTGATCCCGATCGGCCACAACCTATCTCGGACCGTGGCGATCCGTCCGAGATTGGCGACGATCCGACGGTTGCGATCGATCCAAGCCCTGATCCCGATCGGCCACGACCGATCTCGGACCGTGGCGATCCGTCCGAGATCGGCGACGATCCGACGGTTGCGATCGATCCAAGCCCTGATCCCGATCGGCCACGACCGATCTCGGACCGTGGCGATCCGTCCGAGATCGGCGACGATCCGACGATTGCGATCGATCCAAGCCCTGATCCCGATCGGCCACGACCGATCTCGGACCGTGGCGATCCGTCCGAGATCGGCGACGATCCGACGGTTGCGATCGATCCAAGCCCTGATCCCGATCGGCCACGACCGATCTCGGACCGTGGCGATCCGTCCGAGATCGGCGACGATCCGATGGTTGCGATCGATCCAAGCCCTGATCCCAATCGCCACGACCGATCTCGGACCGTGGCGATCCGTCCGAGATCGGCGATGATCCGACGGTTGCGATCGATCCAAGCCCTGATCCCGATCGGCCACGACCTATCTCGGACCGTTGCAATCCGTCCGAGATCGGCGACGATCCGACGGTTGCGATCAATCCAAGCCCTGATCCCGATCGGCCACGATCGATCTCGGACCGTGGCGATCCGTCCGAGATCGGCGACGATCCGACGGTTGCGATCGATCCAAGCCCTGATCCCGATCGGCCACGACCTATTTTTTTTGATTTTCTGGTTAATTGAGTCGCTAATGCGTCGCAATATTTTTTCCGATATTTAAATTTTATAAAATTTAATTTCATTTAAATTATTTGCGACGCACTCGTTGCGTCGCTAAATTTAAAATAATTTCTCTAAATTTTTTTAAAAACATTGCGACGCAATGTGTTGCGTCGCAATATTTTTTCCCGATATTTAAATTTTATTAAAATTTAATTTAAAAATATTGCGACGCAATATTGGCGTCGCAATATTTAAATATTAATTTTTTTTGATTTTCTGGTTAATTGAGTCGCTAATGCGTCGCAATATTTTTTTTTTGATATTTAAATTTTATTTCTCTAAATTTTTTAAAAACATTGCGACGCACTGTGTTGCGTCGCAATATTTTTTTTCGATATTTAAATTTTATTAAAATTTAATTTAAAAATATTGCGACGCAATATTGGTGTCGCAATATTAAAATATTAATTTTTTTATTTTCTGGTTAATTGAGTCGCTAATGCGTCGCAAATTTTTTTCCCGATATTTAAATTTTATAAATTTAATTCTTTTAAAAACATTGCGACGCACTGTGTTGCGTCGCAATATTTTTTTCCGATATTTAAATTTAATTAAAATTTAAATTAAAAATATTGCGACGCATTACTGGCATCGCAATATTAAAATATTAATTTTTTGATTTTCTGGTTAATTGAGTCGCTAATGCGTCGCAATATTAAAATATTAATTTTTTTTGATTTTTTGGTTAATTGAGTCGCTAATGCATCGCAATATTTTTTCCGATATTTAAATTTATAAAATTTAATTCTTTTAAAAACATTGCGACGCACTGTGTTGCGTCGCAATATTTTTTCTGATATTTAAATTTTATTAAAATTTAATTTAAAAATATTGCGACGCATTATTGGCAGCGCAATTTTAAAATATTAATTTTTTTGATTTTCTGGTTAATTGAGTCGCTAATGCGTCGCAATATTAAAATATTAATTTTTTTTGATTTTTTGGTTAATTGAGTCGCTAATGCGTCGCAATATTAAAATATTAATTTTTTTTGATTTTCTGGTTAATTGAGTCGCTAATGCGTCGCAATATTTTTTCCGATATTTAAATTTTATAAAATTTAATTCTTTTAAAAATATTGCGACGCACTGTTCTGCGTCGCAATATTTTTTCCGATATTTAAATTTTATTAAAATTTAATTTCATTTAAATTATTTGCGACGCAATTGGTGCGTCGCTACATTAAAAATAATTTTTTTAATTATCTATTTAATTGCGTCACTAATGCGTCGCTATTTAAAATATTTATTTCTGTTAAAAATATTGCGACGCATATATTGCGTCGCAATATTTTTATTGATATTTATATTTCATAAAAAAATTAATTTAAAAATATTGCGACGCAAATATTGCGTCGCAATATTAAAAATTTAATTTTTTTTATATTTTTTTGTTAATTGAGTCGCTAATGAGTCGCTAATGCGTCGCAATATTTTGTTGTCACAGAAGCGTCGCAAAGTGGTGTCAATTTAGCGACGCAATAATGCGTCGCTAAAATTGCGTCGCTATTTCAGTATTTTCTTGTAGTGAATATTGCTCATAATGATAAAGATCTACCTAGAGATTGGAGATATACTTATGGTCATCCTAAGGACCTAATCATAGGTGATCCATCTCAAGGTGTAAGAACTAGATCATCAATGAGAGATATCAATAATCATCTTGCATTTGTATCTCATATAGAACCTAAAACTATAGAGGAAGCTGAGAAAGATAGTTATTGGATGTTAGCAATGCAGGAAGAGTTAAACCAATTCACTAGGAACCAAGTTTGGATCCTAGTAGATAGACCTAAAAACCACCCTATAATAGGATCTAAATGGGTTTTTAAAAATAAATTGGATGAAAATGGATTGATAATTAGAAATAAGGCTAGATTAGTTACAAAAGGATATAATCAAGAGGAAGATATAGATTTTGATGAAACTTTTGCACATGTTGCTAGATTAGAAGCCATTAGGCTACTACTTGTATTTGCATGTCATATGAATTTCAACTTATTTCAAATGGATGTTAAAAGTGCATTTTTAAACTTGCTTTAAGATGAATGTTTGCTTTTGAGACTATTATTGCTTCCTAGATAAATGAAAAACAGGCAAGCTTTGTTGTGTGTTGTATAAAAGAGGTTGTGGTTTTGTGTTGTAGTATTATATCCATAGGTCTACTGGTCGGAAGCTGCGGTCATTGGAACAAGTTCGTTGCTATTTGAAAACGGAAAAAGGCCGGGGATTCGGATGTCGCTGAAGCCGAGGCGAGTTCTTAATTTCTATGACCTGTTTGCATTATCTTTAGCATGTGCAACTAATTCTCTCAAGCTATTATCCTATTTCATATAGAGCACTACGCCTGCTAAGAAGTCAACAAAGAAAAGTTCTTTGAAGAAACATGATGTCAAGGTGAATTCTAAATTTCTGTGAGCTACTTGCATTATTTTAGCATATGCAGCTATTTCTCTCAAGCAATTGCCTTATTCCATACAGAGCATTGTGCCTGCTAAGAGGTCCAAGAAGGAAGCTTCTTCAAAAAAACATAAAGCCAAGGTGAGTTCCCAATTTCTATGACTTTCTTACATTACTTTAGCATGTGCAATTATTTCTCTCGAGCTATTGCGTTATTTCATATAGAGCACTGGGCCTGCTGAGAGGGTCAAGGGGGAAGGTTTTCAAAGAAACATGAATCCAAGGTGAGTTCTAAATTCCTATGACCTACTTGCATTATTTTAGCACATGCATCTATTTCTCAATTAAATTTCAATGAGGTTGTTTGCTTCAGGCCTAGATTTGTCATCACAATTTGCTCCAATGTTAATGAATTGAATTTACTTGGGCCAGGATGTATAATTTAACACCACCATTTATTTTAAATAATGACAAATTTGTTGATGAACAAGTCTGGATTCATCCAGCATTATTGTGTTCCCTTGAATAAAGTAATTTTAATTGCCAAATTATTTCTAATTAATAGAATTGTAATCATGCTAAATTCTAAGTAGTGTCAGATCTTTACATCAATATTAGTAGTATTTTGTGACAACGTTCCGTCACTAAAATTATTCCTTTTAGCTTGAAATAAAAATTATGTGAAAAGTCAAACACAATGAGAATAATTATAATATTTTTCAGATTTCTTTTTTTTTCTTCCTCTTTTAAGTATTAAAATGAGAACAAAATTTTAATTTTGACTGCAATGCATGGCTCTCATGCGTTGATTATTTTGTTCAATGAAGCATCATTGAAAATGAAGGCTATTTTTATTATACTTATTTATTTTTTAAGTTTTTTTGATATTTTAAAAATTTATTTGGTAGGCAAAATAAATTTTTTTTATTTTTTATTTTCATGATAAATGATGTCTTTAAAAAATAAAGAAAATTTATAATATAATATTATATAATAATATAAATTAAATAAGTTGTCTTGGTTCTCCAACAAGTTACTTTTAAAAATAAAAAGTAAAAATAATTTAATCATACATTTTTTATGATAAATTCAAGTTCTTTATTTTTCTATTTCTTTTATTAAAAAAGGTAAAATATATATTTAAATTGTTTTTTTAATTTTTTTTTCTCATTTTATAGTTGTGTTGTTTATAAAAAAATATTTTTATTTTTATTTTTATTGATTAAATGTGTTTTTGTATGTATTTTTTTATGAAAATAAAAATAAAAAATAAAACTATATATCCTGAGAAACTAAACGTGCCCAAAGATTTCCTTGTCATTGTATCCATGTGCGTCGCATGATATCCCTCCTCCCCCGTCCGCCAAAGTCTAATTAATCATATCGTGCGTTGTGATAATGATTGCAAGAAAAATCGGTTTAGCCATCGCGAATTGGCGATGGAGACGGCTCCTGGCCGAGTGTTGTCGATGGCTTCAATCATCCTTTCAGCTGGAGCATGCAGTGGCGAACAACTCTCCAGGACTTTTTGTCTGCACCTCCTTGTGATTTGATAGTACTATGATCCCGAGGTCAGGAGGAGTACATGCTAGATCAGTCCAGTGGAGCTGATTGTAAGTAGCCCATGATAATTCTTAATATTATAACAATTTATGATATTGTAATAGCCTTCATGATCATTTCAAATGCTTCTCTTTATATTGAATAAAGATAAAATAATTCTTAATATTTTATTAATCATGGTTATTATTACAGCTTAGGACATCACAATGGCCATCATGACAATATTATCATTACTTCTATCCCGAGTAAATATATAATGGCTATTAATATTTTTTTATTAACCTTGGTTATCATAACAGCTTACAACGTTGCAATGGCAATATTGCCAAGTAAATATGTGACGATTATTTATATTGCAATTATTCACTACGATTATTATAATAGTTTATGACAATGTAGTAGCCTCTATGATCATTTCAATTGCTTCTCTCTACATTTAAACATGTAATTATCCTTGACTTTTTTATTAATCATGGTTATTATAACAGTTTACAACATTGCAATTGTTATCATGATTAGTACTACTATTCCCTCTCAATTGAGTAAATATGTAATGGCCATTTATAATATTGTAATTATTAATTATGATTATTATAATAATTAAGTAATAACCTTCATGATCATTTCAAATGCTTTTCTTGATATTTAGTAAATATACATTGGTTCTTGATATTTTTTATTAACCATGGTTATTATAATGGTTTACAACATTGCAATGACCATCATCGTTAGTATTAATATTCCTCCTATGCTAAGTAAACATGGAACCACTATTTAATTGTAATTATTAATGATGATTATCATAACAATTTAAGACATTGTAATAGCTTTCATAATCATTTCAAATGCTTCTATGTTCAATAAATATACAATTGTTCATGATATTTTTGCCATCATGATTAGTATTATTAGTCCCTTTATGTTAAGAAAATATGTAATGGCTATTTATATTGTAATTATTATCTATGATCATTAAAGCATTTTATGACATTGCAATAGCCTTAATGATCATTCCAAATGCCTCTCCCTATGTTGAGTAAATTTATATTAATTTTTTATATAATAGTTGTTATGCAATTAAATTAATAATTGCTATTGATATTTTTAGTATTCATTCAACTAAGATATTTTTATTGAGTTCAAATCTTTCGTATCAACTCAAATATCTTTATTTTTTTATAAATAGTAACAAAATTATATGGTCCTCTTGTGCTTCTATTACCATCTATTTTGTTTGTAATAAATGTAACAACTATTTTAACAACTAATACATAAAATAATGCGCGTTTAAACACACTTCACGTTAAACACTGAGCATTAACTGGAATTTACTGTCTCTCTCTCTTTCCATTCTCATCGAGTGCCAGATTCATGCTCCTAATCTTAAATGGTGATTATTTCCCTCCTTCTCGAACCTCCGAATTCTCTGTATATATATCGAATCAAGATAGAAGAAAAATAAACGCAGAAACAAAAGAAAGATGTCGCTCCCCTCCGGGAGGTTCTCATCTGCTAACACTCCGTCCAACTTCGCATCCAATCTCCTTCCGACTCCTACTGGTAAGATGGAGTACTTGTGGTCCATCCTGCCCAGGCCTCTCTGAAGCTGAGGATGCGAACGCGTTTATGCTGGGTGAGGGCGATGGCAAGAGAGAAAAACCAATGGAGGCTGCTGATTCTGGCAACGAGTGGTGGCTGGGTCCAGCGAAGACGACGGATGGTGCAAATAGAAAGAGGAGAGGAAGAGTTCGACTCCGAGGATATTTAGAGCGCCGGCGGCGGCCGTTGCTGCTCCCCCCGCGCCAGCGAGGGTGGAAGCGCTGCCTGTTGCACCGGCGCGGCTGGCAATAGAAGCCCTGCTGGTTGTACCGGTGTATCTGGCACCTGATGACCGGCTGGCTGAGAGACCTGACTTTCTTAGTGATGATTGGATTGTCATTGAGAGGACAAGAGGATTGGGAAGGACCGCTGGGCGGAAGGACAAGGTAAATCTAATCCCTTCCTTTTCTTCCAATAATACATACATACATGCATGCATGCATGCATGCATGCATACATAGTGTTGCCGCCGGGATCCGTCCTCCGACTCGGGCGCGGTCGATCTCCAGGAAGAGGGGGGTGCGGCGGACCTGCAAAAGAAGTCCACACGCGGAGGGACGCTGGGGTTGGTCCTCCGCGGAAGACCCTCCGACGCTCAAGTCAGTGGGGAAGGAATCGGCGATCAACCAGATAATGAGGAGGTGGATCTCTCCGGGAGGCCTCTCCGGGGGGTGGCCAATCGGAGGCTCCAAAAAGGGGAGGAGGTGAGCGAGAGATAGAGGTGTGTGCACAGAGCTGCGTGCGTCCAGGGGCGCGTACCTGAGGGAATCTGCCAATCTGATATTTATAGACTGTCACCTGGGGGACTTGAGCATCTTCTGGAGGGTTCTGAGGTTGTTACGATACGGGGGTAGACAGAATCAGGCCGTCGTGGGGTCGTTAGAATCCACGCCTTGTCTGTTAAGGGATCGACGGCTGGGAGAGCTCTTCGATGTCTTGGGATCTGGGCGAGTAGACTTGAGGCGGTTACAATAGGTCTTAGGCCACGTCTCAACATGATTCCCTGCTCAGGGAGCGGCTCGGGTAGACTTGAGCTTTCCCGCGTCAGGTTCCGCGGAGGTAGACGTCGGGGCGTGGATCGTTGGGTATAAGCGAGCTACGAAAGCCCGGAGGAGGCCGAGCTAGGGAAGCCCGGAGGAGGCCGAGCTAGGGAAGCCCGGAGGAGACCGAGCTATGGAAGCCCGGAGGAGACCGAGCTATGGAAGCCCGGAGGAGGTCGAGCTACGGAGGCCCGGGGGAGGCCGGGCTAGGGAAGCCCGGAGGAGGCCGAGCTACGGAAGCCCGGAGGAGGCCGAGCTAGGGAAGCCCGGAGGAGACCGAGCTACAGAAGCCCGGGGGAGGCCGGGCTAGGGAGCCCGGGGGAGGCCGAGCTACAGAAGCCCGGGGGAGGCCGAGCCACAGAAGCCCGGGGGAGGCCGAGCTACAGAAGCCCGGGGGAGGCCGAGCTAGGGAAGCCCGGAGGAGACCGAGCTACAGAAGCCCGGGGGAGGCCGGGCTAGGGAAGCCCGGGGGAGGCCGAGCTACGGAGGCCCGGGGAAGGCCGAGCCACAGAAGCCCGGGGGAGGCCAGAAGCCCGGGGGAGGCCGAGCTACGGAGGCCCGGGGAAGGCCGAGCCACAGAAGCCCGGGGGAGGCCGCGGGAGGAGGTCAGCCTTAGCCGCCTCGCACGGATATCAATGCAATGACGATTTTACCCCCCAACACATGCCCTCCACTCCCTAGTTCGAAGCGTAGGTTCGGGCGTAGGGAGTATAAGTTCAAGTGGCGCGCTCTGGATGGGACGTTTCGACTTAAACAATCCGGGCAATGATGCCCTAATTAATGCGATAGGGCCATTGTACCTTCGGGGGTAAGGTTCCTCCATTATCGACGGTTGAGATTGCGCTACACCTCGAATTCGATCGATCGGGTGTTTGTCGAGGCGGTTCCGGACGCTTTGAATGAGACGCCCCGCTCCCCAGGGCGGTTCCTTAGCGGAGAAGCGAAGTGACGGCCGCCCCCACACATATATATATAGGCGTATTGTGCATGCGCGCTTGGCGTTTTCTCGTTTTGCCTCCAAGTGGGTTTCGGTCTTTCATCTTCTCCGACGCTCATTGCTTTCATCTGATACTTCTTTCAATGGCGATGAGCCCTGACGATGTGGCCTCAGAAATCGTCGCTGAGGATCTGGGGAGGATTCATCAGAGGTATGGTCTGCCCATGGATGTGGTTTTGCGGGTGCCGGGACTTGAAGATAGGGTTACCCGGGACTTGGAGTCTGGAGTATTCGTCTATGAGGACAGTTTTAAGGCGGGTCTTCGTTTCCCTCTCCATCCCTTGGTGAAGGAGATCATGACCCACTACAACATCTGTCCATCGATGGTGGCCCCAAACAGTTGGCAGAACATCGTCGGATTCATCTCGATGTGTCACCAGATCCAAATCGTTGCGACTCTCCCCCTTTTTCGCACCTGTTATCACCTAACTCCCGGGCGGAAATCGGAGTGGACCTCCATCGGGCCCCGGAGGTCTTTTAATGTCATTGCGGATAAGCCCTCTTCCATCAAGGGGTGGAAGAGTCGATTCGTGATTGCGGAGGGGAACATCGGTTCCGATTTCCCTCGACGATGGGAGGAAGTTGCGAGGGATGCGGAGACGCATCCGGCCTTATCGGCGCAGGAGGAGAGGGACCTGGATGTCCTTCGCAATGGACAGACGTTTTCGGCTAACGACCTGTTATCGGAGGGAGCTCTCTTTGCAGCCGGGCTCAGCCCTTTGGATCCTCAAGGTGGGTTTCTTTTTGCGTTGTGTATTTTTTCCCGATTACTGCGTGTGGGTTTGAACGTGTGAACTCCGGTTTGACAGCCACGAGGTTGGCGTTGTCGAGTCTCTCCAAGAGGAAGAGAGGGAAGCGTCCTGGGGAAGGTAGTGGAGCGGACAGCGGCCGACCCAAAAAGAGGGGCCACACATCCGCAAAGAGCCCGCCGGACGCTGGAGCAGCCGCTACAGAGGCAGCCGCTACAGGGGCGCCTGGGGCGAAGGAGGATACGGGGAGGGCGGCTGTAGCGCCCGAACCTCTTGTCTTGGAGATTTCAGATAGTTCGGATGAGGCTCCGCTGGCTCATCCGATCGCGCCTCCCTTGAAGGAGGAACTCGTGACGTATCCAGTGGAGGCGGCCGTAGCGGAGGGGTCCATCGCCCCCGTGGAGTCGCCACTGGCTCCAGCGGGAGAGGGGGAGGAGACAGCCGCAGCGGAAGAAGTCCGGGAGGGGCCCCTGCTTGGCCTATCCGCTGGGGAATCCGGCAGCAGTGAAGTTGGGCCGTCCTCGATGGGTCAAGAGGCGGTTCAGACTGAGACCTCGGGGGAGCCCGCGAAGGGGCCGCAGGTGGTGGCTACTGGAGAGGGCGCACCGGTGGAGGGAGCGCAACAAAGTGGGGGTCCCACGATCGGGGCCCCTTCGAGGAAGATTTTGGGGAGATTAGCGCTTGGGCTGGCCGAGCTATCTGAAGAGGCTCAAGCCAGGGCCCTGACGGAAGAGGCTGGGAGGCTGCAGGCCACTCAGCTGGGGATCGTCCAGGCCGGTCCCTCAGGCGGGGTCGGTCAACCCAGTAGCTCGGAGGCTAGCATTGACGAGGCGTTCTCCGCCATGATAAGGTCGGTCCTGCATCCGGGTGCGGGTCCATCGACGGACGAGTTTGTTGACCGGGGGCTGATAGATGCTGCGTTCGGGCAGCAAGGTGTAGCTGAGGGTATTCATCTTCTCCCCGCCATAGATAATACGACTTTGATGAAGATGACCCGGGACTACGCCTCAAAGGTGAGCCATCTTTTCAGCGCGATGGATGTTTTTCGATGGACTCCGTTGTGGGCACTCACTCGGTTTTTTGCTTTCGTAGGGTGTTTTGCTTTCCCGGGCGATTTGTTGGCGTCTTAGTTTGGCGACAGGGGCCAGTGTCCAGGCTCGGAGGGAGAGTGTCGAGCTCCAGTCGCGGTTGAAGGCGTCTGAGCAATTCGGAGAGCTCATGGACACGATGGATAGGAGCTCGAGGGCAGCAAGGGCGGCACACCAAGCTGCCGTGGACGAGGTGTCCAAGCTGAAGCATAGGGTGGAGGAGTTACAGGGACTCCTGGCGAAGAGCGATGACGCATGCCGGGAGCTGGCTAAGATCAAATCAAAACACTCCGCGGAGGTGGTGGCGATGCGGCGGGACCACGGCGAGAGTCTGAGCCGGTTAAGGGGAGAGGCCGACGACGAGAGAAAACGCCTGACGAGGATGTTGGGCGAGGTGGAGGAGGAACTGAAAAGGCGTAATGACGAAATCGCCGAATTGAAGGAGAACGCGAGGTGGCAACAAGGAATAATGACTCGAGTGAATGGCGAGTTATCGCAAGCTCGCAGGGAGATTGAAGCCGGACGATCGAAGATCGGTACCCTACAAGAGAGGGTGGAGTTGGTCGGCATTGACAGGACGAGGGCCCGGAATGAGGCTGAGGAGCTGGCCGGAAGGTTAGCCAGGCGAGAGGGGGAGGTATGCTCTTATTTCACCCTCCTTATTTTACTATTGGTTCCCCGTGATGCCGGTGATGCCGATTGTTCTTGACTTTTCCAGATGGCGAGGATGGGGTCGGAGATTCAGGCTCTCCAAAGTGCGTTCGCGTCCGCTCGTAATAGGAGCTCGGAGCTCGAGATACGGTCTAGCGAGCTCGAGGGGCAAAACGCCATCCTGAAGGCCCAGGCTGCTGAGACCGAGAAACGGGCCGCCGAGGCCAACACGCAGTTCGCCATTCTTCAGGGGAGGCAAGACGCTATGAGAGTAGCTGCATTCCGTCACGGGATGGAAGAGTGCAAGCAGAGGATTCTTAGCGAGCGTCCGGAGTGGGACCTCTCCTTTCTGAGCATCGAAGGCCCCGATGATGGCGAGTCCGGAGAAGAAGAAGATGAAGATGAATATATCGATGTTTCTGACGCCGAGCTTGGCGGCGCCCCTGGTCCCAGCAAAGCCGTAGCCTCCGAGGGACAGTCACAAATCGTTACAGAGGGGGTGGAAACATCAGAGAAGGGCGAGCTTAGCCGTGCACCTGTAGACGTGGCTGAGGGTACTCCCCAAGCCGGTGGGGCTCCTGGCTCTTAGGGGCCGCTCCTGTATTTTCCCCTTTTAAACATTTGACATTTTGCAGCAAAGGGATTTCCTGTTTTTGTCTAAGTGTTTTTCTCGCGTGACTTTGCTGTTGTCTGGTGTTGCCTCGATCGTGAACGACCCATGGCTCGTCAATATCCTTGGGCCATTCTTAATTTGAGACCGGGAAAATGTATTGGCTCGGGTCGATCGGTAAAATAGGTCGATTTGAGCCGACAAATAAAATGGATCGGCAAGGGCCGACGGGCGAAATAGGTCGGCTAGGGCCGACGGACGAAAATGGATCGGCTAGGGCCGACAGGCAAAATGGATCGGCTGGGGCCGACGAGCGAAGTAGGTCGGCTTGGGCCGACGGACGAAAATGGATCGGCTAGGGCCGACAGGCAAAATGGATCGGCTGGGGCCGACGAGCGAAGTAGGTCGGCTTGGGCCGACGGACGAAAATGGATCGGCTAGGGCCGACAGCAAAATGGATCGGCTGGGGCCGACGAGCGAAGTAGGTCGGCTTGGGCCGACGGACGAAAATGGATCGGCTAGGGCCGACAGGCAAAATGGATCGGCTGGGGCCGACGAGCGAAGTAGGTCGGCTTGGGCCGACGGACGAAATAGGTTTTCGTGCTTCCTGCCATCCTGCCAGCTGTCCCGCAGGCGATTCGGTTTTTTCTTTGCCATAAGTGGGGATACGGCAGAGTGGGGGTATAAAGCTATACCAGAGCTTTCCGGAAGGTGCTCCTTTCCCATGCAGGTCATCTCGTTGCGACGCGTACACAACCGTCCACCATTGGACAGTACCCTCTCAGAGGGCGATTTTCTGAGCCCGCCGATTTTCGAAGCGTCAGCGGACGATTTTCTGCATTTAATGACTGCGATTCGGGATCAGGAAAGGATCTCCGTACGCGTCCTGGCTCAGGCGGTGAGTTCGGCGCGCAGTGGGATGCTGCGTTTATTGCGAGAGGCCATGTGGAGACGTGGGACAGGTGTTTGAATCTCGGGACTCACAGCCTGGGTGGCTTTTCCTGGTCCATTCCCGCCTATAAAAAGGGGAAAGAGGGGTCTCATCTGGCTATCCCCAAAGTTTCTTTCTCGCTGGAATTTTTATTATTCTCATTTTTCTGTTGCTACGAGTGGAAGGATCGACCCTTCTTTTCATGGGCTCCTTGCCGCCGGATAGCTGGGGCGACCGGGGAGCAGCCGAAGGATGGCTCATCCTTAGGGGACGAGCCTCGGAGATCATATGGAGAGCGCACAAGGAGGGGGCGGAGATCATACGGAGAGCGCACATATGCGCTTCCGTTGTGATCTGCGGCTCCTGCTGCGGGGGATGCGGGTCAGGAGGTGTATGGACACCTCCGTAGCACGCGCAAGCCCTCCCTCTTTCGCTGGCTTAGGTTCCCGCATCTTCTCTGAGGGGAATCCTTGCCACGGGAGGGACAATATGGAGCGACCGGGTTCGGATGGTCCCCGGTTCCCTCGAGTGGGCGGTGGCCCGCGATCCAGCACTCCCTTCTAGGGGAGTGGATTGGGCCTTTGGGATCCTCAGAATCAGCATCCGCGGGCCATGCCTCAGTTTGGATTTTTTAATTCATCCTGCCCAAGCGGACTTGGCCGTTTCTTGGTTTGCATGACTTCTCGATCCGGATGTTGGAACATCGTAGTTGTCTAGGCCTGCTCTGGAGCAGCTGCCCGAGTCTTGTATTTTACCTTTATTTTAGGCATTTCAACGTTTTTGTAACGCCTATGAGGCATTTGTAATTGATCATGATGGGCAATAAAGAGAGTTATATGCTGTTTCTCAATTTGTCTTTTCTTGTGCCGATCTCATTGCTATTTGTCGTTTGTGAGGCACAAGAGTGTTCCGCTCATCCTTAGACGAGGGTCTTATGTTGCCCGAACCAATCAAGGTTCGTATGCGCGGTGCAGAGATTGTTCGGCGAAAATACGCTCCTTGCTCAGGTCAGGAGTTTGGTATCTCGTGCTTCGCTTTTATCGGAGCTCGGATTATTGTGAGTCGGCTCTGGCCGAAATCCGGGGAATCTGCCCCCCCCCTTCTTGTCGTGGTTTAAGGGTTTAGTCCCTCGAGATAGTTGAGTTTCGGGGAGCGTCTTACTTGGATCCGGCAAGGTTCGAAGGATTTCGTAACTCGACCCTGCCGAGATTCGGAGAACTGATAGCTCGGCCCTGCCGAGGTTCGGAGAACTGATAGCTCGGCCCTGCCGAGGTTCGGAGAACTGATAGTCGGCCCTGCCGAGGTTCGGAGAACTGATAGCTCGGCCCGGCCGAGGTTCGGAGAACTGATAGCTCGGCCCGGCCGAGGTTCGAGAGCTGATAGCTCGGCCCTGCCGAGGTTCGGAGAACTGATAGCTCGGCCCGGCCGAGGTTCGGAGAGCTGATAGCTCGGCCCTGCCGAGGTTCGGAGAATTGATAGCTCGGCCCTGCCGAGGTTCGGAGAACTGATAACTCGGCCCGGCCGAGGTTCGGAGAATTGATAGGTCGGAGGGAGCGAATCAATCGCCGCCGCAGACTACGGCGTCAGGTCCGCGCGGCGCCCAATGGAGGGGGCGTTCGAGCGGGACGGGCGGCGTGTTTGTTATACTTTTGCTGGAGATGCTCTTCTCGAGGGGACAGATCGTCGATCGGGCGTTGGACTCTGTTCCCATGCGTTTTTCGAGAAAGGGGGCAGTTTTAAGAGGCTTGGGGAAGCATCGAAAGCATTTATTGCAGGAGGCGGCAGATCGGGAAGATGCTCTGTTTGCACTTTCCGATCTGCCTCGGGATAAGGCGCGACTTTTCGGATTCCGTACGCATTAGAACGGCGACACATGGCAAATTTTTACGGGTCGGCGTCCGCGGTACGGCTGAACTGGATACCCTCCTAGCGGGTATAAATATGGCCGAGGGGGACTGGATCTGGCCACCTTTCGGTCTGAACTTAAAAGAAAATGGATTCTCCGGCGCGGTCCTCAACCGACTCGCGCTCTTCGGTTAACAACCCGTCAGATTCGGAGGAGAGAGAGATCTCCGTGACTGTTGACGGGCTGGCCCTTGCGTCAGGCTTCGCAACCAATGAGCGGCTCGCCAGGACCGCTGAAGAGTTCCTGGATATTTCGGTTTGGGAGGCGGAGGCCTCACGTTTGGTAATGGGTCGGCAGGAGGAGGAGATCCGGCTGCTTCGTCAGCAGGTGGCCGACCTGACCGCTCTTCTGGAGAGGTTGTTGGGCTCTGGGGGCAAGTGACCCCAGGGCTTCTGCCTGCCCTTGTTTTTGCTTTCTCGCAGTTTCTTTGTAATCCCCCCCCTTTATGAATGAAAAATGGTCCTTGTCTATCGGCGGAGTTCTTTTCTTTCAAGAGTTTACGGCCTTCACCCGTATGTCGAACCAGGGGGGGGCGTGCCCTTGTTCGTTTTCTGCGTGCTAATGTAGGCTCTTTGAACGATGGGCTATAGGGGCATTACCCGAAGGATCCCCAATGGTTAGAGAGGGAAATTGCCTAACTCTTCCCGGGACCTTCGGTCGGTTACGCGAGGCTTGATGGCCTTGAGAGTAGATTTGCCAACGGCGGCTTTTTCTCGCGCGTCAATGGTTTTTTACTCAACGTGCTCGTCTCAAACCGGACGAAGTTCTTCGGGTACTATCTGGGGCCGTTCGGCTTTGGTCGAGGCCCATGGTTCCAGACCCTTTTGCCGGGTTTTTAGCCCGAGTGGTTTTTACCTGGCCTTGCCATGGCTCGGTGAAACATTTTACCTGGTCCCGCCAAGGTTCGGAGACTTGTTGCTCGGCCCTGCCGAGGTTCGGAGAATTTGTTTTACTTGGCCCTGCCAAGGTTCGGAGATTTTGTTGCTCGGCCCTGCCGAGGTTCGAGATTTTGTCGCTCGGCCCTGCCGAGGTTCGGAGAATTTGTTTTACTTGGCCCTGCCAAGGTTCGGAGACTTGTTGCTCGGCCCTGCCGAGGTTCGGAGAAGTATTTTACTTGGCCCTGCCAAGGTTCGGAGACTTGTTGCTCGGCCCTGCCGAGGTTCGGAGAAATATTTTACTTGGCCCTGCCAAGGTTCGGAGATTTTGTCGCTCGGCCCTGCCGAGGTTCGGAGAATTTGTTTTACTTGGCCCTGCCAAGGTTCGGAGACTTGTTGCTCGGCCCTGCCGAGGTTCGGAGAAGTATTTTACTTGGCCCTGCCAAGGTTCGGAGACTTGTTGCTCGGCCCTGCCGAGGTTCGGAGAAATATTTTACTTGGCCCTGCCAAGGTTCGGAGATTTTGTTGCTCGGCCCTGCCGAGGTTCGGAGAATTTGTTTTACTTGGCCCTGCCAAGGTTCGGAGATTTTGTTGCTCGGCCCTGCCGAGGTTCGGAGAATTTGTTTTACTTGGCCCTGCCAAGGTTCGGAGATTTTGTTGCTCGGCCCTGCCGAGGTTCGGAGATTTTGTCGCTCGGCCCTGCCGAGGTTCGGAGAATTTGTTTTACTTGGCCCTGCCAAGGTTCGGAGACTTGTTGCTCGGCCCTGCCGAGGTTCGGAGAAGTATTTTACTTGGCCCTGCCAAGGTTCGGAGACTTGTTGCTCGGCCCTGCCGAGGTTCGGAGAAGTATTTTACTTGGCCCTGCCAAGGTTCGGAGACTTGTTGCTCGGCCCTGCCGAGGTTCGGAGAAATATTTTACTTGGCCCTGCCAAGGTTCGGAGATTTTTTGCTCGGCCCTGCCGAGGTTCGGAGAATTTGTTTTACTTGGCCCTGCCAAGGTTCGGAGATTTGTTGCTCGGCCCTGCCGAGGTTCGGAGAATTTGTTTTACTTGGCCCTGCCAAGGTTCGGAGACTTGTTGCTCGGCCCTGCCGAGGTTCGGAGAAATATTTTACTTGGCCCTGCCAAGGTTCGGAGACTTCCCTGTTGAAGCAGACAACTCGGTTGTACCGAGGATTGGTAAGCAGCATCTATTTCCTTTTATGGTTTATGGCAATATGGTGCATAATCGACTCACCTAACAGGTTGCGGGAAAATAGATAACTGGCGAAAAATAAAGGACATACCCTATTGATAGTATTTGCGGAGGTTGTCCGAGTTCCACGTTCGGGGGATGGATTTCCCATCGAGATCCTGCAGCCTGTAGGTCCCTGGCCCAATGATCTCCGTGATTTGATATGGGCCTTCCCAGTTTGGCGCTAGCTTTCCTTGCTCCAGTGGTTTGGATACAGAAGCTTTCCGGAGGACGAGGTCGCCGGGTAGGAAGGCTTTCCCCTTGACCCTGGAGGCATGGTACCGAGCCACCCTCTGTTGATAGGCGGCCGTCCTGATTCGGGCCTTCTCTCTGACTTCCTCCACCAGGTCGAGGTTGGTGCGGAGTTGCTCGTTGCTGGCTTCCTCAGAATAACTCTCCACCCGCAAAGACGGGAGGCCTATTTCCACAGGGATGACGGCCTCCGTGCCAAAAGCCATTCGGAATGGAGTCTCGCCCGTCGGGATTCTCGGAATGGTGCGATAGGCCCACAAGACATGGTGCAGCTCATCCGCCCACCTGCCTTGGGCTTTAGAGAGGCGAGCTTTGATTCCTTGGAGGAGAGTCCTGTTGGTGACCTCGGCCGCTCCGTTGGCTTGTGGGTGCCCGACCGAAGTGAGGTGATGACGAATTCCATGCTCTTCGCAGAATCGGCGGAATTTGGAATTGTCGAACTGCTTGCCGTTGTCGGTGATTATGGTGTGGGGGAGGCCGAACCTGCAGACGATGGACCTCCACACGAAGTCCCTGGCTCGGGCTTCGGTGATTTGGGCGACTGCTTCCGCTTCAACCCATTTGGTGAAGTAGTCGATGGCGACGAATAAGAATTTTCGTTGTCCTGTCGCCAGCGGGAATGGGCCGAGGATGTCCATCCCCCACTTGGCAAAGGGCCAGGCGGAGGATATAGAAACTAGCTCGGCGGAGGGGAGCCTCTGGATGCTTGAATGTCTCTGGCAGGCGTTACAGGCTCGGACTAGGTCGTCCGCATCTTTCTGCATGGTCGGCCAATAATAGCCTTGCCGTAGCACCTTGTGGCATAGGGACCGGCCTCCCAGATGGTTGCCGCAAATCCCTTCATGTACCTCTCGTAGAGCATAGTTCGCCTCGGATGGGCGGAGGCATCTGAGCAGCGGCATAGAAAAAGACCGCTTATAGAGCTGGTTGTCAATCAATACGTAGTGGGTCGCCTGCAGCTTCAATTTCCTGGCCTCTCTTCGGTCGGATGGGAGCGACCCTTCTTTGAGATAGTTAAGGATGGGGTCGAACCAGGATGGTTCGGTCTCGATTTGCATCACCCGGTCGGCTTCCACGATACTTGGCTTCTCCAGAGTCTCCAGATGGAATTTTTGTTCGACATCCATCGTCTCCGTGGTTGCCAATCGGGAGAGTAGGTCGGCACGGGCGTTTTCTGACCTAGGAATTTGAATAATTTCAAACTCAGAAAAGTGAGGGAGTAGGCCGCGTACCTCTTGGAGATATCGGACCATATTGGGTTCTCGGGCTTCAAACTCTCCCCGCACATGGCCGGCCACCAGCTGAGAGTCAGTGAAGGCGCTAAGCCTTTCCACCTTCAGGTTGCGGGCGATCCGGAGACCGGCTAACAGGGCCTCGTACTCGGCTTCATTGTTGGAAGCCGGGAAGGAGAATCGGACACCATATTCGAAGATCATTCCTTCTGGGCTGGTGAGGACTAGACCCGCACCGGAGTGATGGGCATTGGACGACCCATCGACGTGAAGGAGCCACCGAGCTTCAGGTTTTGGTCCTTCGGGAATTTCCGGGGTAGAGCCGTCCTCTGGGATGGTGCACTCGAGGAGGAAATCGGCCAGCACTTGAGCTTTGATGGCCGGGCGAGGTTGAAAATGTATGTCATGCTCGCTTAGCTCGACGGCCCATTTGGTCATCTTCCCGATGTTTCTGGCCGGTGGACCACCGCCTTGATGGGTTGATCGGTGAGGACCGTCACTGAATGTGCCTGAAAATAAGGCCGCAGCTTCCGGACCGAGGTGATCAAAGCCAGCACTATCTTCTCGATCCTGGTGTACCTCGTCTCCGCATCACGGAGCAGTCTACTTACATAGTAGATCGGCCTCTGAACTTTGCTTTCTTCTTTGACTAGCACTGAGCAAACCGCTCCCTCCGAGACGGCTAGGTACAGAAATAGAGTCTCTCCTGGGATCGGACTACTGAGAAGCGGAGGCGAGCCGAGGTACTTTTTGAGATCTTGAAATGATTTCTGGCACTCAGGGGTCCATTGGAAATTTTTGGCCGCTCGGAGAGTTTTAAAGAAGGGGAGGCATCTCTCGGCTGACCGAGCCACGAAGCGGTTAAGGGCCGCTATCCTCCCGGTTAGGCGCTGGACCTCCTTAATAGACGCTGGGGGTGCCATTTGTTGGAGAGCTTGAATCTTCTGAGGGTTAGCCTCGATACCTCGCTGGGAGACCATGAAGCCGAGGAACTTCCCGAATTGACGCCGAAAGCGCACTTGGTCGGGTTGAGCCTCATTCCATATTTGCGCAGCGTGGCAAAGCTCTCCGCGAGGTCCTCAACATGCCTCAGTGCTTCCTTGCTTTTGACCAGCATATCATCCACATACACCTCCATGTTCCGGCCGATTTGCTCCTTGAACACCTTGTTGACCAGCCGCTGATAGGTCGCTCCTGCATTTTTAAGACCGAAAGGCATAACTCGGTAGCAGTAGGTACCTCGGTCGGTTATGAAGGCGGTCTTTTCTTCATCCTCGGGGGCCATCCGGATTTGATTGTAGCCCGAATAGGCATCCATGAACGACAGCATTTGGTGGCCCGAAGTGGCATCTACAAGCTGGTCGATCCGAGGGAGGGGAAAGCTGTCCTTCGGGCATGCCTTGTTGAGGTCGGTGAAGTCGATGCAGATCCTCCATTTGCCGTTCGACTTTTTCACCATGACGACGTTGGACAACCAACTCGGGTAGTTCACCTCTCGGACAAAATTGGCTTTGATAAGTTTGTCGACCTCCTCCTCAATGGCTTTTTGCCGCTCTGGGGTGAAGCTCCTCTTCTTCTGCTTAACGGGCCTGTGCCTCTCGTCCACATTGAGGCGATGGACGAGGGTTTCCGGGTCAATCCCCGGCATGTCTGAGGCGGTCCAGGCGAAGACGTCCGCATTGCTTTGGAGGAATCTGATCAGCTCGCGACGAGGCTCTCCTTCGAGCAGCGACCCGATCCTTATGGTTCGGTCGGGCCGAGCTTCGTCTAGCGGTACTTCTTCTAGTTCTTCCGCCGGTTCTCCTCGTTGTTCGGCGAAATCCTCACGAGCGTCTAGCCCGTCGACCTCGGGCATTCTAGACTGAAGGCTCGTGACGAAACATTGCCGAGCCATAGCTTGACTTCCCCGAACTACTCCGACTCCTTGCTCGGTGGGGAACTTCATGGATAGATGCGGGATGGAGACTACCGCCTTGAGAGACATTAGACCCGGCCTGCCGAATATGGCGTTGTATGGGGACCTGAGGTCGGTCACTAAGAAGTCGGTCTGTACAACGGCTACGAGGGGCCAGGTTCCTGCGCGGACCGTCAGGGTGACGATTCCTTCTGGGACGATGACGTCGCCGGTGAATCCCATCAGGGTGGAATCCACGGCTCGGAGGTTTTCCATGAGCAATTTCATCCTGGCAAACACACCGAGGTACAAAACGTTCACCGAGCTTCCACTATCAACCAGGATCCGGCTTACATCATAGTTGTTCAAGTTTAGGGATACGACAAGTGCGTCCTCATGGGGAAGCTGTATCCCAAGAAGATCATCATCAGAAAAGGAAAGCTCGCCCGTGCGCGCCTTCTTTGGCATCGGTGCATCACCATTGCCCCCCGAAGCTCGACCCGCCGGCCTCTTCAATCATGTTGATGCGGCCAACCACGGGTGGATTTGGTGGAGGAGGGAGTTGTGGGAGCTCGGGCTGGCGATCACCTCCTTGTGGCGGCTCAGGTGCTCTTCTAAACTGGTCCAAACGTCCCCGCCGAATCAGTCTCTCGATCTCGTTCTTCAACTGCCAGCATTCTTCGGTGTCATGGCCATGCTCCCTGTGGTAGCGGCAATACTTGGCGGGATCTCTCCGGGTTGGGTTCCCTCGGAGAGGCACTGGTCGGGGAAGCTGGCGCTCTATCTCCATAAGGATTTGCGCCCGGGGGACAGTCAACGGAGTGTAGCGATCGAATCGCCTAGGGGGACTCCGGGAGCGATTCCTTGGCGGCAGCGGAGGGACTCTTGGACGGCGGGGCGGACTTGGCCGACGGGCAGGGCGGTGCCTGTCGGGGACTTTGGGCTCTTGCTTCTTCCTCGCCTGTTCAGCGCGGGCCATTCTCCGCGACTCCTCGACCCGAGCGTATTTGTCCGCGAGGGCCATCATATCAGACAAACATGGGGGGTAGCTGACTTCCATTGCTAGATAGAAGTCGCTCTCCTTTGAAACTCCCCCCGCCAGGGCGGACATAGCCACCTCGTGATTAAGGTGGTCCACCTCTAACATGGCCTTGTTGAAACGGCCAAGATAACTTCTCAAGGACTCCCCCTCTCTTTGCTTGACTTCGGAGAGGGAGTCGGATCTCCGTCGGTGGCGGCGGCTGCTGACGAACTGGCCAATAAAAAGGTGGCTCAGCTCGTCGAAAGAATCAATGGAACCCGGTTTCAGGGCGTTGAACCAGGTTCGGGCGGATCCTCTGAGGGTGGACGGGAAGGCCCGGCAGAGGATCGCATCAGATGCTCCGTGGAACATCATTATTGACCGGAAGCTGCTGAGGTGGTCGTCTGGATCAGTGGAGCCGTGATAGGGCTCGACGGTTGGTAGCTTGACGTGGGAGGGAATCACTTCCTCCATGATCTCCTTAGAGAAAGGGATGCCCTGCTCTGCTTTGGGCTGAGGCAGATGGATCTGCTTGGCGGCGTCCAGCTCCTGACGCATTTCTCGGATCTGACGGCGGATCTCCTCCTCGCCGGCGAGAGGAGCGGCCGGACGGGAGAACCGCAAGGAGGGCGTCGAATCATGGTGAGACGTTGCCGGAGAGAGGGAGCGGGCTCGCCGAGATTTGGGAAGATCTCCATCGTAACCGGTTCGAGGGACCGGTTTGTCCCCCCTGGGGCGATGTGGGGGATCCGCTGATTCACACGGATCAGAGGAGGAGGTTGCCGGTGAAGAAGAAGTCGCCGCTTCTTTCTGGGGGTGTGAAGCAGGAGGAGGTGCAAGACGCTCCTGGACCAAGTGGGTGAGAGCCTGGACTTGTTGGACCAGCGTAGCAAACTGGTCCTGGGTCACCGGAATGGCAGGCGGCGACGGAGTCTCGACAGGCGGAGGTTGCGGTGCCGTGGTGCCGGTCGGGTCAGGCCTTTGGGAGGCGACCTGACCCTGAGCATCAGAGGCTGCTCCTCTTTTCCGGTTGGCCATCAGAGAGGTTCTTCTCCGAATTAAGATCCTTGTCTCCTTCTTTCAAGTTTTGATGGGACTTGAGGCCCTTCCTCTAGCGCCAATCTGTTGCCGCCGGGATCCGTCCTCCGACTCGGGCGCGGTCGATCTCCAGGAAGAGGGGGGTGCGGCGGACCTGCAAAAGAAGTCCACACGCGGAGGGACGCTGGGGTTGGTCCTCCGCGGAAGACCCTCCGACGCTCAAGTCAGTGGGGAAGGAATCGGCGATCAACCAGATAATGAGGAGGTGGATCTCTCCGGGAGGCCTCTCCGGGGGTGGCCAATCGGAGGCTCCAAAAAGGGGAGGAGGTGAGCGAGAGATAGAGGTGTGTGCACAGAGCTGCGTGCGTCCAGGGGCGCGTACCTGAGGGAATCTGCCAATCTGATATTTATAGACTGTCACCTGGGGGACTTGAGCATCTTCTGGAGGGTTCTGAGGTTGTTACGATACGGGGGTAGACAGAATCAGGCCGTCGTGGGGTCGTTAGAATCCACGCCTTGTCTGTTAAGGGATCGACGGCTGGGAGAGCTCTTCGATGTCTTGGGATCTGGGCGAGTAGACTTGAGGCGGTTACAATAGGTCTTAGGCCACGTCTCAACATGATTCCCTGCTCAGGGAGCGGCTCCGGTAGACTTGAGCTTTCCCGCGTCAGGTTCCGCGGAGGTAGACGTCGGGGCGTGGATCGTTGGGTATAAGCGAGCTACGAAAGCCCGGAGGAGGCCGAGCTAGGGAAGCCCGGAGGAGGCCGAGCTAGGGAAGCCCGGAGGAGACCGAGCTATGGAAGCCCGGAGGAGGTCGAGCTACGGAGGCCCGGGGGAGGCCGGGCTAGGGAAGCCCGGAGGAGGCCGAGCTACGGAAGCCCGGAGGAGGCCGAGCTAGGGAAGCCCGGAGGAGACCGAGCTACAGAAGCCCGGGGGAGGCCGGGCTAGGGAAGCCCGGGGGAGGCCGGGCTAGGGGAGCCCGGGGGAGGCCGAGCTACAGAAGCCCGGGGGAGGCCGAGCCACAGAAGCCGGGGGAGGCCGAGCTACAGAAGCCCGGGGGAGGCCGAGCTAGGGAAGCCCGGAGGAGACCGAGCTACAGAAGCCCGGGGGAGGCCGGGCTAGGGAAGCTACGGAGGCCCGGGGAAGGCCGAGCCACAGAAGCCCGGGGGAGGCCGAGCCACAGAAGCCCGGGGGAGGCCGAGCTACGGAGGCCCGGGGAAGGCCGAGCCACAGAAGCCCGGGGGAGGCCGCGGGAGGAGGTCAGCCTTAGCCGCCTCGCACGGATATCAATGCAATGACGATTTTACCCCCCAACACATAGATACCTACATACATATATCCCTGTAATAAGAATGCCCATGGTAGTGCATCCTCCTTTTTCATAGCTTTTGTGTTCTTCAGGTTGGGTGTAGGTGTTTGTTTTAAAAGCATGACTGCCTCTTTGGAGTGCATCAGTGCAATCACTTGCAGCCTTGCATATGCTTGTTTGCGTCAAACTGAACCATAGATATTCAGAAGTCGATGTTTAATTACAATGGTCCCAGACTTGCCACCATGGCAAGG
The DNA here is from genome assembly GCA_900491605.1 of Calamus simplicifolius. Taxonomy (NCBI): domain Eukaryota; kingdom Viridiplantae; phylum Streptophyta; class Magnoliopsida; order Arecales; family Arecaceae; genus Calamus; species Calamus simplicifolius. Next base: position 81,323 of record UESW01002057.1, on the reverse strand, counting down.
TCTACTTGTTGGAATTAATTTGTAATAAATGAGTGTGGAAGTCTAAGTGTCTTTTGTATTTTCTATGTGACATTAATGAGTATGGAAGTCTAAGAGATATCTAGAAGAATGAAGAGTCAGTTATGAAAACGAAGAGTCACATGGGAAGACTAAAAGGTTACATTATGATGTATTTATGAGAGAAGCTCAATAGGCACTTTCTATGTCTATAAATAGGTCAATATGTATTGAGTTTAAGTGAGTGGGAAAAGTTTATGAAATGAGATTCTAAATTCTATTACTCCCACTCCAAGCATTTCCTCTTGAGCATTATCCAAGTACCTATCTATCAAAGTTTTATTTTATCCTACAATTGGTATCAGAGCTTCTTGTGTGCCCACCTTGCTTCCAACAAGTGGTATCAGAGCTAGGTCGATCCCACAAAAAAAAAAAAGTGGCATGAAGTAGAGAGCTACAGAGCCAAGGAGCCAAAGAGCTTGGTTGATCCCAAAAAAAAGTGGCGTGAAGCAGAGAGCCAGAGAGCCAAAGAGCCTGGTAGATCCTGAAGCAAACCACAGAGCCAAAGAGTCAAGGAGCAGTTGCAGAGCTAGAGAAAGCTCCGAGTGCAGAAGGTGCTCGTACAAGAGTTGCTCGTGAAGCCGTGATCTATATCCTCCAGCAAGGTGATAAGTCTCCGGATCAAAAGGAATCCGTTGAGAAGTGTGCAAGTCCAAGATAAGAGGGACTTTGCAAAAGGAAAGAAGACAAGAGTGGTCTTCAGAGGTTGTGCAAAATGGAGGATGAGAAGGTAATAGTTGTGGTTGCGCCATATAAGGAAATTGAAGCTGTCAAGCTATCAACGCAAAATATGCATGAAGCCTATGAAGAGTTGAAGAACAAATATGAAGATGTAATGAAAGAATTACATGAGTTGAAGCAGACAATAAAAAAAAGAGTTATCATAGAAGATGAAGAAAGAGTGATTGAAGTAGATACAAGATATCCACATCATACATCAAAGAGAAGAGCATGTGCCATAAGAGATTTTCCTCCTGGTTGCAATTCAAATCAGTAATTGAAGATATTATGAAAAATTACAAATTAAGGGGAGATGTTGGAATTAATTTGTAATAAATGAGTGTGGAAGTCTAAGTGTCTTTTGTATTTTCTATGTGACATTAATGAGTATGGAAGTCTAAGAGATATCTAGAAGAATGAAGAGTCAGTTATGAAAACGAAGAGTCACATGGGAAGACTAAAAGGTTACATTATGATGTATTTATGAGAGAAGCTCAATAGGCACTTTCTATGTCTATAAATAGGTCAATATGTATTGAGTTTAAGTGAGTGGGAAAAGTTTATGAAATGAGATTCTAAATGCTATTACTCCCACTCCAAGCATTTCCTCTTGAGCATTATCCAAGTACCTATCTATCAAAGTTTTATTTTATCCTACAATTGGTATCAGAGCTTCTTGTGTGCCCACCTTGCTTCCAACACTACTTTCACAAACTATCCGAACTGGGTGTACCATACTTGGTTATGTAACACAACCTGGCCCAGATCTAACTTAATACAACCTGATTGGACCTGGCACGACCCAACCCATTCGGTTTAGACCCATATGGTGGCAGCTCAACTTCAATTTAACAACTACAGGATAGTAGACTCTTGTACAGTTTAGTTCTATAAACTTGCTTTTAAGATGAACGTTTGCTTTTGAGACTACAAGTTACTGAGTTTTGTACTATTATTGCTTCCTAGATAAATGAAAAACAGGAAAGCTTTGTTGTGTGTTGTATAAAAGAGGTTGTGGTTTTGTGTTGTAGTATTATATCCAGAGGTCTACTGGTCGGAAGCTGCGGTCATTGGAACAAGTTCGTTGCTATTTGAAAACAGGAAGTGCAAAGAAGCCCAGAAAAACTGCGGAAAAAGGAGATTCGGATGTCGCTGAAGCCAAGGTGAGTTCTTAATTTCTATGACCTGTTTGCATTATCTTTAGTAAATGCAACTAATTCTCTCAAGCTATTATCCTATTTCATATAGAGCACTACGCCTGCTAAGACGTCAAAGAAGAAAAATTCTTCGAAGAAACATGAAGTCAAGGTGAATTCTAAATTTCTATGACCTGCTTGCGTTACTTTAGCATATGCAGCTATTTCTCTCAAGCAATTGCCTTATTCCATACAGAGCACTGTGCCTGCTAAGAGGTCCAAGGAGGAAGATTTTTCAAAAAAACATGAAGCCAAGGTGAGTTCTCAATTTCTCTGACTTGCTTACATTACTTTAGCATGTGCAACAATTTCTCTCGAGCTATTGCGTTATTTCATATAGAGCACTAGGCCTGCTAAGAGGTTCAAGGGGAAGGTTTTTCAAAGAAACATGAAGCCAAGGTGAGTTCTAAATACCTATGACTAGTTTGCATTACTTTAATTAGCAGCTATTTCTCTCAAACTATTGTCTTAGATGAGTTGAGTTGAGTTTAGTTTAGTTCTCTCGAACTATTGTCTTATTTCATGTAGAGCACTGCTGCTAAGAGGTCCAAGCACTACAGTAAAAATTAAAAATAACAACTCTTTTTTACCAACGCTTTAATTAAGCGTGAAAAATTTTCTTAGCCTACCGACGCTCCCCCCCCCCCCCCTTCCTCCCAAAACCCCCCCCCCCCCCCCATCTAGAAACAACCCAACCCCCGCACGCCCCGCCCTCCCCCAGTAGCCCCCTCGAGCTCCCGATCGAGTCCCTCCCGTCAGCCGCCTCTCGCCTCCTCCTCTCTTCCTCCTCTCTAAGCTCCTTCTCCGCCCCCTCTCCGCCTTGCCCTTCTCCGCCTCTGCCGCTGACGACCAGACCAAGGCATGGAACCTCCTCCATTTTCTTGATTTCTTGCATTGAATTCTGGCGTTGGTGCCGTTTGCGTTCTTGCCTTTCTTTCTCATGCTAGTATCGATCTCCTAGTCTTTCTTGTAATCCGTTTGATTAATGTGGACTCTTTCTTAGCTTGGGAAAACAATGTCTTCAGAACTATACACGGTTCTTGCAAGGAGTTCTGGCCAAAAAAAGGGGGAAAAAAAAGTTTTTTCTTTCGATATTTCCTTTAGAAGTTGGAGGTGGAAATGTGTAAATTTTGGTTCTTTCATTGAATTACTGCTGAATTTGTCATCTGGGCAGTTACTCTTATATTTCAACTGCTGAGAATTGCACTGCTTGAAATCAGGATGGAGATTTTGAATGAGTGTTTTCCTCACAGCAGCTTGAATTTTTCTCATCAGCTTTGAAATTCATGTTCTTAGGCTGGAAGGGAAGAGAATGCTGGAACTGTTGAGGGGAAAGAGGCTGGTGTTTGCCGGGGATTCGCTGAACCGGAATATGTGGGAGTCCCTGGTCTGCATCCTAAGAAACTCTCTGAGAGACCCTCGACGGGCACTCGAGATATCTCGCAGAACGGAGTTCCGAACCGATAACTCCTACGCCATTAGATTCATTGTAAGCATGTTCATACGTACATTTGCTCAACATTATTATAAGATGAAAGATTTATTGCATTCCATATTGCCATGTGGTGGTAGATTTAGGTTTATTAATTTGTTTTCCTACTTTGGAAGTATAGGATTATGAATGTTCGATCGAGTTCTTTCGATTGCCATTTCTCGTGCAACCATGGGAAGCAGTGGATGCAAAGGGACGAAGCAGGGAGACGCTTCGACTTGATCTGATGGAGAAGTCATCTTCTAAGTTTGAAGATGCCAATGTGATCGTTTTTAACTCAGGCCACTGGTGGACGCACGAGAAGACCTCCAAAGGGTAATGCATGAACACTTACTTCATTTGGTTATCTGTGGTTCTTTCTATATTTGGTTCTTTTAGATCACATTGTCCCCAACCTAACTGGACTATTCGTATATATGTTATAGTGTTGGAGGATCATGTGCTGCACCCCTGGTATTGATCAATGTCCAGTGCTTGTAATAAGAAGTTTAAAGCTTATGGCCCATATATGCTGATTTATGTTGCATTGCTCTGTTTCTCTTTTGGATTATCGCTGAGCATTTTCATGATGAATGGTTTTGTTTAATAACCCAGTGAACTTTTATGATAAATCAAAGCGTAATAAAAAGTTTTTGTTAGTTTGGAAACATTGAAGCTAATATACTCAACATATTTATAATAAACATGTGTGCTCTCTCGATCCCAGAATGTTTGATGCCCCCAAGGCTCTAACTTCGGTCTTAATTAGAGGTGCAGCAGCCCAAGTTAAATAAATGTCTCCTATGGTTTGTTTTCTTTCGGATGAAGGACAAGAGTGATGATGAGAAGAAAGATGGATGGTCCCCGGGCTGCACGTTCCCCTGTTTTGGGTTCCAGAGGACATCGCCAATGGTGTTGTGCTCAAAACCTTGTGCTTGGGGGTTGTATCCATCCCATCACATTACTCTACATCGCACTTACATGTGAACCGTCTGGATAGCATTCACCACCAGTGGAGTTGACACTACTGCCGTCTTATAAATATTGGGATTTCGTGGTGGTGTCACTCTTGATGCTGGAAATCCAAATGGAAAGAGGATCTTGAAGGCATGTGGTGTGGAATTCTGAAGGATACGTGCAGATGTTTGTTTGTTTGTTTTGTTTTTTATTCGAAGTTTATTCGATGAGAAGAATAATTAGAAGGTAAAAATTTAAGCTAACTAAAACTAAAAGTTAATAAGTTAATCAGGATATACGCTTTATTGCCGATAAAGATGAAAAGGGATCATTGTTTTTCTCTAAAAAATCATTAACTATAATTCATGAGCTTTTACGTGATGACAGCAAAAGCAACGTAGTATGTATGTCTTGATTTGGGGAAAATACCACAGCCTAATAATTTTGCCAACTACACCACTTTGCATCTAGAAAAGCTGGAAATTAAATCGTTTGCATGATGTATATTAGTAAATATTTTATTACGCTTTGATCGAGATAATAATGTGTTGAGTATATTGGCCTGCAAAAAAAGGGGTAATCATCAAACAACAAGGTTTTGTTGTTATCTATTAGTTCCATTTTTGCTTGTATATGTCCAGTTAATCTAGGTATACTGAGAAGCTTATATTTGATGTATGGCCCCTTTCCAAGTCAGGTTTACATCGAAAAGTCAGGTTTATACTGCATGTTCATTAGGTAGGCAAGATTGTTAATCTATTGGTATTGTATACTAGCATAAAACCTTTAGAAATTGTTGTATTTGATGCCCCTTTATGGACTAAATCTTTTGTAGGAAAAGTTTTAGTTATAAAAGGACCATCATCAGCCAACCCCACATAATTGAGAGAAGTGTGAGGGATCTTGGTTGCATGTCAAATGATCCCCACATTTTTATCAGACGTTTTTATCAGCAGAATGTGGCATGTTCCTGATTTTGTATATATTATTGTTAAATGAGCCAACAAGGTAGAGCAGCAAAGCTTCTCAGGGCCCAAAATCATTTACCGGATTTGTGACTATCTAGCGAAAGTTTGCTTTAGTATTTTATGTTCTGTGTAATCTATGTTGATAGATTCAAAACAAGGCAGGTCATTGTTCATTCCTTGAGTTTCACGATCATGTTTAGAGTAGTTTAGAGGAGTTTTCCTCTATCATTTTAGAAACATCTCAGTTTTGAGAAAGAAACTGATGGGATTAGTTTTTGTTTGGCGCTTGTTGAATCTTCATGTTTATCTATCTTTTATTATTGGGTTGTTTACTGCAGTGACTGTGACTTTGATTACCTCTTGACTGCACATATCACGCATATTATTCTAATCTTTTCAAATCATGATATAGTCACAATGTTTAGTTTTCCCTAGAAGATGAATGGCATGATGCTTGACATATGAGAAGGTGTTTTGATTTACTTTGCTTTTGAAACACTACAACTTTCAGGGCATTCCCTAGGGTTTCATGCTCGATATATTCACAAAGGAAGTAAACGAGCTACAATCTTGTAAATGTCATCCTACAGGCACTGATTTTTATTTGCACTTGAACTTGTTGACATGTTCTTATTGAGGTGTTGGTCGTTTGTTGCGGTGTTTAGCGATGTGTCATTCTTTTGCAGTAGGGTATTACAAGCACTTCCATGAATCGATATTCAATCTCACTTATTTTGTTTTTTGTTTTTTTTTTTAGAGAGGAGGGGGTGGGGCGGGGGGTGCTGGGTGCGTTGGGGGGGGGGGGGGGTATTGGTTGGGGGGGGGGGGGGGGGGGGGGGGGGGTGGGGGTTGGGGGTGGGCTGGGGCGCGGGGGGGGGGGGGGGGGGGGGGTGGGGTGGGGGTGGGGCTGGGCGCGTGGGTTGGGTTTTGCGTGGGGGGCGGGGGGCCGGGGTTGGGGGCTGAGCGGCGTGGGTTGGTGTGGGGCTGGTGGAGAATAAAAACATTGCCGACGCTTTTTAAAGCGTCGGCAACCGACGCTTTAAAAAGCGTCGGCAAACTTCTTCTCCACCCCCTTCTTAACAACGCTTTTAAAAGCGTCAAAAGGCTATATCCCGACGCTAAAAAAGCGTCGGGAAATAATTTTAAAAGCGTCGTTAGCCTTTGCATTTACTGTAGTGAAGGAGAAAGGTTCTTTAAAGAAACATGAAGCCTAGGCGAGTCCTAAATTCCTATGACCTACTTGCATTATTTTAGCATATGCAACTATTTCTCAATTAAATTTCAACGACGTTGTTTGCTTCAGGTCCAGATTTGTCATCATCACAATTTGCTCCAATGTTGATGAATTGGATTTGCTTGGGCTAGGATGTATAATTTAACACCACCATTTATTTTAAATAATGACAAGTTTATGGATGAACAAGTCTGGATTCATCCAGCATTATTGTGTTCCCTTTGAATAATTAAATTTTAACTGCTAAATTATTTCTAATTAATAGAATTGTAATCATGCTATATTCTTAGTGTCAGATCTTTACATCAATATTAGTAATATTTTATGTCAAAAGAGCTCAAGAAAATGATATGCCTGACAGATTGATTTTTTCACGTTAAAATAATCCAGCTGATATTGGAGGAGGTATAAGGCTCTAAAGTAGATCAAATTGGCTTGTTTTTTGAGGTGTTTTATTGATGCAAACAGATTCGAGCTGAAGCAAACAGGAAGGAGCATGGAGCCTCACGACTGGGATATCTATAACGGCAAAACTAGAAGAAGCAAAGCAGAACCTCGCGCAGGCACAAGAAGAAAACCTAAAGAAGGCGAATTGCCTCGTCTCCCTTAGAGAGGAACTTAATCAGAGAGCTCAAGCAATTTAGAGAAAGAGGTTCATAGATTCAGGGAATGAGCATCTAAAATTTGTGGAGAATGCAACATAAGTTGAAATCGAAGCACCAATGATGAACGAAGGATTGGAGTTTCAAAAGAAGAGATATGTTACGTTCGCCAACCCTCCATCCTTGGCCCAAGTCATTAACGCAGATGGACAAACATTGGAAAGGCAAATTTTTATGAAGAAGGAAATCATGCCAATGAAGAAGAAAAAGAAACCACTGAACCCATTCTTGAGAGCAATTTTCACTAAGAAGAAGAGCTATCAAGAGGGTGCATCACCTAAAGCTTGAGGTCCATAAGAAAAAGTTGCAAGGGATTCAATATACATATGTGGGTAAATAATCAGAAGATAGTTTCATTTTTTTCTAAAAAAAATTCTGTCATACATTTTCACTGTCTTCAGACACTTTGACTTTTGATTTGGATACTCTTTGAATGATAAGAAATAGCATTTCTTACAATAAAATTACATGTTGGTATGATCATGTTATTGACTATGGTAAAGTGATAGATATCATACGAAATAAATAAGGATTGTTTCTCATTCAATTTTCTTCTCAATCATCAATTTCTTTTTGACCAAAAATTTCCAACAGAGAAGTTTTAAAATGTTAGGAAGAATAATTTCAGATAGATCTCCAGTATTTTAGCTGCAATTATCATTTCAATTCACTCTCTATCTTTACCAAGTAATATATAGCCCAGGCAACTACATAACTACTCTTACTTATAGTTAATTATGCATGAACATAGATTATTAAGCTATACATGTCAAGTAAAGAGAAAAATAAGAGAAGCTAGGTACAGTATTTTCGAACAAAATCTTCAAAATTCTAACCACTTATCTTGTATTTTGAGATGACTTGTTCAAGAATTCTTTGCAATCTGTGATGGCCTCCTCATAGTGAGATGTCAGCGGATAGAGATTCGACGAACTGCATGATCTTTTCGGGATATCTTGATGTTCATCAGCTCTCTGATAGGTAATAGTTAGAGGTTTGAAGAGAAGGGAGAAGAAACCCACAAGGATCTTGAGGAAGCCATTAAGGAGCTTGGGTACCAGCCGAGCCCTTGTATTCCTGCTCTTGTGGCTCACTTGCACCATAAAGCAGTGTCACTGGAGGTTTGACATTATTGAGATGAAACTGGAGCCTGCCTAGTTGTAGATGATGCAGTGTATTGGTTGTGAAAGGCTATTTATTCTGTGGGAAAGAAATGTTACCAGAAGGAAGGGATTATCTGAGAAACTTCACTTAGATTAAAATAAGAAGAGCAGGATAAAGCTCAGGGACATCATGAATGTGCTGGAATCGTTGATGGGGACCTTCATTCCTCTTTTCCAAATAAATAGTATTCTAGGAATGTTTGTTTTTTTGAGGTAGGTGGTCATAACCCCAACATGTCCTGCTGCTCCCATTATGATTGTTGTTGTATAGCACAAATCAGAACTATATAATTCTGGCTTAGTTGTTGTTGGGGTTTGCAAGAAAGAAGATAGAAAAAGTATTTGACATAAAAAAAGAAAGAAAGAGAGCTGTGTATCTAAGCACCCACACACCAATTTATTCACTGTATTGTCCTTTATACAAAGCTGAAATATAACAGAAAGCATATAAAAACTAATTCAAAATCATAAGTAACAGATTCCTAATATCAATCTTTGATTCTTTAGATCAAGCTATATCAAAAATATGCAACAAAAAAATCTTAAAGATCTGGTTGTTAAAGATTATATCCTAAAGATTTGGTTATTAATATATTATATCCTAAAGATTTAGTTGTTGACCAATTATTCTGCCATAATTTTTACAATCTAAGGCAATTTTCAATACTCCTCCTTGCCTTAGTAGTTGCAAAGGCTTAATATGCTTCTTAGAATTTTCTTTTGTTGAGGTACAATAGTCTGAATTTCAGATAGCTTGGAAAAACTAGCAAACCTGTAGCAACAACCACTTTTAAATCTTTTAGAACAGAATCTCTTCTGTCCATTAACTTTTTACCAAGTGGACCTCTCATTGAGGTATGTGCACCAAGTGGACCAGTCCTTGAAAGCTTTGATTCTAAGACTGAGCATGAATTTGACACAGTAGTATCTTCTCTGCTCCTGGTATTCTCATCGACCAGCTGGGTTCCTTTGATTTCTGATTCAATAGCCGTGACATCCAAAAACAAACCCCCATCTACAAGAATAATATCTAGTATGTCCCATGCATTCCGATCAACAGGATGTCTATTTGCACTCAGTGCTTTTGCATAAACAACATTATTATCTAAGCCTACTTTTATTTTTACTGTCACAAATTGTCCACTGTTCACCGGTTCATTAGTAGCATGATTAGAATCTAGGGTGTTTAACTCTACTCTTTGGATCAGTCAAGTCTAGATCTTTTATAACTCAATCTGCTTGATTGATTATAGCATCATTAACAGTTAAGGAATCCATCTCCTCCGTTTCTTCCTCACATATAGCATCGCCAACTTCTTGGTCTTTCTTATTTCTATCTACAAAAGACATTTGGAAAACAAAAGCTTCATGATCTTTGGCTTGATCACTGCTCACCATAAACCCTTTAAGCCATTTAGTTCTGCAGCCACTTATTATGCTGAAAAATGCTATTTACTCCTTCATTAGATTTAGAGCAAAACTTTTTTCTCTTATTTTTTTCTTTGAATAGATCTCTTCCTTTGACATCTTTGATCAAACACCAATCATCTTCAAATATAACTTTGAAGCCTTTTTTAACTGTTGACCCCAGATTGATTTTGATGATTACAAAACAGATAGGCAACTCTAAGCTTGATACAGGAAAGTTCGATCGCCTTGCAAGTAAGTATCTGCGTGCAAAATTTCATTGGTAAGAAAGTACTTCATTTAATTTGCTTTGAATATTTTTATTAGCTTGGGAGTTAACTGGTTAGCTAGCTTGTTATTCCATTTAGCTAACTAGCACAACTTTCAGCTAGCTGGGAATCATTTATATTGCTTAGGCCGAACAATCTTGTATTTTAGCTAGTTGTTTAGCTAGCTTGTTAGCTAGCTGAAGGTTCTTCAGCTAACTAAAATGCTCGTCACAGTGCTTGGCCGAACGCTCTATAAATTTAGCTAGCTGGTTGGCTAGCTTGTTAGCTAATTGGAATACGTCTTTAGCTAACTCCAGTTGCCTGGCCGAATAGTATTAAATTCTAGTTAACTGGTGAGCTAGCTGCAAGATTTTCTAGCTAGCTGACGTTTCTTTTAGTTAACTGCTTAGCTAACTATTTTATCCTGGAGCTAACTGATTAGTTAACTATTTTTCACAGGTAAACGTGTGGCCGTGCGATTTGAAAATTTAGTTAGCTGAAGAGCTAACTCCATCTCTCCACTGGCCGTTTGCTTTCTCTGCTTAGCTAACTGGAAAGCTAGCTATCTTTTCGTTAGCTAACTGGGAAGCTAGCTATCTTTTCGTTAGTTAGCTGGAGAGCTAACTAAGCTGGATGGTTTCTGTACTATTTTTGAATTAGTTAGCTAGTGAGCTAACTCGCTCTCTTTTAGCTAACTGAAGAGCTAACTCCCCATCTCCTGTTATTCCTGCAGCCGAGAGGTTCTCTTTTTTAGTTAGCTAGGGAGCTAACTGGCAATGAACGGCACTTTCTCCTGGCTCTTTTGTTTTGCCTGTTAGTTAGCTGGAAAGCTAACTATCGATTGTTTAGTTAGCTGGTGAGCTAACTATGTGTTCTGTACCTTTTTGTCCTGACCGTTGCTTTTGCTGTTAGTTAGCTGGAGAGCTAACTAGCAACCTGTTTAGCAAACTAATGAGCTGCCTCTGGACGTCTTTTTTAACTGTGGCCTCTCTTGTGAGCTAGCTGACTAGCTAGCTGAGGACTTTTGCTTAAGTCTTGGCCGAATGGTTTCTTGCTTCAGCTGCCTGGAGTTATTCTTTCAGCCAACTACCGCCTGAGTTCTTGAGTTTGCTTTTCCTCTCTTACTCTCTCTATATTGCTATTTTAAGCTACACTTAACTTTTGGATTTTTGAATTTTTGCAGTGCTCTTCCTTCCTCAAATGGAGATCAGCATTCAATGCTTAAGGGAAACATTTATAACGGTTATATTTTCTTCCCATTTTTATTTCCATTTGTTCCTAATGTATCTAACAGATCTTTTCTTGTTGGATGATTATAAAAAGGTGGGATTTCAAGCACACCATGTCGATTCGAAAAAAGAGTTTTTAAAGAGAAAGAAAATCCAAGAAAAGAGCTCATATTGCATATTGTTGAGTGGTTGTTGCTGTGCATTCAAGTTCATTCATTGCTCCAAAAAGTTGTTCGGATATTTGAAGCTTTTCAAGCAATCAAGACTTCCGCTACTTTGACCTCGTTCATTTATTGCTGAGTTTATTGCTTCAAAAAATTATAAAGTATACTCTGAATATTTGCTCATTGTGGGAGCTTCTCTTTATCATTCCTTGATCATTTTTGTAAAAGGGTTAGTGTTAACCCTGATTATTTTGGGCTTCCTTGTGCCTTGAAACAAGAGGACTAGCCTAGGTTTGGCTAGGGGTTTTGGCTTCCTTGTGCCGTGAAATAAGAGGACTAGCCTGGTGTGGCTAGGGGTTTTTGGCTATCTTGTGCCGTATAAACAAGAGGGCTAGCCTAGTTTGGCTAGAGGTTGTAATCGTTGTGATACGATTAGTGGAATTCCCAAAGGTTTTGGGGAGTGGATGTAGGTGCTGAGTTTGGCACCGAACCACTATAAACTTTTGTTTGTTTGTGGTTGTTTGATTCTCTACTGTCATCAATCTGTGCACTCCACTGCACCACTGCCAATCAAGATTAGGGTTTAAGCACATACTTGCATAGTAATCAATTTATTTTTAATAACCCAATTCACCCCCCTCTTGGGTTGCTACATCTGGGCAATAAGTGGTATCAGAGCAGAGTGCTCTTGATTTCTATAGCTTTGATTAGCTTGGAGCCAAAGATCAGTAGTAATCCCAATGAGTTCTATGTTGACTGAAGGACAATCAACTAATAGACCACCTTTGTTCAATGGAACAAATTATACATATTGGAAAACATGAATGAAAATCTTCATTCAAGCACTAGATTATGATTTATGGGGAATCATAATTAATGGACCACACACACCCACTATTATGATTGAAAATGTTAATATTGCAAAGCCTGAATCTGAATGGGATGAGCAAGACAAAAAATTAGCTCAATTAAATGCTAAGGCTATGAATGTTCTTTATTGCTCTCTTGATGCAAATGAGTTTAATCGCATATCTACTTGTATGTCTGCTAAGAAAATCTGGGATAGACTTGAAGTCACCCATGAGGGTACAAATCAAGTCAAGGAATCCAAAATAAATATGCTTGTTAATAAGTATGAATTATTTAAGATGGATTCTGCTAAAAATATTACTGATATGTTTACAAGATTTACTGATATTATTAATGGATTGAAAAGTCTTGGAAACTCTTATGCTAACAGTGATCTTGTTAGAAAAATCTTAAGATCTTTACCTAGGACATGGGAAGCAAAAGTCACTGCAATTCAAGAAGCAAAAGATCTCAACAATTTATCACTTGAAGAGTTGGTCGGTTCTTTGATGACTCATGAGCTTCAGCAACGATAACATATCGTTGAAGATGAATCAAAGAAGAAAAGGACTATGGCTTTGAAGAGTGTAACTCAAGAAGATGAAAGTAAAGAAACCACTAGTGACAGTGAGAAAGATGATGAAATGACACTTATTTCAAGGAAATTTAAAAGGTTCATGAAGAGAAAGAAATTTAGAAAAAGAAAACAATTTGTCAAAGGAGACCATAGCAAAGATAAGAGTGAACTTCCTACATGCTATGAGTGCAAGAAGCCTGGACACATCAGACCAGATTGTCCACTATTAAAGAAAGGATCTAAAAGAATAAAGAAGAAGGCAATGATGGCCACTTGGAGCGACAGTGAAGCAACAAGTTCAAAAGATGAAGAGAAAACTGAAGTTGCAAATGTTTGCTTCATGGCTGATAATGATGAGGTAAGCTCTAACTTTTTAGATGACTTTACCTTTGATGAATTACAATGTGTATTTTATGAACTTATTGATGATTTTGCAAATTTAAGTTCAAAAAGCAAAGAATTGAAAAATAAAATCAAAAATCTTACTCTTGAAAAAGGAAGAATTTCAAAGGATAATGAATCATTGTTAAAGGAAAACCAAGATTTGAAAAATAAAGTGGATAAATTAAAACCAATTGTTGATAGATTTAGTCTAAGTTCAGAAAAATTAGAAATGATTTTAAATAGTCAAAGAGCTGTTTACAATAGAGCTGATCTTGGATACAATACTTTTAAAAGACAAAAATTTTTAAAATATATTTATGAGCATGCTGATGATTCAACTAAGATTACATGTTTTAAATGTGGAAAAATTGGACACAAAGCTTATATTTGTCAAACACAAAAGATAAGAAAAATATGGGTTCCAAAAGGAACCATCTTGACTAACCCCAAAGGACCCAAGAAAGCTTGGGTACCTAAAAATAAAAATTGAAATTATGTATGCAGGTGTGTCTTGCAACCCGAGCAATTAAAAGACAATGGTACTTGGATAGCGGGTGCTCAAGACACATGACCGGTGATGAATCGCAATTCATCACTTTGGAAGCAAAAGATGGAGGTGTTGTTACTTTCGGTGATAATGGCTAAGAAAAAATAATTGGCATTGAAAAAATAGGTATCACACCTCATGCTTATATTGATAATGTTTTGCTTGTGAAAGGACTGAAACACAATTTACTTAGCATTAGTCAACTATGTGACAAAGGATTTAATGTTACTTTTAAATCATCTCTATGCATTGTTAAAAATCCTGCAAATGAAAATATGAAATTTATTGATCATAGGCATGGTAATGTATACTTTGTTAATTTAAATGATTTGCATGATCAAAATATTGATTGCCTAGTTGCTACAAATAATAAAACTGATAATAGTTTGTTATGGCATCTAGGCTAGCTCATGCAAGCATGGATTTACTATCTAAATTAATTAAGAAAGATTTAGTACATGGTTTGTCAAAACTTGTTTTTGAAAAAGATAAGATTTGTAATGCTTGTCAATTTGGAAAACAAACCCGAGTTTCTTTTAAATCAAAAAATTTAGTTTCAACCACTAGACCTTTGGAGCTCTTGCATATGGGTTTATTCGGTCCTACAAGAACAACTAGTCTAGGAGGTAAAAGATACGGTTTTGTTGTTATTGATGATTTCTCTCGCTTTACATGGGTTTTATTTCTATCTAGTAAAGACGAAGAGTTTTCAGCATTTCAAAAATTATTCAAAAGAATTACAAACGAAAAGAATTCTTCTGTTTTATCGATATAAAGTGATCATGGAAAAGAATTTGAAAATAAATCTTTTAAAGAATTTTGTAATGAAAATGGAATTGAACATAATTTTTCTGCACCAAGAACACCACAATAAAATGGAGTAGATGAAAGAAAGAATAGAACATTAGAGGAAATGGCGCGTACCATGTTATGTGAAAGCAATCTTCCAAAATGTTTTTCGGCATAAGCTATTAACACTGCCTGTGTTATATTTTAAATCGTGCATTAATTAGACCTGTTTTGAAAAAGACTCCATATAAACTTTAGAAAGGAAGAAAACCTAATATAAGTTACTTTCATGTTTTTGGATGCCGATGTTTTGTATTAAATAATGGAAAATCAAACCTTGATAAATTTGATGCTAAGTCTGATGAAGGAATTTTTTTCGGATATTCTTTACATAGTAGAGCTTTCAGAATATTCAACAAAAAAACTTTAGTAGTTGAAGAATCAATTCATATTATCTTTGATAAATCTAATGATCTTCCATCAAGGAAGGGAAAAGGTGTAAATGATGCAGATGACATTGAAGATCAATTCAAGGACATTACACTGAAGGATAAGAGCGACACAGATACACAAGAGGTAAATGGAGAAGGGAACGCTGACCTACCTGAAGCCTCACAAGGTAATGATGAATTAGAAAGAGGTTGGAGGTATGTTCTTAGTCACCCCAAAGATCTAATTATTGGTGATCCTTCTCAAGGAGTTAGAACTAGATCGTCATTTAGAGATGCTTGTAATAATTTAGCATTTGTATCTAAAATTGAACCTAAATGTTATGATGATGCTAAAAATGATGTTGATTGGATTAATGCCATGCATGAGGAACTTAACCAATTTGAAAGAAATAATGTTTGGACTCTTATTGAAAGACCTCATAATCATCAAATTATTGGAACTAAATGGGTTTATAGAAACAAATTAGATGAACATGGTAATATAATTAGAAATAAGGCAAGATTGGTAGCTAAGGGTTATAATCAAGAGGAGGGGATTGATTTTGATGAAACTTATGCCCCTGTTGCTAGATTAGAAGCTATTAGATTACTTCTTGCTTATGCTTGTTATATGAATTTTAAATTGTATCAAATGGATGTTAAAAGCGCTTTCTTGAATGGATTTATTGCTGAACAAGTTTTTGTGGATCAACCATCCGGCTTTGAAAATAACTTGTTTCCAAATCACGTTTACAAATTAAACAAGGCTTTATATGGTTTGAAGCAAGCGCCCCGGGCATGGTATGAAAGATTAAGCAAATTCTTGATTAGTAATGATTTTATTCGAGGAACTATGGATACAACTTTATTTATTAAAAGACAAAATAAAGATATATTAATTATTCAAATCTATGTTGATGATATCATATTTGGTGCCACTAATGATTCTTTGTGCAAAGACTTTGCTAAGCTTATGCAGGGAGAGTTCGAGATGAGTATGATGGGTGAGCTGACCTACTTCCTCGGACTACAAATTAAACAAAGCAAAGATGTGATCTTCATAAGCCAATCCAAATACACCAAAGAAATGATCAAGAAGTTTGGCATGGAGACATCCAAGAGTATCGGTACCCCTATGAGCTCATCATGTAGACTTGAATCTTATAATTCTGAAAAATCTGTTGATCTAAAATTATATAGAGGCATGATTGGATCATTATTATATTTAACTGCTAGTAGGCTAGATATTTTATTTAGTGTTTGCATGTGTGTAAGATATCAAGCCAATCCTAAAGAATCACACTTGCTTGTGGTTAAAAGAATATTTAAATATTTAAATGGAACAATAAATTTGGGTATATGGTATGATAAACAATCTAGTATTGATTTAATAGGATACACTGATTCTGACTTTGCTGGATGTAAATTAGATAGGAAATCAATCACTGGAACCTGCCAGTTTCTAGGTGTTAACTTAATTTCATGGTTTAGCAAAAAGCAAACTTCAGTAGCATTGTCTACGGCCGAGACCGAATATATTGCAGCTGGAAGTTGCTGTGCTCAAATTTTATGGATTAAGCAACAGCTAGAAGATTATGGCATTAAACAAAAGGCTATACCTATAAAATGTGATAATACAAGTGCAATCAATTTAACTAAGAATCCTATTCAACATTCCAGAACCAAACATATTGAAATTAGACATCATTTCATTAGAGATCACATAAATAATGGAAATGTTGTTATTAAATTTCTAAACACTGAAAATCAAATTGCTAATATTTTCACTAAGCCTCTTGATGAAACAAAATTTTATGAAATCAGAAGAGAATTGGAAATGTTTGATCCAACCATTTAATGAATCAATTAATGAATTGATATGATATCTAATTGATGTGACATCAAATCAATTAAAGTGAACATCCTATCAAATTAATTGCTTGAGTATGCTGCATGCTTTAAGTCTTTTCATCTTTATGAATGCCAACTGTTATACTTCCTTAAATCCATCCACCAACCGGACGTTTGAAGCCTTTTTGATTTTATTCATGGCAGTTACCTGACCAGGCAACCAAACAGTCACCTGGCCAGCTAACCATCAAGCCATCTCTCTATATAAACTTTTTACCAAATCAATTCTTTCATTTCACGATCGTCTCCCTCAACCGAGCGTCTTCACCAAGCATCCTCTCTCCCTCTCTCATCCCTCTTCATTCCATTGATCTCTTTCTTTCCTTCATTCATTCAATCATTCCATCTTGAAGATAGTAGATGGCTTCCAAGAAGAAGGCAGTCGCTAAAGATGATGATTGTGCCGATCTTTGCCGGAAGTCTTCTATTTCTTCATCTCATATCAACTCCCTTCTTGCATCTAAATCCTTTGCTCATGAAAGGTTAGTTGATTTTAACTTCTTAGAACAAGAAGGTTTTAAAATTGGAAAACTTTTAATTAATCAAGTTTGGGATAAGCTTCTTTCTACCAAGGGACCTATTTATCCTGAGCTTATTAGGGAATTCTATGAAAATATCTCTTTTGGTAGTGGAACTATCTCTTCCTTTATGAAAAAGACTAAAATCGACCTAGACTGCAAAACGTTAGGATGTGCTCCTAATATTCCATCTGATGGTTTCTTAGAAATCCTACCCAGTGAACGTGGATATTAAATAGGTTTAATCCTTAATATTGATGATAGTGAAGCCAGTAATATTGAAACTCTAGATGCCAACATGCTATCTGTAGAAAATTGACGGTTTCACAGTATCATCGCCAAAATCCTAGCCCCTCGTGCTGGTTCGTTTAATGTAGTAAATGATAGGGACATATGCATAATGTATGACATCTTAATAGAAGACCATGTTGATCTACCTCAACTGATGTTGACTGTAATGAAAGAATCCTTGTCTAGATCTAAGGCTGCATTGCCCTACGGAATGTTTCTTACTTATGTATTTGAGTTTTTCAATATTAAGCTTAAGGGAGAAACTGCAGTGGCATTACGTCACTCTGACGTTTTTAATGCTCATTCACTACATCGTATGGACTTTTCCAAACGGGATGGTATTTGGTTAAAGGTTAGGTCTAGAACTGGTCAGTCTAGTATGCCACCGCCAACTATAATGCCATCGCCAACTGTAACTCAATTTGCTTGTTCTCCTCAGAACTTCTTCAACTTTGACTTCAACCATCCGAATCCTTACCTTGCTGCTATGTCTGATGATCAAAATCCTTTTCAATCTGATCCACCTAATATGAATGCTCCTGGACCTTCTTATCGTAATGACAATCAAGGTCCTGCTCCTCTTCCTGTAGTACATATAAGTGATGATCAAATTCGCCTCATTATCAATGAATTGACCCTTGCCTCTTCTAGTCGAAGCTCTGGAGACAGCGCTTCTTCTGTCAATGATCAGACTCTCGTTCCACATATTTCTTCTGTTTTGGAAAACATATCTCAGTTTAAACTTATTCTTGAGAGACTTGTCCATGATGTGAATATTCTCAATGGAAGAGTTTTTCATCACAATGAATCTGTCATGGAGCGGATCCTAAAAGAGATTAATTTCCTAAAAGGTAAGCTTGAGAATTTTGAAACTAAGGCAGAGTGGGTAGAGCATCGAATGAGATCTACAGAGACCCAGATCCGGGATGCAGCAAACGCTGTTGACCATTGGACTGCAACCCTCTCAAGGCTGAGTCAACTCATGGAGACTCTCATCACTCTTTCTATCGCCTCTGCGCCTGATGCTTCTTTTTCTCATCCGCACCTTTGGACTCCACCGACACGGCCTTCCTCCGACAAGCTAGGATCTTCAAACAAGCCAAATGTTTCTTTAGTGCATATTTCTTCTTCTGATGACGACAAGTGATTATGTTTGACTTATGTTGTAACCGTACTTAGTACTGTTTCTGTGATGCATGTTTATGACTATGTTTTATGACTTGAGACCATGGCGTGTAATGTTTGTATCACTCTATTTTGTAATGATCTGAATGACTGCTCAAATTATGTATGATTGCTTACATCTCCTTGATATATTATGCTTAAATTTATTGTAAAACTCTTCAAACTTCTTTTTGATTAATGACAAAAAGGGGGAGAAGATTATTACATACATTAAGGAATGGAGTAAAATAATAACTCCATATATTCAGGGGGAGAAAAAGAGTTCACTTATTCAGATTGACAGGGGGAGAAATAAATGTCTTTCTGATTACACTCATGTCTACTTCCTATATTTGCTCCTTGTGCTTAAAGGTTTTGTTATTATCAAGAAGGGGAAGATTATTGACCCCAGATTGATTTTGATGATTACAAAACAGATAGGCAACTCTAAGCTTGATACAGGAAAGTTCGGTCGCCTTGCAAGTAAGTATCTGCGTGCAAAATTTTATTGGTAAGAAAGTACTTCATTTAATTTGCTTTGAATATTTTTATTAGCTTGGGAGTTAACTGGTTAGCTAGCTTGTTATTCCATTTAGCTAACTGGCACGACTTTCAGCTAGCTGGGAATCATTTACATTTCTTAGGCCGAACGATCTTGTATTTTAGCTAGCTGTTTAGCTAGCTTGTTAGCTAGCTGAAGGTTCTTCAGCTAACTAAAATGCTCATCACAGTGCTTGGCCGAACGCTCTATAAATTTAGCTAGTTGGTTGGCTAGCTTGTTAGCTAACTGGAATACGTCTTTAGCTAACTCCAGTTGCCTAGCCGAATAGTATTAAATTCTAGTTAACTGGTGAGCTAGCTGCAAGATTTTTTAGCTAGCTGACGTTTCTTTTAGTTAACTGCTTAGCTAACTATTTTATCCTAGAGCTAACTGGTTAGTTAACTATTTTTCACAGGTAAACGTGTGGCCGTGTGATTTGAAAATTTAGTTAGCTGAAAAGCTAACTCCCTCTCTCCACTGGCCGTTTGCTTTCTCTGCTTAGCTAACTGGAAAGCTAGCTATCTTTTCGTTAGCTAACTGGGAAGCTAGCTATCTTTTAGTTAGTTAGCTGGAGAGCTAACTAAGCTGGGCGGTTTCTGTACTATTTTTGAATTAGTTAGCTAGTGAGCTAACTGGCTATCTTTTAGCTAACTGAAGAGCTAACTCCCCATCTCCTGTTATTCCTGCAGCCGAGAGGTTCTCTTTTTTAGTTAGTTGGGGAGCTAACTGGCAATGAACAACACTTTCTCCTTACTCTTTTGTTTTACCTATTAGTTAGATGGAAAGCTAACTATCGATTGTTTAGTTAGCTGGTGAGCTAACTATGTGTTCTGTACCTTTTTGTCCTGGCCGTTGCTTTTGCTGTTAGTTAGCTGGAGAGCTAACTAGCAACCTGTTTAGCTAACTAATGAGCTGCCTCTGGACATCTTTTTTAACTGTGGCCTCTCTTGTGAGCTAGCTGACTAGCTAGCTGAGGACTTTTGCTTAAGTCTTGGCCGAATGGTTTCTTGCTTCAGCTGCCTGGAGTTATTCTTTCATCCAACTACCGCCTGAGTTCTTGAGTTTTCTTTTCCTCTCTTACTCTCTCTATATTGCTATTTTAAGCTACACTTAACTTTTGGATTTTTGAATTTTTGCAGTGCTCTTCCTTCCTCAAATGGAGATCAGCATTCAATGCTTAAGGGAAACATTTATAACGGTTATATTTTCTTCCTGTTTTTATTTCCATTTGTTCCTAATGTATCTAACGGATCTTTTCTTGTTGGATGATTATAAAAAGGTGGGATTTCAAGCACACCATGTCGATTCGAAAAAAGAGTTTTTAAAGAGAAAGAAAATCCAAGAAAAGAGCTCATATTGCATATTGTTGAGTGGTTGTTGCTGTGCATTCAAGTTCATTCATTGCTCCAAAAAGTCGTCTGGATCTTTGAAGCTTTTCAAGCAATCAAGAATTTAGCTACTTCGACATCGTTCATTTATTGCTGAGTTTATTGCTTCAAAAAATTATAAAGTATACTCTGAATATTTGCTCATTGTGGGAGCTTCTCTTTATCATTCCTTGATCATTTTTGTAAAAGGGTTAGTGTTAACCCTGATTATTTTGGGCTTCCTTGTGCCTTGAAACAAGAGGACTAGCCTAGGTTTGGCTAGGGGTTTTGGCTTCCTTGTGCCGTGAAACAAGAGGACTAGCCTGGTGTGGCTAGGGGTTTTTGGCTATCTTGTGCCGTATAAACAAGAGGGCTAGCCTAGTTTGGCTAGAGGTTGTAATCGTTGTGATACGATTAGTGGAATTCCCAAAGGTTTTGGGGAGTGAATGTAGGTGTTGAGTTTGGCACCGAACCACTATAAACTTTTGTGTGTTTGTGGTTGTTTGATTCTATACTGTTATCATTCTGTGCACTCCACTATACCACTGCCAATCAAGATTAGGGTTTAAGCACATACTTGCATAGTAATCAATTTGTTTTTAATAACCCAATTCACCCCCTTCTTGGGTTGCTAAATCTGGGCAACATTAACTAACTATCCAACACTGAGCAAATTTTGATTAATATCAGGCACATAAAGAACATTAGTAATGTACTTTAAACTTGCCAAGCTTTCTATAGCCACAGTTCCTTTACCTTTACGGGTATAAATTCATCATTTTCAATTTTTACTTTGGAAATATTAGTTTTATCCAGCTTTATAAATAGCTCTTGGTCATTGGTCATATGATTTGTTCAGCCGTTATCAAATAACCAGGAATCACTAGAGCTGTTGCTTGTTGTGAAGCATGTTGCAACAAAAAATTGCTCTTCTCGATGTTGTTCAGTGGTTGCTTTTGCCTTCTTCTGTTGTTGTGACTTGCAAATCCACTCCATATGTTCAATCTTTTCATAATTTCTGCACTCAACATCAGGTCTCCACAGCACTTCCTTTGTGGATGATTTATCTTTTTGCAGTATGGACATGGTGGATAGCTCTTCTTGTTTTTATTGTTATTTTCTATCTTGTTGTCCTTCTTCCTATTACTGTACTTCTAATCTTTATCTCTTTCTAAATTTTTTGCCTTTGCTTGAAGTGCAGCTTCTACAGTTTCTTCTTTTCTCATCATTCTCCTTTGCTCTTGTGCCTGCAATGCATTCATTAATTCTGCCAAGAATATACTTGATAGATCTTTAGATTCTTCTAATAAAAAAATTTTAGACTCATACTTTTCAGGCAAAGTTATAAGAATTTTTTGCATAATCCGTTCATCAAAAAAGTCCTTGCCAAACAGCCATACCTTGTTTATTATGCCCAACAACTTATTGGAGTATTCTTTAATAGTTTCTGTCTCTTTCATTTTTAGCATTTTGAACTCCCTAACCAAGTTGAGTACTTGCATATTTTTTGTTCTTTCATTACCTTAGTATTCCTTCTTGGGATAATCCCAAATATCTTTTGTTGATTCCAAGTTCATAATTCTTGTAAATATAGTGCTTAAAATAGTTGAGAATAAACAGGCTTTAGCTTTGGACTTCCTGGTCATTTTCTCTCATGGGTCTTGAGTTGAGTCATTGTAGGGTTGTCAGACAATGGAGGAACATCATAGTCTTTTTCTGTAGCTTCCCAAAGATCTAATGATTCAAGATATACTGTCGTTCTAACAGCCTAGGCTTGATAGTTGTCACCATCAAAAATATATGGTAGAACATTGGAGAAATTAGATGATGTAGACTCCATCCTATGAAAGGTGTTGTGTTGACCCAATTATTGATTTTGATGATTAATAAAAGACATGAGTATATTCATTTTGTTTCTAATAGATTTAACAAGTGTTTTAGGGATTAAAAATGTTTGATCAATCAAAAAGAATAAAGAAACATGTTTTGAATCAATGTTTTAAAAGAAATTTTCAAAGTTCAGAGCCTGGAGTCGACAACCAAATAGTCATGAGCCGACCCCAAGGTGTATCAGAAGGTTTCTGGGATTTTGGCACGGTCTTGAGTCGACACCCAAGGTTTCGGCACCGACTCCAACCTGAGATACAGAGAAGTGCATTCTGTTTTAGTTTTTGGAGCTGACACCTGAGTTTCTGGAGCCAACTCTAACCAGAGAACAGAGAGCGTGTTTTATGGACTTTTCTGGAGCCGACACTTACAGTTTCTGGAGCCGACTCCTGAAAGTGACAGTCGACACTTTCCTTTCTCGGAGTCGACTCTCCAACAACTTTTTCTTTACTATTTTTGAACACCCGACTTGGAGCCGACACCTGAAAAGTTGGAGCCGACTTCAACCTGTCAGGAATAGATTTTTTATCTATCAGAATGTACTTCAACGGTAAGATTTCTTTTCACCTAACCTCTAACAGCTATTTTCTTTGTGTATAGAAGAATCCAAACATCTCCAACAGCTATATTTCTCACCTAAAACTTGGATTAAGGAGATCTATAAAAAGGGGGAAAAATCGTCCGTTTGAAAGAGATAGGAATAGAGAGGAAAAATAGAAAAAGGAAAAGGAAATATTTTGTGAAAAATCCAAAAATATTGAGAGAGAAATCAAAAGGAAAGACTCAGAGCTTACATAAACCAATCCAAGAGAGTCCAAAGAGAAATCTAAGGCATTCAAGTTCAAAATCGAAGGATTTTCCAAGTGAAGAAAAAGAAAGCAAAAGCCCTGATTTTCCCAACTTCTCAACTGTAATCTTTGTGAAGAATCTGAGCTGAGGCCTGATTCAACATTTCGAAGGAGAAGAGGAAAAGAAGAAAAGAAGAAAAGCTCAAATCAAATTCGCTTCAAATAGACTTTTTTACCCTTGTTTATTTAATTGCATATTTGCTCACTTAAGGAGCTATCTTATATTGTAAACTCTATTTTTCATAGTTGTTGGGTAGTTCAATCAAGGGATTGAATTAGTGAAGGTGGTATACCTCGGTACAAGCTAAGGATAGCTTGTGGTTGGGTTCTGTGCTGGTGAGCCCGAAAAACCAGCTGGGTTCATTGTAATCCCGGGGAGAAACAATAAGTTTTGAGTTGTGAGCTTGTAAAACATCTCGACTGTAATCAAATAGATTATAGTGTGGAACCAAGTGATACTTGGGAGTGGACGTAGGTGTTGGATACACCGAACCACTATAAAATCCTTGTGTTTGCCGTGTTTTGACTCTCTCACTCTATCTCTTTATTTGTGCTTAATATTTATCCTGCACTTAATCTCATTTATTCCAAAGCACATAGTTTTTAAAAGATTAAATTTTTAAGAACCCAATTCACCCCCCTTCTTGGGTTACCATCTGGGCCAACAATTGGTATTAGAGCTTGTGCTCATTATTTATTTGATCACACGATCAAGAGCTAAAGATCCAAATGATAGCTCAAGCTGGATCTTCATTTGCTGAAGGTTATTCTACTAATAGACCTCCTTTGTTTAATGGTTCAAATTATTCTTATTGGAAAGCTAGAATGAAAATTTTTATTCAAGCTTTAGATTATGAACTTTGGAGTGTAATCACTATTGGACCAAGCACACCCACATACTTGGTAGATGGTTCAATAGTTCCTAAACCCGAAAGGGATTGGAATGAGAACGATAGGAAAATGGCTCAGCTTAATGCAAAAGCCATGAATGTTTTATATTGTGCTTTAGATGCTAATGAGTTTAATAAAATTTCTACATATATTTTCGCAAAAGAAATTTGGGATAGATTAGAAGTTACCCATGAGGGTACTAATCAAGTTAAAGAATCTTAAATCAATGTTCTAGTGCACAAGTATGAATTGTTTAGCATGGAACAAAATGAAACCATCACATCATGTACGCTAAATTTACTGATATTGTAAATGGTCTAAAAAGTCTTGGCAAGACCTACACTAACTCTGAATTGGTTCGTAAAATTATTAGGTCTCTTCCAAGGACATGGGAAGCAAAGGTAACTGCTATCCAAGAAGCCAAGGACCTCAACACCTTACCTTTGGAGGAGCTACTTGGATCATTGATGACCCATGAACTGACCATGAAGCAACATCAAGAGGAGGAAGTCAAAAAGAAGAAAACAATTGCCCTTAAAGCTGCAGAAAAGGAGATAAGCAGCAGTGAGGAAGAAAAGGAAGATGATGAGACAGCTTTCCTTACTAGGAAATTTAAGAAATTTATGCAAAGAAGGAGACCCTTCCATAAGAAAAGATATGAAAAAAATGGAAGGAGAAAGAGAAAAAGAGAAGGACAATGACAAAGAAAAAGAGAAAGATCCCCTCATATGTTATGAATGTAAGAAACCGAGCACTTTAGATATGATTATCCTCAACTGAAAAAGGGGCACAAGAAGAAGAAAAAGGCATATGTTGCAACATGGAGTGAAAGTGATGAATCCTCATCTGAGGAGGAACAAAAGGAAGTTGCAAACATTTGCTTTATGGAAAACGATGATAATGAGGTAAGTTCTGAAATACCTTGTGATGATTTTACTTTTGAAGAATTATATGATGCATTTAATAAATTAGTTAGTGATTTTAAAGCTTTGAAAAAGAAGAACAAATCTTTAAAAAATGATAATTTAAATCTTGCCAAAGAGAAGGATAAACTAACTCATGAAGTTGAAAAACTAAAATCTGAAAATGAAAATTTGCTAAAAGATAAAGAGTTAATTTCTAATGAAAATGTCAATTTAAAGAGAGAAGTTGATAAATATAGAAATATAGTTGATAAATTTACATATAGCTCTGAAAAACTTAATTTGCTATTGAGTAATCAAAGAGCTGTATTTGATAAGGCTGGATTAGGGTATAGACCTAATAAGAAACAAAAGTATGTTAAAAACTTCTTTAGAAAAGAACAGGATAAGAATGATTTTTCATGTTATTGCTGTAACAAAAAGGACATAAAGCCTATGAATGCAATCTTAGAAAACTTAATAAGAATTTAAGTATTAAAGGAAAGAAAATATGGGTTCCGAAAGGAACAATCTTTGTTGCTACTAACCATGAAGGACCCAAAAAAGCTTGGGTACATAAACAGAAAGTTTGATTACCTTGCAGGAGTGTCTTGCGGCCAAAAGATCAAAACGAAAGTGGTATCTTGATAGCGGCTGCTCAAGGCACATGATGGGTGACAATGAGCAATTCATCATCCTTGAAGATAAAAGAGGAGGAGTTGTCACATTTGGAGACAATGGTAAAGGCCAAATTATGGGATTTGGTAAAATTCAGATAACTCCCTTTACTTTTGTAGAAAATTTCTTATATGTAGATGGCTTAAAGTATAATTTAATTAGTATTAGCCAATTGTGTGATAAAGGTTTCAAAGTTTCATTTGAAGCTTCTATCTGCACTGTTTCTAATCCCATTGACAATAGCATTGTATTTATTGATAATAGAAATGACAATGTATACTTAATTGATTTAGATAATTTGTCTATTAATAATCATTGCTTAATAGCTAACAATGCTAATGCTAATGAGATTGGATGGTTATGGCATCGTAGATTAGGTCATGCAAGCACACACCTAATTTTAAAATTAATTAAAATGGATTTAGTTAAAGATCTTCCAAAGCTAGATTTTGAAAATAACAGAATTTGTGATGCATGTCAATTAGGCAAGCAAACTAGAAACTCTTTCAAATCAAAAAATGTAGTTTCCACTTCTAGGCCATTAGAGCTACTTCATATGGACCTTTTTGGACCTACTAGAACCACTAGTCTAGGAGGAAAGAAATATGGTCTTGTGATAGTAGATGATTATTCTAAATACACTTGGGTATTGTTTCTTGCTCATAAGGATGAGACTTTCTCAATATTTCTAAAATTTTTCAAGAAAGTCACTAATGAGAAAAACAACACCATAGTGTCTCTTAGAAGTGATCATGGCACAGAATTTAAAAATCACTTATTTGAAAATTTCTGCACAGAACATGGCATTCATCATAATTTTTCTGCACCTAGGACACCACAACAAAATGGAGTTGTAGAAAGAAAAAATAGGACTTTAGATGACATGGCCCGTACCATGCTATGTGAAAGCCAACTCCCAAAGTACTTCTGGGCGGAAGCTATAAACACGACATGTTACATTCTTAATAGAGCCCTAATTAGGCCAATTCTTAAGAAAACACCTTATGAATTATGGAATAATATAAAAACAAAGATAGGTTATTTTTATGTATTCGGCTGTAAATGTTTTATTCATAATAATGGAAAAGATAATCTTGAAAAATTTGATGCAAAATCTAATGAAGGCATATTCTTAGGATATTCAACAACTAGTAAAGCCTATAGAATATTTAACAAGAAATCATTAATTGTAGAAGAATCCATTCATGTAGTTTTTGATGAGTTTTTAGCATCAAGTTCAGAAAAATTTGATGACGAGGAATATACAAATATACTAGAAAGAGATATTAAAAAATTAAATATAGATGTATCTTTAGATCATGAACAAGAAGCTAAAGATGATGATTCACCTAGGATTGATGATATTGATACTAATCATAATGAAGTAGATCTTCCTAGAGATTGGAGATATGCCTATGGTCATCCAAATGAATTGATTATTGGTGATCCATCTCAAGGAGTAAGAACTAGGTCATCTATGAGGAATATCAATAATCATCTAGCATTTGTATCTCAAATTGAACCTAAAACTATTGAAGAAGCTGAAAAAGATAGTAATTAGATGCTAGCTATGCAAGAAGAATTAAATCAATTCACTAGGAATAATGTATGGTCCTTAGTTGATAGACCTAAAGGTCATTCAGTTATAGGATCTAAATGGATATTTAGAAATAAATTGGATGAAAATGGCATAGTAATTAGAAATAAAGCTAGATTAGTCGCAAAAGGATATAATCAAGAAGAAGGAATGGATTTTGATGATACTTTTGCACCTGTAGCTAGATTAGAAGCAATTAGATTACTACTTGCATTTGCATGTCATATGAACATAAATTTATTTCAAATAGATATTAAAAGTACATTTTTAAATGGTTTTATAAATGAGGAAGTATTTTTGGAACAACCACCTGGTTTTGAAGATCATGAATTTTCAAATCACGTTTTTAAATTGCACAAAGCACTATATGGTTTAAAACAAGCACCTAGAGCTTGGTATGATAGGTTAAGCAAATTTCTGATTGAAAATGATTTTACTAGAGGAAATGTAGACAAAACCTTATTTTTGAAAAGGAAAGACAAAGACTTATTAGTAGTACAAATATATGTAGATGATATTGTATTCGGTGCTACTAACAATCTCTTGTGTCAAGAATTTGTTAAGTTAATGCAGGGTGAATTCGAAATGAGCATGATGGGAGAACTCAATTTCTTCCTAGGACTTCAAATCAAGCAAAGAAAAGAGGGATTTTCATCAACCAAACAAAGTACACAAAGGAACTTCTTAAGAAGTTTGGAATGGAATCAGTCAAACCCCTTGGAACACCTATGAGTCCTTCATGCAAATTAGACAAAGATAAAGATGGTAAGAAGGTAGATCAAAAATACTATATAGGTATGATCGGATCTCTACTTTACTTAACAGCAAGTAGACCAGATATCATGTTTGCTATTTATCTATGTGGTAGATTTCAATCAGAACCTAAAGAATCTCACTTAATTGCTGTGAAAAGAATTTTAAGATATCTAAGTGGAACTAAAAATGTAGGATTATGGTATTCTAGAGACTCAACACTAAACTTAATTGTATATTCTGATTCTGACTATGCTGGATGTAACTAGATAGAAAAAGTACAAGTGGTACATGTCAATTCTTAGAAAGTAACTTAATCTCTTGGTTTAGCAAAAAGCAAAATTCGGTTGCATTATCAACTGCTGAAGCAGAATATGTTGCAGCTGGAAGTTGCTGTGCTCAAATCCTTTGGATTAAGCGACAACTTGAAGATTATGTTATAACACTTGATAAAACTCCTATTAGATGTGATAATACAAGTGCAATAAATTTAACTAAGAATCCAATCCAACATTGAAGAACTAAACACATTGAAATTAGATATCATTTTATAAGAGAACATGTAGCTAACAATGAAATTTACCTTGATTATGTTAGTACTGAAGAACAATTAGCTGACATATTTACAAAACCTTTGAGTGAAGAGAGATTTTGTTATCTTAGAGGTGAATTAGGGATTTGTGATCCTTTGGAATGACTTTGAAACCCCTAAGGAATGATTATCTAGATTTCTATCAATTTCTTGAGATTCCTTTCATAATTTTAAGGACAATTTATCTAGTCATTTGAGCAATTTGATTCCTCACATTCCAAAGATTTTTTTTAAAATTTATTGACCTTATTTTGACAAGTTTCGGCTGGTTGAAACTCATTTATTTTTCTCTAAAACTGTTAGTGGAGTCGATACCTCAATTTGAGGAGTCGACACCTCTTCTGTGTTGCTCTCGGTCTTTGACCTTGGAGCCGACACCCGCTTAAGTGGAGCCGACTCCAGTTCGGGCGCTAACTGTGTTAGCGACTTGGAGTCGACACCCGACTTTGCGGGAGTCGACACCTAGTGGACCCAAATTGACTATATTAGGACAGAGTCGACACCTTCTCGATTTTTATCTTCTCCAAAACCTCTCCAAACTTTCCAAAGCCAAATACTCCTCAAATCAACCATTCCCTAAGATTTCTATGGCACCTAAGCGTAGGGGATCATTCTTTGATGCTCCCATTGCTACAAGGAAGCGTACGGCTAGGCGTCCCATCCGTGAACCTACTCCAAGTGATGATTCTTCTTCAACTCCCTCAGATAATCTTAGCCCCTCCTCTCCACAGGTAGATACCCTTGCTGGGCGAGTTATTACCATGGGTAGGAAAGTAGATTTCGATTTCTTTGAAGCCGAGGGTTTTGACATTGGTAGACAGATTAAAGAACTTGGTTGGGATAAAGTTTGTTCTTTGGATGTTCCTACTTATCCATCTCTTGTTAAAGAATTTTACCTGAATTTATCAGAGGAGATGGTGGAATTGTTAGTTCAGTAAGAGGAAAGAGAATTCATCTTACTTTTCAAATTTTAGGAAATCTGTTAAGTATTCCTGTCACTGGATTTATTGCAAACATTCACAGTTAGAGATCAGCTGCTTTATCAAGAATGTTAGGAAGAGAAATAATTAAATTTGAAGAGGTTAGGGCAAACCAATTGCCACTTGAGCTTAGGCTATTGCATAACATTTGCAGTAGGATTCTATTTCCCAAGACTGGCCGTTTTGAGTATGTCTCAGAGCGAGACATTGTAGTCATGGATAGTATCTTGACGGGTCAGCCAATAAATCTTGCTGGAATAATGATATGCAATATGGTTGAGGCCGAGGGTAAGAGGAGATCTTCACTGCCTTATGGGATGATCCTAACCTTGGTTTTTAGAAGTCAAGGAGTATTTATTTCTGAGAATGAGCCATCGAAGAACCTTAGGCACACTGACTACTACAACTTAGCCACTATGCACAGGATGGGATTTGTGAAAATGGATGGTAAATGGGAGAGAAAAGGTCATACTGGAGACAGGGTTGCTGAGTCTAATGTGCCTGGCCCTTCTGAGGCAGGACCATCTGTGAGACATAGCTCACCAGAGCCCAGTCAGAATGTACCTCTAGCGCTACCTATTCCTTCTACTTTTGATCAATCATCTATTAGTTTTTCCGATATTCAGTTAGAACAGCTTAGAAGTATTTTTGCTACTCACAAGGAAGAGATGAAATCTAAGCTAGATAGCCAATTCATGAACCTGAGAGAGACCCTCTATTCTTTGGATGAAAGAATTGGCAAAATTGAGTCTACACTTGGAGCCTCCGCTGAAGCTTTAAAGAATGATCTCAAAAACATTTTTGAAGAACTTAAAGATATTGGTGGAGACTCAAAGACTTATTCCAAATGCAATGCTGAGCTTCAGGATAAAATTATGACTGCATGTGCATTTGTTGATAGAAGATTAAAAGAATTTGTAAGAACTCAGAGTGAAGGAATGGGAAGAATATTAGAAGATTTGTAAAGACTCATTAGAACTAACTTTTGATTATATTGTAATGAAGTTTCTTTGATGTTATTGAAAGATGATGTTTAGTCTAGTTTGATGTTGATTTACTTTTTATTAAAAGTTCTAATGTAATGAAGTTTTGATGTAATGAAGTTTCTTTTTGCAATATGATGTAATGTTTGACATTATGATGTAATGAACTTATTTGATACTTAATGAATGTCATTTGATCTTTGAAGCATCTATCAATTTTGTCATTTCACTTAAAACTTCGTAACCTTTTTGTTGATTATAAAAAAGGGAGAAGTTATTGATAGTCGTATATGCATTGAAAGTTATAAAAGGGAAGAGTATTTAATTGCATATTTGTAGATGCATTGGAACAATTAAGCTTAATTAATTGTCATATATGCATTGAAAGGATGAATAGATGTTAAAATTGATATAACTATTTAATTGGTATCAAACATTAAAAGTTTACTATTAAAAGGAAAGAATAGATGTTAAATTGAGTATCATAGGGGGAGCTACCTCATTCAGGGGGACCTTACATGTGAGGAATAAATATTTGAGAAATTTGATTTGAAAATCTTATTGTTTAATCATGCATATACTCAATGTTTTTATAATCATTAAAAAGGGGGAGATTATTGACCCAATTATTGATTTTGATGATTAATAAAAGACATGAGTATATTCATTTTGTTTCTAATAGATTTAACAAGTGTTTCAGAGATTAAAAATGTTTGATCAATCAAAAATAATAAAGAAACATGTTTTGAATCAATGTTTTAAAAGAAATTTTCAAAGTTCAGAGCCTGGAGTCGACACCCAAATAGTCAGGAGCTGACCCCAAGGTGTATCAGAAGGTTTCTGGGATTTTGGCATGGTCTGGAGTCGACACCCAAGGTTTTGGCGCCGACTCCAACCTGAGATATAGAGAAGTGCATTCTGTTTCAGTTTCTAGAGCCGACACCTAGAATTCGGGAGCCGACACCTGAGTTTCTGGAGCCGACTCTAACCTGAGAACAGAGAGCGTATTTTATGGACTTTTCTGGAGCCGACACTTACAGTTTCCGGAGCCGACTCCCGAAAGCGACGAGTCGACACTTTCCTTTCTCGGAGCCGACTCCCCAACAACTTTTTCTTTACTATTTTTGAACACCCGACTTGGAGCTGACACCTGAAAAGTTGGAGCCGACTCCAACCTATCAGGAACATATTTTTTATCTGTCAGAACGTACTTCAATGATAAGATTTCTTTTCACCTAACCTCTAACGGCTATTTTCTTTGTGTGTAGAAGAATCCAAACATCTCCAACGGCTATATTTCTCACCTAAAACTTGGATTAAGGAGATCTATAAAAAGGGGGAAAAACCGTCCGTTTGAAAGAGATAGGAATAGAGAGGAAAAATAGAAAAAGGAAAAGGAAATATTTTGTGAAAAATTCAAAAATCTTGAGAGAGAAATCAAAAGGAAAGACTCAGAGCTTACATCAACCAATCCAAGAGAGTCCAAAGAGAAATCTAAGGCATTCAAGTTCAAAATCGAAGGATTTTCCAAGTGAAGAAAAAGAAAGCAAAAGCCCCGATTTTCTCAACTTCTCAACTACAATCTTTGTGAAGAATCTGAGCTGAGGCCTGATTCAACATTTCAATGGAGAAGAGGAAAAGAAAAAAAGAAGAAAAGCTCAAATCAAATTCGTTTCAAATAGGCTTTTCTTACCCTTGTTTATTTAATTGCATATTTGCTCACTTAAGGAGCTGTCTTATATTGTAAACTCTAATATTCATAGTTGTTGGGTAGTTCAATCAGGGGATTAAATTAGTGTAGGTGGTATACCTCGGTACAAGCTAAGGATAGCTTGTGGTTGGGTTTTGCGCTGGTGAGCCCGAAAAATCAGTTGGGTTCGTTGTAATCCCGGGGGAAAACCACAAGTTTTGAGTTGTGAGCTTATAAAATAACTCGGCTGTAATCAAATAGATTATAGTATGGACCAAAGTGATACTTAGGAGTGGACGTAGGTGTTGGATACACCGAACCATTATGAAATCCTTGTGTTTGTCGTGTTTTGACTTTCTTACTCTATCTCTTTATTTGTGCTTAATATTTATCCTGCACTTAATCTCATTTATTCCAAAGCACATATTTTTAAAAGATTAAATTTTTAAAAACCCAATTCACCCTCCCTCTTGGGTTGCCATCTGGGCCAACATGTTGTGTTTCTGATTTATGTCTCAACTCATAGGTCTCTTAAGAGAAGAGCTTTGATACCAACATGTTGTTCTATAACACAAATTAGAACTACATATTCCTAACTTAGCTGTCGTTGGTTTGCAATGAAGAAGAAAGAAAAGTATTTGATAGAAAAAATGAGAGAAAGAGAGTTTTGTATCTAAGAACCCACACACCAATTTATTTACCGAATTGCCCTTATATAGAGGTGAAACATAATAAAAAGTATATAAAAACTAATTCAGAATCATAACTAACAAATTTCTAATATTAAGCATTGATTCTTGAGATCAAGGCATATTAGAAATATGCAACAAAAATATCCTAGAGATTTGGTTAAAGATTATATCCTAAAGATTTGGTTGTTAATATATTATATCCTAAAGATTTGGCTATTGACTAATTATTCTGCCATAATTTTTGCAACCTAAGGCAATATTCAACAATGATCCCTTGAATGGTATGCACCTTATAATCATTAAAACTTTTGGAGTAAGGAGGAGGTGTACATTGTTAGGTGCTCTTCATCTAGGTTTTAAAAGTTAAGTATGTGCTAGCCTTCTTTCATTCCTCTTCCATTTGCTTCCCATGGGGGGAACTAAATTGAGAAAACCAACATTTATGGATGTGTTTGTCAGTCATCGCTAGGAGACACAAGAAATCAACCACATGGGGGTCACTAATTTGTTCCAAATTATAAGATCTCTGTGCATGGATTGATTTAGTTAGCATCATGGTTTATATCTAACAAAGCTATATTGCATTTATATAACATGACCATTAATTTTCTTACTTTTGGTTACTTTCAGAATCAGGACTATTTCATCTATATAGATGAGTTTACAGCCACCGAAGACCTCTGTGTACCCTCAGATATTGAGATTAAATCCAATAACCACTGAGTATACTTATCTAATGCCTCAAATATGCGATCTTCAAACTTCTAAAAGCTCTCATTCTAGTGCAATGAATTGATGCAGCCTAGTTAACATTACCATGCTGTATGCTGGGCATAGGCTATTTGTAAGATTACACCTAAAAGCCAAGATAAATTATGGCTTCTGTAAGGTCACTTTCTCTATTAATTGAATTTTTTGGTGTCATGGCAAGCCCATCTATTCACGTCAATATCTGGACTAATTCGTGCCCTGCCATTAGAGGGATTATGGGACTAAATATACTACAGGTTTGGAAGCTCATGCCTCACCATACTACTTGTCACTTTTATGAACATTATCTTGGTGAATTGTGACTACAAATGATTAAATGACAAGATTATAAGCACCAGAGTTTATAACAGTATGCATCTGTCAAGAATGTAAGGGAAGGGACACAGATTTTGGAAGCAGGTGAAATTGGATTGGCACCTCAATCCTAATGGCATTTCAAACACACCCTAAATATGATGGCTTTGATTTTCTAATCCAATCCCACCTAAACCCTAATGACGGTCTAAACATGCCCTAAATGTGTGATGGTTTTGATTTTCTTGACTATTTTTTTCTTTGTATTTTTTATTAACTATTATTATTATAATAGTTCACAACATTGCAGTTGCAAGCATGATTCTTCCAAATTCTACCATGTTGTTACCTAATTAAAATAATAATTAAAATAATGACTATTATAAACATTTTTACAATTTATTTTTAGTGTTTTTTTTAATATTTTTTTTAATAATTTTTATCACTATTGTTATTTTTTAATTAGTACCTTTATTATCATGGTCATAATATTAATAATGATTTTTAATGGCACTTTTTCCATTTTTAGCTTTTTTATTAATATTTTTATTTATTGGTACTGCTATTTCTTTCATGTTAAGTAAATATAATGGCTATTTATGTTGCAATTATTAGTTATAATTATTATAACAATTTACGATATTGTAACAGCCTTCATGATCATTTCAACTGCTTCTCTTTATATTGAAGAAATATAAAATAATTCTTAATACTTTATTAATCATGGTTATTATGATAGCTTAGGATGCCACAATGGCCATCATGACTAAAATTATCATTCCTTCTATGCAGAGTAAATTTATAAAGGCTATTAATATCTTTTATTAACCTTGGTTATCATAACATCTTACAATGTTGCAATGGCAATATAGCCAAGTAAATATGTATTGATTATTTATATTGCAATTTTTCACAGTGATTATTATAATCATTTATGACATTGCAGTAGCCTCTATGATCATTTCAAATGCTTCCCTCTACATTTAAACATGTAATTATCCTTTATTTTTTTATTAATCATGGTTATTATAATAGTTTACAACATTGCAATGGTTATCAAGATTAGTACTGCTATTCCCTCTCAATTGAGTAAATATGTAATGGTCATTTATAATATTGTAATTATTAATTGTGATTATTATAATAATTAAGTAATAACCTTCATGATCATTTCAAATGCTTTTCTCGATATTTAGTAAATATACAATGGTTCTTGATATTTTTTATTAACCATGGTTATTATAATGGTTTACAACATTGCAATGGCCATCATCATTAGTATTACTATTCCTCCTATGCTAAGTAAACATGGAACCACTATTAATTTAATTGTAATTATTAATAATGATTAACATAACAATTTAAGACATTGTAATAGCTTTCATGATCATTTCAAATGCTTCTATGTTCAGTAAATATACAATTGTTCATGATATTTTTGCCATCATGATTAGTATTATTAGTCCCTTTATGTTAAGAAAATATGTAATGGCTATTTATATTGTAATTATTATCTATGATCATTAAAGCATTTTATGACATTGCAATAGCCTTAATGATCATTCCAAATGCCTCTCCCTATGTTGAGTAAATTTATAATAATTATTTATATAATAGTTGTTATGCAATTAAATTAATAACTGCTAAATTGTAAAACCAAGCATCATAAAGACTTCCATATCAGAAATATAGGCATCTTAAGTAGAGACACAAGACCTTCCTCCTTTGCCCGGAGAAAAATCTGGAGGTGGTATTTATATAAACATCAATCTCTCCAAGGAAGGGTTCATGATGTCAAACTAAAATTGGAACCATCCAAGATCAACTGGTATTCAAATCATAACTTATAGAACTCTGTTTCATGCTGGACAGAATATCCCAGAGTAATCTACAGCATGTTTTTAAAGTGCAGCTTTGGACAACAAATCATGTATCTTCCTCAGATAACACTCCCCTGCACAATTGTAACACCTCCTAGTCGCTATCTTATGAACTATTTCTTCAAGCATAGCTTATTTTACTGTCAGGGATATGTAATGCCTCGTCTTGCAAAGACCCAGGAATAGAAATAGAAGAAATTGCCACAGAAAATTATTACTGTTGTTATTGTTGCTGCTGCTGCAATTATTACTGTTGTTGTCATAGCCTTAATTGTTTATACCAAGTTGTTGCCTCCTAATGTTATATTAAATCATCTTAACTATTATGTGATTTGCTTTGCAAATTACAATGTATTTTGTTTTTCTAGTTGATATTTGTTTTGATGTTTGCCTTTTTGGTTTTAATGCTGCCATAGTTCTTAACATATATACAAAATTTGTTACATGCACTCAGATATTCATGTACTATTTTTATCTAAAGATACCTTAGTATGATTAGAATGATTTAGTCACATAGTATATGCTGTCATCATTGTAGTGATACCTTAGTATCACTACAAAAAGGATCATAAAAAACCATGCCTATGCTTTCTATAATTTCTCCTTAATTCATCTATTATAGTCTTATAGAGGTGTATTTGTCATTAGATAATGGTAAGAAATTGAGAGAAACTGATAACACCAATTGTTATCAAAATGCAACAAAAATGTCAACAAAAATGACTATTTAAGAACTTTTTGAATTATTTTATTAATAAATAGTTTCAGCATTTAAAACCAAAGATATCATAGCCCAACGATTCCAGCAATTGGATTAAATGAATGTTACCCTTTATGTCCGATGGTCTGAACTTATCCGAAATCTCATCGAGTGCCAGCTTTTTCTCTCTCTCTCTTTCCAATCTCATCGAGTGCCAGCTCCTAATCTTTAATGGTCATTATTTCCCTCCTTCTCGAACCTCCGAATCCTCTCTATATATATCGAATCCCTGCCTCGCTCTTCTTCGCGAAACAAAATGTCGTTCCCTGCCTCGCTCTTCTTCGCGAGGTTCTCATCTGCTAACACTCCTTCCAACTTCTCATCCAATCTCCTTCCGACTCCTACTGGTGAGATGCCCAGGCCACCGGAAAAGCGTGCATCGGAGCTCAGCCTCTCTGAAGCTGAGGCCACCGGAAAAGCGTTGACGGTTGCACCGGCAAGGGCAGAAGCGTTGACTGTTGCGCCGGAGGGCGGAAGCGTGGTCTATCGCGCCGGCGAGGGTGGAAGCTTTGCCTGTCGCGCCGGCGAGGCTGGCAATAGAAGCCCTGCTAGTTGTACCGGTGTATCTGGCACCAGATGACCGGCTGGCTGAGAGACCTGACTTTCTTAGTGATGATTGGATTGTCATTGAGAGGACAAGAAAAATGGGAACGACCGCTGGGTGGAAGGACAAGGTATATCTAATCCTTTCTTTTTCTTCCAATAATACATACATGCATACATACATACATATATATATTGTTCTAAATAATATAGCGTCTTTGTTTGGAATGAAGTAGTTTCTGTTGTCTATGTTTTCTATATATCCCTGTAATAAGAATGGTCATGGTAGTGCATCCTCCTTTTTCATAGCTTTTGTTCTTCAGGTTGGGTGTAGGCGTTTGTTTTAAAAGCATGACTGCCTCATTGGAGTGCATCATTTCAATCACTTGCAGCCTTGAATGTGCTTGTTTGCGTCAAACTGAACCATAGATATCCAGAAGTCGATGTTTACAAAGGTCCCAGACTTGCCACCATGACTCTTTTCCGGGGTGGCAAGGTCTACTTTCACAAACTATCCGAACTGGGTGTACCATACTTGGTTATGTAACACAACCTGGCCCAGATCTAACTTAATACAACCTGATTGGACCTGACACGACCCAACCCATTCGGTTTAGACCCATATGGTGGCAGCTCAACTTCAACTTAATTAACAACTACAGAATAGTAGACTCGCGTACAGTTTAGTTCTACAAACTTGCTTTAAGATGAATGTTTGCTTTTGAGACTATTATTGCTTCCTAGATAAATGAAAAACAAGCAAGCTTTGTTGTGTGTTGTATAAAAGAGGTTGTGGTTTTGTGTTGTAGTATTATATCCATAGGTCTACTGGTCGGAAGCTGCGGTCATTAAAACAAGTTCGTTGCTATTTGAAAACGGAAAAAGGGGATTCGGATGTCGCTGAAGCCGAGGCGAACGAGGCGAGTTCTTAATTTCTATGACCTGTTTGCATTATCTTTAGCATGTGCAACTAATTCTCTCAAGCTATTATCCTATTTCATATAGAGCACTAGGCCTGCTAAGAAGTCAACAAAGAAAAATTCTTCGAAGAAACAAGAAGCCAAGGTGAATTCTAAATTTCTGTGATCTGCTTGTGTTATTTTAGCATATGCAGCTATTTCTCTCAAGCAATTGTCTTAATCCATACAGAGCATTTTGCCTGCTAAGAGGTCCAAGAAGGAAGCTTCTTCAAAAAAATATGAAGCCAAGGTGAGTTCTCAATTTCTATGGCTTGCTTACATTACTTTAGCATGTGCAATTATTTCTCTCTGGGCCTGCTGAGAGGGTCAAGGGGGAAGGTTTTCAAAGAAACATGAATCCAAGGTGAGTTCTAAATTCCTATGACCTACTTGCATTATTTTAGCACATGCATCTTTTTCTCAATTAAATTTCAATGAGGTTGTTTGCTTCAGGCCTAGATTTGTCATCACAATTTGCTCCAATGTTGATGAATTGAATTTGCTTGGGCCAGGATGTATAATTTAACATCACCATTTTTTTAAAATAATGACAAGTTTGTTGATGAACAAGTCTGGATTCATCCAGCATTATTGTGTTCCCTTGAATAAATTAATTTTAATTGCTAAATTATTTCTAATTAATAGAATTGTAATCATGCTAAATTCTAAGTAGTGTCAGATCTTTACATCAATATTAGTAGTATTTTATGTCAAAAGAGCTCAAGAAAATGATATGCCTGACAGATTTAATTTTTTCTGTCATATAAAATAATTCAGCTGGTCATGGAGCTTGGAGGTATAAGGCTCTAAAGTAGAATGAATTGGCTTGTTTTTTTGAAGTGTTTTAATGATGCATCAATGCCTCCTCATGGCAACTGACCTTTTTTTCAAAAAAAAAAAAAAAAAAATTAAACAGATTCAAGCTGAAGCAAGCAGGAATGAGCATGGAGCAACACAACTAGGATATATAATGGCACAACTAGAAGAAGCAAACCTGAACCTCGAGCAGGTGCAAGAAGAAAACCTAAAGATGGTGAATTGCCTCGTCTCCCTTAGAGAAGAGCTTGAGCAGACTAAGCTGGAGCTCAAGCAATTGAAAGCTAAAGAATCTGAGAAAAAAGTTGTTAAAATATAATGGTTGTTAATTTCTAGTGCTATGTTTTATTTTATTTTTTGTTTTTAGTCTATGTTGAGCTTATACAAAGTTGGGCCTATTTTTGTTATGATCTGATGTATAAACCTATACAGGGTATGGTAGCCTCACATATATAAGGGGCATTATATTTAAAATGCCATAGAACCAAAAATAATGAAGTGTGTGTGATGATGAAACTCTAAATCTATTTTTTTTCTTGACAAAATACCTTTCCTCTCTGATTTTTATCCAGATTTCTCTTTCAAAAATATTCTGTGTTGAAAACAATTCTAACAAAAGTTGGTATCAGAGCGAGCCTAGTTCTTGAGATCTATAGATCGAGAAGTGCACAGGCAGTCTAGAATCATCATGGCTCCATAGATCTTAAAAAAAAAAATTTATCAGGGAGAGCCGATCACTTATCCATCTATTTGACTCCTGTTTCATTGCTCGGTGGTCCTCTCGGTGTGGTCTTCTAGACGAGCAATGCGACATCTCCCTAGCAAGGATTCGTGGCTGATGGTAGGGATTCCAGTAGCGGTGGGCTTATCAACCTTCTAAGCAAGGTTCCTCCAATCCCACCAGATCCATGGCTGAAGTCAAAGCCAACTTGGCGTCCCTGCAAGGCGCTCCCAAGAGCGAGCGATGAACTGGGTGGGGAGCGAGCGACGAATAAAACCGCAGTCAGTTTCTCGATACATCTTGAAGGCATCCCCTTCCCTATCAAAACCTGAGTATGAGTTGGAATCCTCTTCGCTCGAAGAATCTTGCCTCCACCTTAATTTGCTAGAACACGGGCCTCAATCCTCTCCCGGCCACCACAGAGTATTCCCTCCTCGAATCAAATGAAGCAAGAGATGATCTCGACTTACTGACATAGGCTTCCACCAGATTACGACGGTCTGACGTGAGCTTCCTCATATCGAGGGCTAGTGCCGGATCGATGGGATGGTTTCTAGGGATGGATCGGATGACCGCAGTCTTCCCACCTTGTTTGTGAGCCATTTTAGAAACAGTGCTTGGGGTTTTTGGAGACAGCGGCTTATGAAAACCCTAGAAGAGATGGTCATTGCTTTGATCTGATCGAAAATTGCTTCACAATAACAAAAAAAAGAAAAGAAGAAAATAAAAACTTCTGGTGTTATTCATGGCAAGCTTAAATAATATGGGTATGACTATAAATCAATATTCTATTCCTATCTTTGATGAAGAAAATTATGATTACTGGAGCATCAAACTGAAGACCCTTTTCATTTCGTAAGAGATTTGGGATTTAGTAGAGAATTGGAGTCATATGGTTAACCAATTTATTTAATAGGATTATAGCAACTAAAAGAATGCCGGATGATTAAAGAAAAAGTATATTAATGCCCATATATAAAAATAAAGAAGATATTCAAAACTATAAAAATCATAGAGGAATTAAGCTAATGAGTCATACAATGAAATAATGGGAGAGAGTAATAGAAAATCGAATAAGAGCTAAAACTTTGGTATCAAATAATCAATTTGGATTTATGCCTAGAAGATCGACCATGGAAGTTATTTATTTATTAAAAAGATTGATGGAGAGATATAAGAAAAGGAAAAAAGATCTTCATATAGTTTTTATTAATTTAGAGAAAGCATATGATAGAGTACCTAGAGAAATAATATGGTAAGTTTTAAAGAAAAAAAGAAGTTACTAAAAGGTACATATATAGAATTGATAAAAGATATGTATGATAGAGCAATAACTATTGTTAAAATAATAATAGAAGAAACTAGTGAGTTTTCAATTACTATAGATTTACATTAAGGATCTCCCTTAAGTCTGTATCTTTTTATATTAGTTATGGATGAATTAACCAAACATATTCAAAATGATATCCCATGGTTCATGTTATTTGTAGGTGATATAATGTTAATTGATGAAACTAAATCTGAAGTAAATTCTAAGCTAGAGATTTAGAGAGAGACTTTATAATCTAAAGGTTTTAAGATTAGTAGAACTAAAATTGAATACATGAAATATAATTTTAGTGGGAGTAGAAATACAAATAAAGAAATGATGAAGATTGCAAGCTAAGAGATATCAAGGAGTAAAAAATTTAGGTATTTAGGATCAATTATCCAGCAAGAAGATGAAATACGTGAAGATGTGAATCATAGAGTTAAAGCAGGATGGATTAAGTGAAGGAGTGCTTCGGTAGTATTATATGATTGGTGCATCCCATTAAAATTAAAAGAAAAATTCTATAAAATCGCTATTAGGCCAGCTATGCTATATGAAACAGAGTGTTGGGCAATATTGAAATAACATATGATAAATTAAGTGTATGTTAAGATGGATATGTGGTAAAACTTTAAAAGATAGAATTATAAATAAACATATAAGAGAAATGATAGAAGTAGCTCCAATTGAAGATAAAATGAAAAAAAATTAATTGTGGTGGTTTGGACATATACAATATAGGCCTTTAGATACCTTAGTTAGAAAGAATGATCTTTTAACAATCCATGGTAAGGATAGAGGTAGAGGTAGACCTAAACTAATATGAACAAAAATAATTAAAAAAGATATAACTATTTATAATTTAAATGTCGATGTGTTCCTGAATAGAGCAGAGTGGAGGAAGCATATTCATGTAGCTAATCCCATGTAATTGAAAAAAGGCTTAAATGAGTTGAGTCGTGTATTTAGGGACAACGGCTGGTCCTTTTTATA
Source organism: Calamus simplicifolius (assembly GCA_900491605.1). Classification (NCBI taxonomy): domain Eukaryota; kingdom Viridiplantae; phylum Streptophyta; class Magnoliopsida; order Arecales; family Arecaceae; genus Calamus; species Calamus simplicifolius. The sequence continues at coordinate 38,915 of UESW01002057.1, read as the reverse complement.
GTATTATAAAAAAGAAAGCAAATTCTATACTTGTGACTGTATATGGGTGGTATTATAAATAAAGAGAAGTCTAAGGGTATAAGAAAATAATATGAGGGGGTTAAAAGCGTGAATGAAGTACTTGAACAGATAAGATTGAATGATGTCAAAAGTCCAAAAATATAAATAGATGGTGTGAGTAACTGACAGCTTGAATAGATAAGAATGAGTTTAATTTTTAAAAAATTATTAAAATTTTTTTAATCAAACCCGAAAAGAGAGGGATAAGAAAGAGTTAGAGCTATGGAGGAAGAATACAATAATTAACCAATCCCGGCTCACTTCAAAGTTATCCACTGGCAATTAAATATCCAAAATGAATTAGCTGTGGGCAGAGTTTATCTAGTTTTCAGGTAATTACATTTCCTTTTGTTGTGAATCTTTAAGAGTATCATTGTATTGAAAGGTATAGAAGGGGAAAAAAAAGAGAAAATTGAGTTCATGAGGTCAACAGTCACAAATCCTTGGAATTATCGCCCCTTTTTTCGTTTAATAAATAGTTTCAAGCATTTAAAAGCAAAGATATCATAGCCTAACGATTCAAGCAATTTGCTTAAATGAATGTTACCCTTTATGTCCGATGCTCTGAACTTATCCAAAATCATCCCTCTGGAATTCGATCCAAATCCACGGTCTTAAAAACTGCGTTTAGACTGTGGACAAAATTTGTTGCAAATATAGCTGAGATGGGGTGGCATAATTGTAACCTTCTAAAGTTCAGGTGTCAGTAAACCCGAAAGCAGACAGTGCAAAAAATATGCACGTTTAAACACACTTCACGTTTAAACCCTGAGCATTAACTGGAATTTACTCTCTCTCTCTTTCCAATCTCATGAGTGCCAGATTCATGCTCCTAATCTTTAATGGTGATTATTTCCCTCCTTCTCGAACCTCGGAATCCTCTCTCTCTCTCTCTATATATATATATATATGGAATCTAGATAGAAGAAAAATGCATGCAGAAACAAAAGAAAGATGTCGCTCTTCTTCGGGAGATTCTAACACTCCTTCCAACTTCGCATCCAATCTCCTTCCGACTCCTACTGGTGAGATGGAGTGCTTGAGCTCCATTCTGACTTTCTTAGTGATGATTGGATTGTCATTGAGAGGACAAGAAGAATGGGAACGACCGCGGGGCGGACGGACAAGGTATATCTAATCCTTTCTTTTTCTTCCAATAATACATACATACTGATGATGCCCGATCACCGATCCTGAACGTCGGGAATGGAATGCTTCTCGAACCTTCATTTTACCAGGTTGCCTGCAAAGAAGTCCCAAGACCAGAGAGGATTCTCCGGTGGGACCCTCCGATGCCCAAGTTGCAATTGAGGTCACAACTAAAGAGGGGCTCAAGTGAGCCCTTTTTGGTATGGAAAAGGGGATCTCAGAGAGGAGGAATTCCTTTTTGAGTGCTAAGACAACGATTTTGGGGATTATCGCACATACCTATTTAAAGAGTGGATTCACCTTTTTATAGGGGTTGACATGATCACGTGGGATTCCGTGAGGAAGGAATGTCTGCGGGTTCTTGGAAGTTGTGTGGATCTGGGCTAGTTGGTGGGTCCTGTTCCATCGGAGAGGGAGAAAACGATGGTTGGTGGGTTCTGTCCCATCAATCAGTGGGGCTGCTGAGTTGTTGGGTCTAGTCCCATCAATAATGTGGCTAGTGGGTAGGTGGATCTGGCATTGTCAGGCGGTACGAGTCAGAGAGGTGGCTCCCTGAACTGTTGGGGCCATGCTGGGGCCGATCTGGAGAGAATTGGAACATCTCGACCTTCCCTAGAGAGACGGGGCTGAGCCTGGTCGACCAGGAGCGGCTGGGGTCGATCTCCCCGGCCAGGGATGGCCGGGACTGACTCGGCAGGCTCAGAGATGCCGAGGCTGAGAGGGGCCGGCTAGGGATGGCCTAGGCTGACTCGGCGGGCTCGGAGACGCCGGGGCCGAGAGGGGCTGGCCAAGGATGGCCGGGGCCGACTCAGCGGGCAAGGAGATGCCGAGGCCGAGAGGGGCCAGCCAGGGATAGCTGGGGCCGACTTGGTGGGCTCAGAGACATCGGCTAGGGATGGCCGGGGCTGACTCGGTGGGCTCAAAGACACCGGTCAGGGATGGCCGGTGCCGACTCGGCGGGCTCGAAGATGCCGGGGATCGAGAGGCGCCGGCCAGGGATGGCCTGGGCTGACTCGGCGGGCTTGGAGATGCCGGGGGCCAAGAGGGGCCGGCCAGGGATGGCCGGGGCTGACTTGGCAGGTATGGAGATGCCGGGGCCAAGAGGGGCCGGCCAGGGATGGCCAGGGCCGACTCGGCAGGCTCGGAGACACCGGGGGCCAAGAGGGGCCGGCCAGGGATGGCCCGGGCTGACTCGGTGTGCTTGGAGATGCCGGGGGCCGAGAGGGGCTGGCCAGGGATGATCGGGGCCGACTCGGCTGGCTCGGAGATGCCGGTGTCGAGAGGGGCCGACCAGGGATGGCCGAGGCTGACTCGGCGGGCACAGAGATGCCGGGGGCCGAGAGGGGCCGGCCAGGGATGACCGGGGCCGACTCGATGGGCACGGAGATGCCGGGGCCGAGAAGGGCCGGCCAGGGATGGCCTGGGCCGCAAAAATGCTTTGGTTTAGTTGAGATTGCCCCTGCAGCTGTACGTGGCTACACCAGCCACATCAGATGCCCCCCGCCCCCGAGGGCTAAGGACCATGCGCCTACCGCCCTTTGGGCGAAAGGGCCGTGAAAATTCAAAAGGAATGATTGCTCTCTTAGTGCGCTTTAAATTGATTGATGAGTTGGCGCTTGGTTTCGAGGCGGTGTCTCTTCGAAGATCTCCCGTAATCATACGTTAGGTGGGGTTGACATTGGCGCCGGACGCTCCGGAGAAAGTGCTCATCGAGTAGTGGGGAAAAGGCAAGGACATCATTGCTGCCCCATTTTCTATGTCCCACGATTGGCCAGGGATCACGTCTCTTGGAGAAACGAGGCAGCACGTCTCGGGCCCAAGCGAGATTTTCGGCTGGCAGCCCGTAGCGCAATGGACCCACGCCAGGTGGCAGGATCTCAGGCGGCGATAGCCGGAGACAGGGGCTATAAAAGCCTTCCAAGGGCCTGTGAAAACCTTTACACTGCCATTGCTTTCTCTACTTCCTTTTTCTTTGAGTTCTTCTTCTGCGACCTGAGCCCTTTCAACTCCCAGGTTAGTCTTATCCCCTTCTTTTCCTATGGACCGTAGCTCCATTAGGGAGGATAAGAGACCCATAGAGGAGTCTTCCCAGTAGGATAGCGAGAACCAGGCCCCTGTGACTAGTGGCCAAATGCCTCGACCGTCGGGCAGCGTCGTTATCCGTAACCCATCAAGGGCACTAGAACCTCTGCCTACCTCTGGTCCTCCCATTAGGGCAGTCCCCCTGTCCTCTCACCGTTCGGCCCTTCCTCCGGTGGTGAGCTCTGATCCGGTGAGTCCAACGGGGGTAGCTTCAACCATGACCCCTAAGGATGTAGAGGCCGTTAGGGCTAAGTTCTTGATCCCTGATTTCATTGGCCTGTCCACGCCGGGGCCCAAAGATAGGGTGATTTCTGACCATCCGGGTCGGGTCGCCCTATATGAGGAGTTCTTCTAGTGCGGGCTGCGCCTTCCCTTTCACCCTTTCTTTCTTAATCTTTTAGAGAGGTATAGATTAGTGCCGGCACAGTTGACTCCGAATTCGATTCGGATCATTTGTGCCTTCGTTATCCTTTGCCACTTTGAGGGGGCCCGTCCAGAGTTGTCCCTGTTTCGAGCCTTTTACAAACTCCGCCATCAAGGCAAGGGGGCCTAGTGGGCCTTTACCGTCAAGCCGGGTAGAGCCCTCCCCCTAGGCCTCCCATCCAAAATTAGAGGGTGGAAGTCTAGGTTCCTTTTTGCTCACATTGAGGGGGTGAGAGCTGTTTGGAGGGAGCCCGATACTAGCTCCAACGATGACTCCTCCGTAAGGGAGAGAGATAAGGATCTGTTTATCCTGTTATTCAATTGTCAGATCCTCGGCTATAAGGAACTCCTGTCCGAGGAGAACCTGATAGAGGCCGAGTTGGCCCCAGCAACCGGTGAGCCTAAATCGCTTTGTCTCATTTTTCTGTTTACTGCATGTCGCTGCTAATGCCGATTATCTTTCCTTGTGTAGCCATGAAGCTCTCCACCAACGAGTTCAAGGTTCTCACAAGGCAGAAGAGGCCGGCGACCAGAGAGTCGTCTAGGCCGCCGAAGAGGCTCCGGAGAAGGGAGCCGGCCAGGTCGGCCACAACCCCCACAGCCCCGATGCCCGTGGAGAAACTGGCCAAGAGGAAGCCGGTGGTGAGACTGGCCCAAAGGCCAGCCGGGGCCGAAGTTGAAGAGGGGGAGATCTCGGCCACCGCCGAAACACCGATGGTGGTTTTGGATGACGAAGCCCCTGCCGCCACCGACATGCCCGAGGAGGGGTAGGTTACTGTTGCTGTTGGCCCTCCGACTGCTGCAGAGCCGGGGAGGGAGAGCGCTCCCCCATTCACCGGCGAGGGGGAGCGGATCATCAGGGAGGCCCGAGACGGGGCCGAGGCAATCGGGGAGCAGGGGGATGAGCCGAGGAGCTCATCACACCAATCGTCTTAGCGCCCAGACCATCCTCAGGCGGAGGGTCCGCAGGAGGGACAGACGCGCCTGGTCCCAACCATCGGTAGAATGGCGGATGCCGCCCGAGCCTCCTGTCTCTTATCGGGAGTCTGGGCTGCCGATTTTGAAGAGGAGATGCGGGGGATGAGCCACTCCATACTCATGGACATGATTTTGGTCTCCATCGTCTAGGTAACCTCTCGGACCTTCTTTCTTTTCCCAATGCTTCTCCTTTTGTAGCTAACGCATTTCTCTTGTTGCATATGGCTAATGGCGCCCTTGGGCTTCGCAAAGCACTGGCCCAGTCTTCCAGCACACTGGCGAGGGCTCTGGCGCGGGCCAACAAATACCGAAAGGAGAGCATGGCGCACGCCGACAGCCTTGCTCAACTTCGCCAGGAGACCGCGGCCCGCGAGGAGGGCTACATCGGCCGCCTTCAGGAGATGGAGAGCCGGGCCGCCGCATCCGAGGCCAAGATGGAATTGGCCTTGGAAAGGTCGAAGGCCACCATGGCGCAGATCGAGGAGCTCACCAGGCGGCTCCAAAGCACCGTGGAGGAGGCCCGGGCCGCCGAGGAGAAGGCCGCTGCCGCGGAGAAGGCGACGGCGGAAGCTGTTTTGGAGAAGGCCGATGCGGTGGCCTGCACTGACGAGGCTAGTGCCCGCACCATAGAAGCTGAGGCCTAGTCCTGGGAGGCTGAAAACAAGGTGCAGCGGGCCGAGGCCGAGGCCGGGCAGGCCGTCTCCAAGTTCAAGGTTTTGACGGAGTTCAGGCAGGAGGTCCTCGAAGCCAGTCTTGACGCTTATCTTCAAGGCTTCGAGATGGGAAAAGTCTGAGTAGCCGCGGCCCTCGAAGTCGACATTGACGATCTTGAAGACATCCGGGCCGGGGGCCGCGACGAGGAGCCGGCTGGGGAGAAGGACGAGGGGAAGCCTGGCCCCAGCGAGCCTTGATTTGTATTTTCTTCTTCTTTTCTTTTTTATGTAACTGGCCTTGGGCCCAATTTTGTACTTGCTATCAATGAAGAAACTTTTTGTTCAAGCTTCTTACTTTTGTACCTTTCTTCCATAGTTAATGAAAAAATCCTTCACTCAAAATTTCTGTGTCTTGATCTATTCGCTTCTTTCGCTTTTGAGAGAAACGCCTTACCGTGCCAAATCAGACATGCCGGCGGCGTTATAGCTGAACATCGTATTTTCCAGACTATTCTTTTGAACCTTGAGCGTTGCGTGTGTTGGCCGTGCCGAGACCGAACTGCAATTCTGGACTTGGCCAACACTTGAACATATCGCCGAGATGTAAACTGGCTACATGAATGCCCAGTGCTGTTGTAGGCTGTTTGAGAGAAGGCTCGCCTGTGTATGAATCTTTTGGAAAAATTGGCAGATGACTTGCTGCCAGGATTAACTTTGGAGGTGTCTCGATCGACTAGAAATGGTCAGAACCGATTTGGCCATTGTAAGGGCACCAAGGGTAAGTGAAGTTGACCAGGGGAAGTCTATGTCGACTTGCTCGGAGCTGAAAATGCCTGAACCGGTTAGGATCGATCAGGAAAGGCCACGATCGTGCCGTATCGAACCGTTAGGAGAGATACCACAGTGTCAGGGCTGAGGGGGGTGGCGCCGGTGGTCGCCTTGAACCGCTTTAGTGGTATGTAAACCACCTGAAGGACGACTCAACCGGGTACGGGGCTGTTAGGGTTTTGACTGACTCGGGGGCAACGCCGTGCCGGGGCCAAGTGGTGTCCTGATAGCCGCGATGCCAGTGAGCTCCTTTTGAACCACTTCAGGGGTTTGTGTGCCACCTGAAGGGTGACTCAGTCGGGTACGGAGCTGTTAGGATCTTAACCGACATGGGGGTACCGCTGTGCCGGGGCCGAGTGGTGTCCCGTTAGCCGCAATGCCGGTGAGCTCCTTTTGAACAACTTTAAGGGTTTGTGTGCCACCTGAAGGACGACTCAACCGGGTACGGAGCTGTTAGGGTCTTAACTGACTCGGGGGCACCACTGTGTCGGGGCCGAGTGGTGTCCCATTAGCCGCGATGCCAGTGAGCTCCTTTTGAACCACTTTAGGGATTTGTGTGCTACCTGAAGGGCGACTCAGCCGGGTACGGAGCTGTTAGGGTCTTAACCGACTCGGGGCACCGCCGTGCTGGGGCCGAGTGGTGTCCCGTTAGCTGCGATGCCAGTGAGCTCCTTTTGAACCACTTCAGGGGTTTGTATGCCACCTGAAGGGCGACTCAGCCGGGTACGGAGCTGTTAGGGTCTTAACCGACTTAGGGGCACCACCGTGCCGGGGCCGAGTGGTGTCCCGTTAGCCACGATACCAGTGAGCTCCTTTTGAACCACTTCAGGGGTTTGTGTGCCACCTGAAGGGCGACTCAGCCGGGTACAGAGCTGTTAGGATCTTAACCGACTCGGGGGCATCGCCGTGTCGGGGCCGAGTGGTGTCCCGTTAGCCATGATGCCAGTGAGCTCCTTTTGAACCACTTCAGGGGTTTGTATGCCACCTGAAGGGTGACTCAGTTGGGTATGGAGCTGTTAGGGTCTTAATCGAATCGGGGGCACCACCGTACTGGGGCCGAGTGGTGTCCCATTAGCCGCGATGCCAGTGAGCTCCTTTTGAACCACTTCAGGGGTTTGTGTGCCATCTGAAGGGTGACTCAGCCGGGTATGGATCTGTTAGGGTCTTAACCGACTTGAGGGCACCGCCGTGCCGGGGCCGAGTGATGTCCCGTTAGCTGCGATGCCAGTGAGCTCCTTTCGAACCACTTCAGGGGTTTGTGTGCCACCTGAAGGCGACTCAGCCGGGTATGGAGCTGTTAGGGTCTTAACCAACTCAGGGGCACCGCCGTGCCGGGGCCGAGTGGTGTTCCGGTAGCCGCGATGCCGGTGAGCTCCTTTTGAGAGACTTGGCTCTTGGACGCAAGGGAGAACAGGCTGTCGTGTCAGAAAGGGCCTCCTTTATTACTTCACGCTCCAGAGGAATACATCACTGATAATATTAGCGGAGGTTATCCGCATTCCAGGTACGTGTAATGGGTTTCCCGTCGAGTTCCTCCAATTTGTATGCCCCCCTCTGAAGTGTTTCGGTGACGCAGTAAGGACCCTCCCAGTTGGGGGATAGCGTGCCCCCCTTCGTAGGCTTTGAAACCTCAGCTTTTCTCAAAACCAAGTCTCCGCGGTGGAAAACCTTGGGATGAACTCGAGCGTTGTAGTACTTGGCCGCTCACTGACCGAAGGTTGCCATGCGCAGCCTTGCCCGATCGTGCGCCTCATCTATGAAGTCCAGGTTAGCCCGTATCAGTGCAGAGTTGTTTTCCTCATTGAGGACTCCACACGTGGGCTGGGAAGATCGATCTCGACGGGGATGACGGCTTCAGATCCGAAGGCAAGACTGAAAGGAGTCTCGCCCGTCGGGGCTCTAGGGGTCGTGTTGTAGGCCCAGATCACACTAGGGAGCTCCTCCACCCATTGACCTTTGGACCCGTCCAGCCGGGTTCTAAGTCCTCTAAGGATGGTGCGATTCATGGCCTCGGCTTCTCCGTTGGTTTGAGGATGGCCGACAGAAGTGAATCGGTGATGAATGCCTAGGTCGCCACAAAAGACTTTGAATGCTTCATTGTTGAATTGGCAGCCATTGTCCGTGACGAGGGTGTAGGGCAGGCCGAAACGACATATGATCGACTTCCAGAAGAAGGCTTTGACTTTGCTTTCAGTGATCTTGGCCAGTGCCTCGACCTCAACCCACTTGGTGAAGTAATCGATGGCGACTAGCAAAAATCTCCATTGCCCTGAAGCTGGGGGGAATGTCCCAAGAATGTCCATTCCCCACTGGGCGAATGGCCATGGGGCCAAGAGCGGACTCATTGGGGCAGACGGTTGATGTTGGATGTATGCATGGTGCTGACAACCATCGCACTTCTGAACCAACCTAGCTGCGTCTTCCCTCATCGTGAGCCAGAAGTATCCTTGATGGAGGGCTTTTTTAGCTAAAGATCTGCCCCCCAGGTGATTTCCATAGATGCCTTCGTGAATCTCTCTAAGGATGTAGTCAGCGTCGGTGGGCCCTACACACTTGAGTAGGGGGTAGGAGAACGACCTTCTGTATAACCGCCCATCCAAGAGGATGAATTTGGAGGCTCTCCACTTGAGCAGCCTAGCTTCGTTGCAATCACCAGGGAGAGTGCCATCAGTGAGATAACAGACATAGGCATCCATCCACGTGGGCTCTTGGGTGAGTGGGAGGACTTCTTCACTGTCCTCTATGCTGGGCCTTTCCAAATATTCAATATAAGCATCCCTTGCCAAGCCATCAGTGGAGGTGGCCAGATGAGAAAGGATGTCGGCCTTGGCATTTTCGCTCCGGGGAATGTAACTGATACTGAAGTAAGGTAGTGGGAAAGTTAGGAGCTGAACCTTGCCCAAATATTGCGCCATAACGGGGTCGCGCGCTTCATATTCCCCATGGACTTGTCCAGAGACAAGTTGCGAGTCGGTAAAGGCTCTAAGGCGCCTTACTCCCAACTCTCGGGCTAGCCTTAACCCAGCCAACAGGGCCTCGTATTCGGCATGGTTGTTGGTGGCTTTGAATAGGAACCGCAGGGCACATTCCGTCCTTTCTCCACCCGGCCCGGCAAGAATGAGGCCGGCACCGCTTCCCTATGAATTTGATGCGCCGTCTACATGAAGAAACCATGATTCTCCATCATCATCCGGCTCAGGTTCGCACTGCTCCGTGGGAGCCTCTTTGGGATCTTCCTCCACCCAGGTGCACTCGACCAGGAAATCGGCTAAGACCTGAGACTTTAGCACCGGCCGAGCTTGAAAAGAAAGGTCGAACTCCCCCAGCTTGATGGCCCACTTGGCCAGTTGGCCTGAAGTATCCGGGCGAGCCAGAATGGCTCGAAGGGGCTGATCCGTAAGCACCATAATAGGATGGGCTTGAAAGTACAGACGGAGACATCGAGCGAAGACTATCAGGGCAAAAATAACTTTTTCTGTCTTGGAATATCTGACATCTGCATCATGAAGGACCTTACTCATATAATAGACGGGTCTCTGAGTTCCATCGGCGTCGAGGCGCACAAGGACTGAGCTAACGGCTTCCGACGAAGTAGCTAAGTAGAGGAAGAGACTTTCTCCATCTCTTGGCTTGGATAGAAGTGGCGGAGAAGATAGGAATGCCTTCAACCCGTCGAAGGCTTTCTGGCAGTCGTCCGTCCATTCGAAGCTATTCACTTTCCGCAGGGCCTTGAAGAAAGGCAGGCATCTCTCAGCCGATTTGGAGAGGAAACGACTTAGAGCCGCTAACCTCCCTGTCAATCGTTGCACTTCCTTTTTACTGGATGGTGGCCTCATATCAAGTATGGAGCTGATCTTCTCTGGGTTTGCCTCGATACCTCGCTGGGTCACCATGAAGCCCAGAAACTTGCCCGCCGTGACCCCGAAAGCACACTTCTTGGGGTTCAGCTTGACTTGGAAGCGACAGAGGTTATTGAAGGTCTCCTCTAGGTCAGAGACGTGATCGGAGGTGTGGGTGCTTTTTGTCAGCATGTCGTCTACATAGACTTCCATGTTCTTGCCTAGCTGATCCCGGAACACTCTGTTCATCAACCTTTGGTAGGTTGCTCCCGTGTTCTTGAGGCCAAAAGGCATCACCTTGTAGCAATAAATGCCCTTCTCTATCACAAAGGAGGTGTGTTCCTCATCGCTAGGGTCCATCCTTATCTGATTATACCCTGAGAAGGCGTCCATGAAACTGAAGAGTTCGTGCCCAGAGGTGGAATCCACCAGCTGATCAATTTTGGGCAGGGGAAAGCTGTCTTTCGGACACGCCTTGTTGAGGTCGGTGAAGTCTATGAAAATCCTCTAGCTCCCATTTGCCTTGCGCACCATGACCACGTTGGCTAACCAATCAGGGTAGTGCGCTTCCCGGATGTGGCCGGCACTGAGTAGCTTGTTAACCTCCTCGTCAATGGCCTTTTGTCAGTCAGGGGCAAAGCTTCTCTTCTTTTGGCGGATCGGGCGGTGTCGTGGATCAATGTTGAGCTTATGGGTGATCACTTCCGAAGGGATGCCGGGCATATCAGACACCGACCAGGAAAAAATGTCCGAGTTAGCCCTCAGAAAACCCAAGAGGCGCTCCCGGTCCTCCAGGGGAAGGAGTCCTCCGATACGGATGGTCTTCGCCGGGTCCTTCCCAAGGGGGAAGGTTAGAAGGTGCTCAGCTGGCTCTCCTCCCTTACTAGAGTCTCTGGGGTCGGACGCCTCTAGAGCTGGCTTAACTTCTAGGGGACTTGATGCCGCGTGATAATAGTGTAGGATCGGGCTGGTCTCGCCGCGCATCTCCCCAACTCCCTCGCTAGTGGGGAACTGCACTAGTAGGGGCCGGGTGGAAATGACTGCGTCCAAAAGGTTCAGACCTAGGCGCCCGAGAATGGCATTGTACGCCAAGGGGATCCTCATGACCAAGAATTTCATGATCACAATGCTTTGGCGTGGCGGTGTTCCGGCTGTCACAGGCAAAGGTATTTCATCTTCGACCCTTATGGAGTCCCCGGTAAATCCGACTAACGGGGCCGCCATGGGCTGGAGAGAGTCCAAAGATAATCTCATCCGAACAAAAGCGTCATAAGTAAGGATGTCAGCTGAGCTGCCACTATCAACTAATATCCTTTTTACAGGGTGCCTGGCGATCGTCATAGAGACGACTATGCCTTCATTGTTTATATTTTCCACTATGGCAGGTCACCCCCAGGAATTACATTATTCAGCGCCTCCTCCCCTCTCGGCCATTTAGGTGCAGAAGCTGATCCCCAGGACACCATTCCGACCATCCGTTTAGTGGAGGCATTGTCGACCGGGGCTTGGACAGGCGGGGGCCCCATGAGGGCCGGCAGCGGCTGCGGTGCCTTTTGGACATATTTACCGAGGTAGCCCCGGTGAATGAGCTCCTTGATGGCCTTCTTCAGGCTGTAGCAGCTATCGGTATCATGGCCGTAATCCTGGTGGAATCGGCAGTAGCGGCTCTTATCGCGGGGAGGACCTTTCTTCATGGGAGGAGGACGTTGGAGATAAGTGTTGACCCAATTGAGGATTTTGATGATTAACAAAACTATTTGAGTATAACATTTGAAGTTACTAATGATTTTGATTAAGTTTTTCAGCTTATAAGTCGATTTGATAATCAAAATCAAGAGTCAAATCAAGTTCTGGTTCGAATCTAATGTCAAGGTAAGATTGTAGACATTAGAGTCGACACATGGAATCGCAGAGTCGACTCCAGAAAATGGCACAGACTTAGAGTCGACTCCGGGACTGTTAGAGCCGACTCCAACAGAAAAGACAGAATGATATTTTTTTAGGCCACGACTTAGAGTCGACTCCCGGACTGTTAGAGTCGACTCCAGAAAAATTTTGTGTCGACCCCAGAAAAGTCAGAGACGACTCCAGATCAAGCGGATTAAAGAATTTCGAGTTAGAGCTGACTCCAGAAAAGTTAGAGCCGACTCCAGAATGTCAGACGCGACTCTAGAACTGTCAGAACGACTCTAAACTTTATCTTTATCTTTTTTAATCCCAACGGCTATTGCTATTTATGGATCTAATCCTTCTTATACTTGTTTCTAACGGATAGTTTCAAACTATTTATGAATTAATCGGGATCTATAAGAAGAGGGTTTGCTGCATCCGAACAAGGAGAGACAAGAGAGATAAAAAGAAAAGAATAGAGGGAAATATGTGAAATCCATCAGAAAATCAATAGAGAAAAGAGGGAAAACTTGTAAGGAAAAATCATACTGATTCCCCAAAAGAAAAGAGAGAGATTCTAAGCTTTTGTTGTTCTATTTCGAAGAAATCTCAAGAGAAGAAAGAAGCCCTAGTTTTTGATCTTCTGAGTCTCAAGAGCATCTTGAAGGAAGATCCATTCAAAGGAAGAGAAGGAAGAAGCCACCAAGATCTGCGAATCAGGCTTTGATTCCTACCCTCTTATTATTGTTTCATTATTGTATATTTGCTCATTGGAGGAGCTATTTATCTTGTAAAAACAAATATTGTTTGCTGGGTCAATCTGGTGATTGATTCAGTTGAGGCTGTTAGCCTTGTGCAAGCATTAGCTTGTGGTGATANTCTCTACGCTCACATCAAACTCGTGGCAAACAGAAAGGATTTGAAATCACAAAGCTCGAAACCTTTCTGCGAATAAGGTAGTGGAAAGTTCAGCAGTCAAGCAGAAATAAGGCTTAGAATAATCCTTGTTCTTACTTTTAAGCAGGTTCAGAAAAAAAAAAGGAATGATCACGCCGAAAGATCCCAAAATGCACCACTCGCGAAGCTCTAGAAGAGGGAGCGCAAAACAGTGCAAGTAAGCGTAGTTAGATATGCGATTCCAAAATTATCAGCTTAATTTGACATATATAACTCTATTGAAGCTCAAATTAAGACAAGAATTTTTGTGCCTTTTACTTCCTGGATTTGAAATTTTGACTGTGTTTCTTGCATATCATTTCTGCTTTCAAACTCCCTCAGTCTGGAATGTGAATGATAATGAATACATTTTGATGATGCCCAACCACCGATCCTAGACATCGGGAACGGAGTGCTTCTCCAACCTTTCCTTCACTAGGTTGCCTGCAAAAAAGTCCCAAGACCGGAGAGGATTCTCCGGTGGACCCTCCGATGCCCAAGTCAGCAATTGAGGTCACAGCTGAAGAGGGGCTCGAGTGAGCCCTTTTTGGTATGGAAAAAGGAGATCTCAGAGAGGAGGGATTCCTTTCTGAGTGCTAAGACAGCGATTTTGGGGATTATCGCACATACCTGTTTAGAGAGTGGATCACCTTTTTATAGGGGTTGACATGATCACGTGGGATTCCGTGAGGAAGGAATGTCTGCGGGTTCTTGGAAGTTGTATGGATCTGGGCTGGTTGGTGGTCCTGTCCCATCGGAGAGAAAAAAAAATGGTGGTTGGTGGGTTCTGTCCCATCAATCAGTGGGGCTGCTGAGTTGTTGGGTCTAGTCCCATCAACAACGTGGCCAGTGGGTAGGTGGATCTGGCGTTGTCAGGCGGCGCGAGTCAGAGAGGTGGTTTCTTGAACTGCTGGGGCCATGCTGGGGCCGATCTGAAGAGAACTGGGACATCTCGACCTTCCCGGGGAGCCGAGGCTGAGCCTGGTTGACCAGGGGCGGCCGGGGCCGACCTCCCCGACCAGAAAGTGCTGGGGCGACCGGCCAGGGATCCGACTCGGGGGCTGGAATGCGGGGCCGAGAGGGGCCGGCCAAGGATGGCCGGGGCCGACTTGACGGGCTTGGAGACGCCGGGCCGAGAGGGGCCGGCCAGGAATGGCCGGGGCCGACTCGGCGGGCTCGAGACGCCGGGGAGAGAGGCCGCCAAGAATGGCTGGGGCCGACTGGGGGCTGGAGACGCCGGGGCCGAGAGGGGCCGGCAGGGATGGCCGGGCTGACTCGGCGGCCCGGAGACGGGGCCGAGAGGGGCCGGCCAGGAATGGCGGGCTGACTGGGGCTGGAGACGCCGGGGCCGAGAGGGGCCAGCCAGGGATGGCCTGGCCGAGGCAGGCCGGAGATGCCAGGGCCGAGAGGGGCCGGCCAGGAATGGCCGGGGCCGACTCGGCGGGCCTGGAGACGCCGAGGCCAAGAGGGGCCGGAATGGCCTGGGCCACTCGGCGGGCTCGAGATGCCGGAGCCGAGAGGGGCCGGCCAGGAATGGCCGGGGCTGACTCGGCGGGCTCGGAGACGCCGGGGCCGAGAGGGGCCGACCAGGGATGGCCTGGCCGACTCGGCGGGCTCGGAGATGCCGGGCCGAGAGGGGCCGGCCAGGAATGGCCGGGCCAACTCGGCGGGCTTGGAGACGCCGGGCCGAGAGGGGCCACCAGGGATGGCCTGGGCCGACTCGGCAGGCTCGGAGATGCCGGGGCCGAGAGGGGCCAGGAATGGCCAGGCCGACTCGGGGCTTGGAGACGCCGGGGCCGAGGGGGCCGGCCAGGAACGGCGGGCCACTCGGCGGGCTGGGAGACGCCGGGGCCGAGAGGGGCCGGCCAGGATGGCCGGGCCGACTCGGCGGGCTTGGAGATGGGGGCCAAGAGGGGCCGGAATGGCCGGGGCCGACTCGGCGGGCTCGAGACGCCGGCCGAGAGGGCCGGCCAGGAATGGCTGGGCCGACTCGGCGGGCTCGGAGATGCCGGGGCCCAGCCAGAGGGGGCGGGCGGAGACGCCGGGGCCGAGAGGGCCGGCCAGGAATGGCCGGGCCGACTCGGGGCTTGGAGACGCCGGGGCCGAGAGGCCGGCCAGGATGGCCGCCGACTCGGCGGGCCCGGAGATGCCGGGCCGAGAGGGGCGGCCAGGAATGGCTGGGCCGACTCGGCGGGCCTGGAGACGCCGGGGCCGAGAGGGGCCGACCAGGAATGGCCTGGGCTGCTTTGATTTTGTCGAGATTGCCCTGTGGCTGCACGTGGCTACACCAGCCACATCAGATGCCCCCCGCCCCTGAGCGCTAAGGACCATGCGCCTGCTGCCCTTTGGGCAAAAGGGGCGCAAAAATTCAAAAGGAATGATTGCTTCTTTTGGTGCGCTTTAAATGGGCTGATGAGTTGGCGCTTGGTTTCGAGGCGGTGTCTCTTCGAAGACCTCCCGTAATCATGCGTTAGGTGGGGTGACGTTGGCGCCGGACGCTCCGGAGAAAAGCTCATCGAGTAGTGGAGAAAAGGCAAGGACATCATTGCTGCCCCATTTCTATGCCCACGATTGGCCGGGGATCACGTCTCTTGGAAAACGAGGCAGCACGTCTCGGGCCCAGGCGAGATTTCGGCTGGCAGCCTGCAGCGCAATGGACGCACGCCAGGTGGCAGGATCTCGGGCGGCGATAGCCGGAGACAGGGGCTATAAAAGCCTTCCAAGGGCCTGTGGAAACCTTTACGCTGCCATTGCTTTCTCTACTTCCTTCTTCTTTGAGTTCCTCTTCTGCGACCTGAGCCTTTCAACTCCCAGGTTAGTCTTATCCCCTTCTTTTCCTATGGACCGTAGCGCCATTAGGGAGGGTAAGAGACCTGTAGAGGAGTCTTCCCAGTCTGATAGCGAAAACCAGGCCCCTGCGACTAGTAGCCAAATGCCTCGACCGTCGGCGGCATCGTTATCCGTGACCCATCAAGGGCACTAGGACCTCTGCCTACCTCTGGTCCTCCCATTAGGGCAGTCCCCCTGTCCTCTCGCCGTCCGGCCCTTCCTCCGGCGGTGAGCTCTGATCCAGCGGGTCCGTCGGGGGTAGCCTCAACCATGACCCCTAAGGATGTAGAGGCCATTAGGGCTAAGTTCCTGGTCCCTGATTTCATTGGCCTGTCCGCGCCGGGGCCCGAAGATAGGGTGATTTCTGACCATCCAGGTCGGGTCGCTCTATATGAGGAGTTCTTCCGGTGTGGGCTGCGCCTTCCCTTTCACCCTTTCTTTCTTAATCTTTTAGAGAGGTATAGATTAGTGCCGGCACAGTTGACTCCGAATTCGATTCGGATCATTTGCGCCTTCGTTATCCTTTGCCACTTTGAGGGGGCCCGTCCAGAGTTGTCCCTGTTCCGAGCCTTTTATAAACTTTGCCGTCAAGGTGAGGGGGCCTGGTGGGCCTTTACCGCCAGGCCGGGTAGAGCCTTCCCCCTAGGCCTCCCATCCAAAATTAGAGGGTGGAAGTCTAGGTTCCTTTTTGCTCATGTTGAGGGGGTGAGATCTGTTTGGAGGGAGCCCGATACTAGCTCCAATGATGACTCCTCCGTAAGGGAGAGAGATAAGGATCTGTTTACCCTGTTATCCAATTGTCAGATCCCGGCTATAAGGAACTCCTGTCCGAGGAGAACCTGATAGAGGCCGAGTTGGCCCCGGCGACCGGTGAGCCCGAATCGCTTTGTCTCATTTTTCTGTTTACTGCATGTCGCCGCTAATGCCGATTATCTTTCTCTGTGTAGCCATGAAGCTTTCCGCCAACGAGTTCGAGGCTCTCGCAAGGCAGAAGAGGCCGGCGACCGGAGAGTCATCCAGGCCGCCGAAGAGGCTCGGAGAAGGGAGTCAGCCAGGCCGGCCACAGCCCCACAGCCCCGATGCCCGTGGAGAAACCGGCCGAGAGGAAGCCGGTGGTGAGAATGGCCCAAAGGCCAGCTAGGGCCAAAGTTGAAGAGGGAGAGATCCTGGCCACCGCCGAAACACCGGTGGTGGTCTTAGATGAAGAAGCCCCTGCCGCCGCCGACGTGCCCGAGGCGGGGCAGGTTACGTTGCTGTTGGCCCCCCGGCTGCTGCAGAGCCGGGGAGGAGAGCGCTCCCCCATTCGCTGGCGAGGGGGAGCGGATCGCCAGGGAGGCCCAATACGGGGCGGAGGCGATCGAGGATCAGGGGGATCGGCCAAGGAGCTCATCCCACCAATCGCCTTGGCACCCAGACCGTCCCCAGGCGGAGGGTCCGTAGGAGGGACAAACGCACTCATATTCCCATGGACTTGTCCGGAGACAAGTTGTGAGTCGGTAAAGGCTCTGAGGCGCCTTACTCCCAACTCTTGGACTAGCCTTAACCCAGCCCGCAGGGCCTCGTATTCGGTTTGGTTGTTGGTGGCTTCGAATAGGAATCGTAGGGCATACTCCATCCTTTCTCCACCCAACCCGGCAAGAATAAGGCCGGCACTGCTTCCTTGTGAATTTGATGCGCCATCCACATGAAGAAACCAGGATTCTTCATCATCATCCAGCTCAGGTTCGCACTGCTCCATAGGAGCCTCTTTGGGATCTTCCTCCACCCAGGTTCACTCGACCAGGAAATTGGCTAAGACCTGAGACTTCAGTGTCGGCCAAGCTTGAAAAGAAAGGTCAAACTCTCCCAGCTTGATGGCCCACTTGGCCAGTCGGCCTGAAGTGTCAGGGCGAGCCAGGATGGCTCGAAGGGGCTGATTCGTGAGCACCACAATAGGATGGGCTTGGAAGTAGGACGGAGGCATCAAGCGAAGACTATCAGGGCAAAAATAACTTTCTCTGTCTTGGAATATCTGACCTCTGCGTCATGAAGGACCTTACTCACATAGTAGACGGGTCTCTGAGTTCCATCGGTGTCGAGGCGCACCAGGACTGAGCTAACGGCCTCCGACGAAGCGGCTAAGTAGAGTAAGAGTCTTTCTCCATCTCCTGGCTTGGATAGAAGTGGCAGAGAAGACAGGAATGCCTTTAACCCATCGAAGGCTTTCTGTCAGTCGTCCGTCCATTCGAAGCCATTTATTTTCTCAGGGCCTTAAAGAAAGGCAGCATCTCTCAGCCGATTTGGAGAGGAAACGACTTAGAGCCGCTATCTCCCTGTCAATCGTTGCACTTCCTTTTTGCTGGATGGTGCCTCATGTCGAGTATGGCACTGATCTTCTTTGGGTTTGCCTCGATCCCTTGCTGGGTCACCATGAAGCCCAAGAACTGCCCGCCGTGACTCCGAAAGCACACTTCTTGGGTTCAGCTTGACTTGGAAGCGACGAAGGTTATTGAAGGTCTCTCCTAGGTTGGAGACGTGATCGGAGGTGCGGGTGCTTTTTGTCAGCATATCGTCTACATAGACTTCCATGTTCCGGCCTAGCTGATCCCGGAATACTCTGTTCATCAACCTTTGGTAGGTTGCTCCCGCGTTCTTGAGGTCGAAAGGCATCACCTTGTAGCAATAAATGCCCTTCTCTGTTACAAAGGAGGTGTGTTCCTCGTTGCTAGGGTACATCCTTATCTAATTATACCCTAAGAAGGCATCCATGAAACTGAGGAGTTCGTGCCCAGCAGTGGAATCCACCAACTGATCAATTCGGGGCAGGGGGAAACTGTCTTTCAGACACGCCTTGTTGAGGTCGGTGAAGTCTATGCAGATCCTCCAGCTTCCATTTGCCTTACGCACCATGACCACGTTGGCTAGCTAATCAGGGTAATGCGCTTCTGGATGTGGCCGGCACTGAGTAGCTTGTTAACTTCCTCATCGATGGCCTTTTGCCGGTCGGAGGCAAAGCTCCTCTTCTTTTGGCGGATCGAGCGGTGCCGTGGATCAATGTTAAGCTTATGGGTGATCACTTCCAGAGGGATGCCGGGCATATCAGATGCCGACCAGGCAAAGATGTCCGAGTTAGCCCTTAGAAAACCCAAGAGATGCTCTCGGTCCTCTAGGGGAAGGAGTCCTCCGATACGGATGGTCTTTGCCGGGTACTCCCTAAGGGGGAAGGTTAGAAGGTGCTCAGCTGGCTCTCCTCCCTTACTAGAGTCTCTGGGGTCGGACACCTCTAAGCTGGCTTAACTTTCAGGGAACTTGATGACGCGTGATAGCAGGGTAGGACTGGGCTGGTCTCGCCGCACATCTCTCCAACTCCTTCGCTAGTGGGGAACTGCACTAGTAGACGCCGGTGGAAATGACTGCGTCCAAGAGGTTCAGACCTGGGTGCCCGAGAATGGCATTGTACGCCAAGGGGACCCTCATGACCAAGAATTCATGATCATAGTGCTTTGGTGTGGCGGTGCTCGGCTGTCACAGACAGAGGTATTTCACCTTCGACCTGTTGACCCAATTGAGGATTTTGATGATTAATAAAATTATTTGAGACATTTGAATTTACTAATGATTTTGATTAAGTTTTTCAGATTATAAGTCTACTTGATAATCAAAATCAAGAGTCAAATCAAGTTCTGGTTCGAATCTAATGTCAAGGTAAGATTGCAGACATTAGAGTCGACACATGGAATCGCAGAGTCGACTCCGAAAAACAACACAGACTTAGAGTCGACTCCGGGACTGTTAGAGCCGACTCCAACAGAAAAGAAAGAACGATGGTTTTTCAGGCCATGACTTAGAGTCGACTCCTAGACTGTTTGAGTCGACTCCAGAAGAATTTTGTATCGACCCCAGAAAAGTCAGAGACGACTCCAGATCGAGCGGATTAAAGAATTTTGAGTTAGAGCCGACCCCAGAAAAGTTAGAGCCAACTTCAGAATGTCAGACACGGCTCCAGAACTGTCAGAACGACTCTAAACTTTATCTTTATCTATTTTAATCCCAACGACTATGTTATTTATGGATCTAATCCTTCTTACACTTGTTTCTAATGGATAGTTTCAAACTATTTATGGATTAAGCGGGATCTATAAGAAGAGGGTTTGTTGCATCCTAAAACAAGAGATAAGAGAGGCAAAAGAAAAGAATAGAGATAAATCTTTGAGATCTATCAGAAAAGAAAAGAGAGAAAACTTGTAAGGAAAGATCATACTGATTCCCCAAAGAAGAGAGAGAGATTCCAAGCTTTTACTGTTCCATTTCGAAGAAATCTCAAGAGAAGGAAGAAGCCCTAGTTTTCTGATCTTCTGAGTCTCAGGAGTATCTTGAAGGAAGATCTATTCAAAGGAAGAGAAGAAAGAAGCCACCAAGATCTATGAATCAGGCTTTAATTCCTACCCTCTTATTATTGTTTCATTATTGTATATTTGCTCATTGAAGAGCTATTTATCTTGTAAAAATAAATATTGTTTGCTGGTCAATCTGGTGATTGATTCAATTGAGGCTGTTAGCCTTGTGCAAGCATTAGCTTGTAGTGATAGGTTTTGTGCTGGTGAGCCTTGAAAACCAGCTGGGTTTGTTGTGCACCCGGAAAAACAACAAGTTCGAGTTGTGAGCTTGCAAAACAACTCTGCTGTAATCAGTTTGATTATAGTGTGGACCCAAGAGGTACTTGGGAGTGGACGTAGGTGTAGGTACACCGAACCACTATAAAATCTCATGTTTGTCGTGATTGTCTCTTTATCTTCAACTCTCTATTTGTGGTTGTTCAGTTTTAATTTATGAATCTAAGTTTTTATTTCCGCTGGGGGTTATCTTTCAAAAGAGTTTAAATTTTTGATAAACCCAATTCACCCCCCCCCCCCCTCTTGGGTTGCTATCTGGACCAACAATTGGTATCAGAGCTAGTGCTCATTTGATTTGATCTAACGATCAAGAGTCAAAGATCCACATGGCAACTCAAGCTGGTTCATGTTTTTCCGAAGGCCAATCTACTAATAGACACCCCTATTTAATGGTTCAAACTATGGTTATTGGAAGGCTAGAATGAAAATATTTATTCAAGCACTTGACTATGATCTATGGATATTATAGTCAATGGACCACACACATCCACTGCTAGAGTTAATGGCATGGAGATTCCTAAACCGAAAACGAAATGGGATGAACATGATAAAAAATTGGCACAACTCAATGCCAAAGCAATGAATGTTTTATACTGCTCATTAGATGCAAATGAATTCAATCACATATCTATTTGTATTTCTGCTAAAGAAATCTAGGATAGACTTGAGGTTACCCATGAGGGAACAAATCAAGTCAAGGAATCCAAGATTAACATGCTAGTTCATAAATATGAATTGTTTAAAATGGATGCATGTGAATCTATTGCTGATATGTTTACAAGATTTACTGATATAGTTAATGGTTTAAAAAGTCTTGGTAAATCTTATGATAATTCTGATCTTGTGAGAAAGGTTTGCGTTCCTTGCCTAGGACTTGGGAAGCTAAAGTGACTGCAATACAAGAGACAAAGGATCTAAGTACCCTACCCCTAGAAGAACTATTGGGATCCTTGATGACTCATGAGCTTCAAATTAAGCAACATGTTGATGATGATGAGTCAAAAAAGAAGAGAACTATGGCTCTTAAGATTTTTGAATATATGGAAGAGCCTCATGAATCTGAAGATGAAAGTGATGATGAGGACATGGCACTCATCACAAGGAATTTAAAAGATTTATGAAGAAGAAGAAGTTTGAAAAGAAAAAGCCCTTTGCAAGAAAAGATGAGGACAAGGGCAAAGAAAAAGAAGTTATTTGCTTTGAATGTAAAAAGCCGGGTCACTTTAAATCTGAATGCCCTCAACTAAAGAAAGGCACCCGGAAGTTCAAAAAGAAGGCAATGATGGCCACATGGAGCGATCGGAAAGCTCAAGTTTCGAAGAGGAAGAAAAGAGTGAAATGGCCAATCTATGCTTCATGGCGGACAATGATGAGGTAAGTCCGAGTTTTCTTGATGACTTCACTTTTGATGAATTGCATAGTGCTTTTTATGAATTAATGGATGATTTTGCGAACCTAAGTTCAAAGAACAAAGATTGAAAACTCAAATGCAAAAATTATCCTTAGAAAATGAAAGCATGTTGTAGATAAAAAACTTTGATAAAAGAAAAAGAAAGTTTGAAAAATGAAGTTGATAGACTCAAGCCTATAGTTGATAATTCACTCTAAGCTCTATCAAACTTAATATGATTCTGGATAATCAAAAGCTGTTTTTGATAAAGCTTGATTGGGATATAATCCGCTTAAAAAGCAAAAATCCTTGAAGAATATTTTATACATGTTGAAAAATCATCAAATATTACTTGTTTTAAATGTGGAAATAAAGGACATAAATCTTATATGTGTAAATCTTCACATAATAAAAGAAAGATGATTTGGGTTCCCAAAGGAACAATATTAATGCATCTAACCATGAAGGACCCAAGAAGGCTTGGGTACCTAAAATTAAGACATGAATGTTTTGCAGGAGTGTCTTGCAGCCATCAGACTGAAAAGAAAATGGTACCTGGATAGTGGTTGCTCAAGATACATGACGGTGACAAAGATCAATTCATCACCCTTAAATCAAAAAGAGATGGAGTAGTTACTTTTGGTGATAATGGTTAAGGCCATATCATGGGTATTGGTAAGATTCAATTACTCCATCTACTCATATTGATAATGTTTATATGTCGATGGACTTAAACATAATCTGATAAGTAATAGCCAACTATGTGACAAAGGTTTCAAGGTTTCCTTTGAAGCTTCTGTTTGCACGGTTACTAATCCCATTGATAACAGCATTATTCTTGTTGGTAAACGCTATGGCAATGTGTACTTAATTGATTTGAGTAATTTATCTCCAAGTAATCATTGCTTAGTTGCTAATAATGCTAAGATGAATGAGATTGATTGGCTATGGCACCGTAGATTAGGTCATGCAAGCACACACCTAATTTCTAAATTATTGAAACTGGATTTAGTTAAAGGTATTCCTAACTTAAATTTTAAAAATAATCAAATATGTGATGCATGTCAATTTGGAAAACAGACAAAACTTCTTTCAAATATAAGAATGTTGTTTCAACTACTAGGCCACTAGAGCTACTGCACATGAACCTTTTTGGACCGACTAGAACCACAAGTCTAGAAGGAAAGAAATATGGTCTAGTGATAGTAGATGATTACTCTAGATTCACTTAGGTAATGTTTTGGCTCACAAAGATGAGACTTTCTCAATATTCATGAAATTTGTTAAGAAATTCACTAATGAGAAAAACACTACCATAGTGTCTATTAGAAGTGATCATGGAACTGAATTTGAAAATCACTTATTTAAAAAAATCTATTTTGAAAAAGGCATACATCATAACTTTTCTGCACCTAGAACACGGCAACAAAATGGAGTTGTAGAAAGGAAGAATAGGACTTTAGAAGACATGGCCCGTACCATGCTATGTGAAAGCCAACTTCCAAATATTTTTGGGCGGAAGCTATAAACACAGCATGTTACATTCTAAATAGAGCCCTGATTAGACCTATCCTTAAGAAACTCCCTATGAACTATGGCACAATAGGAAACCAAATTTAAGTTATTTTCATGCATTTGGTTGTAAATGTTTTATTCATAACAATGGTAAGAATAATATTGGAAGTTTGATGCAAAGTCTGATGAAGGTATCTCCTAGGATATTCTACATCTAGCAAAGCATATAGAGTATTTAATAAGAAGAGCTTAGTTGTAGAAGAATCCATTCATATAGTGTTTGATGAGTCTTTAGCATCAAGTTCAGATAAAATTGATGATGAGGAAGATACATCTTGATTGAAAGAGATATTGAAAAATTAAATGTATCTTCAGATCAAGAACCTGAAGTTAAGGATGATGACTCACCTAAGGATGATGGTATTGATATTGCTCAGAATGATAAAGATCTACCTAGAGATTGGAGATATGCTTATGGTCATCCTAAGGACCTAATCATAGGTGATCCATCTCAAGGTGTAAGGACTAGATCATCAATGAGAGATATCATAATCATCTTGCATTTGTATCTCATATAGAACCTAAAACTATAGAGGAAGCTGAGAAAGATAGTTATTGGATGTTAGCAATGCAGGAAGAGTTAAACCAATTCACTAGGAACCAAGTCTGGACCTAGTAGATAGACCTAAAAACCACCCTATAATAGGATCTAAATGGGTTTTTAGAAATAAATTGGATGAAAATGGATTGGTAATTAGAAATAAGGCTAGATTAGTTGCAAAAGGATATAATCAAGAAGAAGGTATAGATTTTGATGAACTTTTGCACCTGTTGCTAGATTAGAAGCCATTAGGCTACTACTTGCATTTGCATGTCATATGATTTTAACTTATTTCAATGGATGTTAAAAGTGCATTTCTAAATAGTTTTATAATGAGGAAGTTTATGTTGAACAACCTCCTAGTTTTGAAGATCATGAATTTCCAAACCACGTCTTCAAACTACACAAAGCACTTTATGGTTTAAAGCAAGCACCTAGAGCTTGGTATGATAGATTAAGTAATTTTTTAATTGAAAATGACTTTTCTAGAGGAAATGTTGATAAAACCTCATTTTTGAAAAGAAAAGAAAATGATTTATTAATCGTTCAAATTTATGTTGATGACATTATATTTGGTGCTACGAACAATCTCCTTTGTCAAGAATTTGCTAAGCTAATGTTGGGGAGATTGTTGAGAAATTGTTGCCCCAATTTTATTGATTTTGATGATTACCAAAAGCTATGAGTATATTAAAAGATGCAATGAATTTATTTACATGAGCAATGAATTTATTTCTCATAATCAATGTGTATGTTAAGTATGACTATAATCAATTGGAAAGTAGCTTCAAGCTCCATGTTTAAGCTTTCAAAAAGAAATTTTTATACTTAATATTTCAATCAATGAGTTTTTGGAACATATCTTGAATTGATTCTTAATGTAAATTTATTATATTCAAGTCAAAAATTGATTTAAATTAATCTGGAATGAATTTCAAAGTCAATCAAAAAATTCTCTGATTTTTGATACGTTCCGGAGCCGACTCTAGAGTTTCAGAGTCGACTCCACTCAGTATACAGAGATTCCTAATTTTCTCGAGTTGACCCCTGTGATTTCAAGAGTCGACCTCCGATATTGTTGAGCCGACTCCATGACTGTAA
This sequence comes from Calamus simplicifolius, assembly GCA_900491605.1. NCBI lineage: Eukaryota > Viridiplantae > Streptophyta > Magnoliopsida > Arecales > Arecaceae > Calamus > Calamus simplicifolius. Next base: position 13,989 of record UESW01002057.1, on the reverse strand, counting down.
GAGTCGACTCCGCTCAGACTCTAGAGAGTTGTTTTTCTGAGCACTTCTCGAGTCGACCCCTTGCTTTTCATGAGTCGACCCCCGACTGTCAGGAGCCGACACCTTATTTTTCTTGAGTCGACCCTTAACTATCTGAATGTTTCTATTTTTGGCATCACGTCTTCGAGCTGACTCGCCTAAAGTTGGAGCCGACTCCAACAAATCTGGGCATGACTTTTTCTGTATGCCAACTCAGCGCCAACGGTAATATTTTTCAATAACGGCTATATTTCTTTGTTTCTAACGGCTATATTTTTGCAGAGTCTATAAATAGAGAGGCCATTTTCAAATCAAAACATATACATAATAGATCAAGAGAGAAAAAAAAAGAAAAAGAGAAAATCTTTCAGAAAGAGGAAAAACAGAGCATCATTTGAAAAATCCGAGATTCAAAATAGAGTGAAAGAGAAGGAGTGAAATCAAAGGAGACTTCATCTGTGTCAAGTTCATCAATCCAAGAAAGTCTAAAAGAAAATCCAAGAGCCATTCAAGATCAAATCAAGAGATTTTCAACATTCAAAGAAAGGGAGAAAAGTTCAAATTAACTCCAACATTCAATCCGTGAAGAATCTGAGCTGAGGACCGATTCCACACTTCAAAGGAGTTGAGGAAAAGAAGAAAAGAAGAAAAGCCTGCACTCAAATCGAATCTAAATCAGGCTTTCTAAACTTTGCTTTTATTTTGAAATATTCTCAAAAGGAGCTGTTTTGTACTAAACTCATATTTTTATCTTGTGGTTTGCTAATTCAATCAGTGGATTGAATTAGTGGAGGTAGTTTACCTCGGCACAAGCTAAGGATAGCTTGTGTTGGGTTTTGTGCTGGTGAGCCCATGTAAAACCGGCTGGGTTCGTTGTGATCCCGAAAACAACAAGTTTGGGTTGTGAGCTTGTAAAACAACTCGACTGTAATCGAGGAGATTATAGTGTGGACCCAAGTGGAGCTTGGGAGTGGACGTAGGTGTTGGATACACCGAACCACTATAAAATCTTTGTGTTTGCCGTGTTTATTTGTCTCTCTCTCTCTTCTATTGTGCTTTAACTTGAATTAATTATGTATATCCTCTCATCAATAGTTTAAATTGTTTTAAAAGGCTTAATTTTTAAAGAACCCAATTCACCCCCCTCTTGGGTTGCCATCTGGGCCAACAATTGGTATCAGAGCTTGTGCTCATTTGTTTTGATTGATCACGATCAAGAGCGAAAGATCCAAATGGCAACACAAGCCAGCTCATTTTGCTGAGGGCCATTCTACAAATAGACCACCCTTATTTAATGGTTCCAACTATTCATATTGGAAAGCAAGAATGAGGATATTCATTCAAGCTTCAGATTATGAATTATGGAGTGTCATAATTAATGGACCTAGTACACCCACACACTTAGTTGATGGTTCTATAGTTCCTAAGCCCGAAAGGGATTGGAATGAAAATGATAGGAAGATGGCTCAGCTTAATGCAAAAGCCATGAATGTTTTATATTGTTCTCTTGATGCTAATGAATTTAATCGTATCTCTACCTGTAATTCCGCTAAAGAGATATGGGATAGATTAGAGGTTACCCATGAGGGAACCAACCAAGTTAAAGAATCTAAGATTAATATACTTGTGCATAAATATGAATTGTTTAGCATGGAACAATCTGAAACCATAACATGCATGTATACTAGATTTACTGATATTGTTAATGGTTTGAAGAGTCTTGGAAAAACCTATACTAATGCTGATTTGGTTCGAAAATTCTTAGGTCACTACCAAGATCATGGGAAGCCAAAATGACAGCCATTCAAGAAGCCAAAGATCTAAACACTTTACCTTTGGAAGAGCTTCTTGGATCCCTTATGACCCATGAATTGACAATGAAGCAACATGTGGAGGAGGATAGCAAAAAGAAGAAGAAATTGCCCTCAAGGCTGCAAAGTTGAAGATAGCAGCAGCGATGATGAGGATGATGATGAAGACACAGCTCTTCTAGCAAGAAAATTTAAGAAATTTATGAGGAGAAAGAAACCCTTCCACAAAAAGAAATTTGGAAATAAGATGGAAGGAGAAAAGGAAAAAGATAAGGACAAGGACAAAGAGAAAGACCCCTTGATCTGTTATGAATGTAAGAAACCGGGGCATTATAGATATGATTGTCCGCAATTGAAAAAGCTTTCAAGAAAAAGAAGAAGCGTATGTTGCAACTTGGAGCGACAGTGATGAATCTTCTTCCGAAGAAGAAGAACAAAAAGAGGTTGCCAACATTGTTTTATGGCGAACGACGACGACGAGGTAAGTTCTGAAAACCCTTGTGATGATTTTGCTTTTGATGAATTATTTGAAGCCTTCAATGAACTTGTAGATGATTTTAAAATTTTGAAAAAGAAATATAAATCTCTGAAAACTACAAACATAAACTTAATTAAAGAGAAAAATGAAGTGATGCTTGCAATTAAAGATTTAAAAGGTAAAAAGGAGATGTTTCTTAAAGAAAAGGATGATTTTACTCATGAAATTAATATACTAAAATCTGAAAACGAAAATCTAATAAAAGATTTGAAAAAGCAAATACAAACTCTATCTTTGGGAAATGAACAGCATATTGTAGAAAATAAATTTCTAAAGAAAGAAGTTAAAAAATACAAAGATATTGTTGATAAATTCACCTTAAGTTCTACTAAACTAAACATGATTTTAGAAAGTCAAAAAGCAGTTTTTGATAAGGCTGGATTAGGATATAATACATTTAGAAAACAAAAATCTTTGAAAAATATTTTTGTACGTGCTAGCCAAAGTAACATCACTTGTTTTAAATGCAATTTAAAAGGGCATAAATCATTTGAATGTAATTTACAAAAACCAAATAAGAATTTAAATTTTAAAGGGAAGAAAATATGGGTTCCAAAAGGAACAATATTTGTTGCTACTAACCATGAAGGACCCAAGAAAGCTTGGGTACCTAAACATAAAGTTTGATTTTATTGCAGGAATGTCATGTGGCCAAAAGATCAAAGAGAAAGTGGTATCTTGATAGTGGCTGCTCAAGACATATGACGGGTGACAAAGAAGAATTCATCACCCTTGAAGAAAAGAAAGGAGGAGTTGTTACGTTCGGTGATAATGGTAAAGGTCAGATTTGGGCCTTGGTAAAATCCGTATAACTCCATCCACTTTTATAGATAATGTACTTTATGTTGATGGTTTGAAGCATAACTTAATTAGTATAAGCCAATTGTGCGATAAAGATTTTAAAGTATCATTTGAAACTTCTTTCTGCACAGTATCTAATTCCATTGATAATAGCATTGTATTTACTGGTTATAGACATGGCAATGTTTACTTGGTTGATCTAGATAAATTATCTATGAGTGATCATTGCTTAATTGCTGATAATGCTAATATGAATGAAATTGGATGGTTATGGCATCGTAGATTAGGTCATGCAAGCACACACCTAATTTCAAAACTAATTAAAATGGACTTAGTTAAAGGGTTACCTAAAATAGATTTTGAAAACAACAAAATATGTGATGCATGTCAATTTGGAAAACAAACAAGAAGTTCTTTCAAATCTAAAAATGTTGTTTCAACTTCTAGGCCATTAGAGCTACTTCACATGGACCTTTTTGGACCAACTAGAACCACAAGTCTAGGAGGAAAGAAATATGGTCTTGTGATTGTAGATGATTACTCTAGATACACTTGGGTATTGTTTTAGCTCACAAAGATGAGACTTTCTCGATATTCCTGAAATTCTTTAAGAAAGTCACAAATGAGAAAAATACTACCATAGTGTCTCTAAGAAGTGATCATGGAACTGAATTTGAAAATCACCTATTTGAAAATTTTTGTGCTAAAAATGGTATTAATCATAATTTTTCTGCACCTAGGACCCCACAACAAAATGGTGTTGTAGAAAGGAAAAACAGGACTTTAGAAGACATGGCCCGTACCATGCTATGTGAAAGTAACCTACCAAAGTACTTTTGGGCGGAAGCTATAAACACGGCATGTTACATTTTAAATAGAGCCCTAATAAGACCAATACTTAAGAAAACACCTTATGAACTATGGCAAAACAGAAAACCTAATATTAGATATTTTCATGCATTTGGTTGTAAATGTTTTGTTCATAATAATGGTAAAAACAATTTAGGCAAATTTGATGCTAAATCTGATGAAGGAATATTCTTAGGATATTCAACAACTAGTAAAGCATATAGAGTATTTAACAAGAAAACTTTAATTGTTGAAGAATCCATTCATGTAGTTTTTGATGAATCTTTAGCAACTAGTTCCGAAAAGTTTGATGATGAGGAAGATACAAACATAATTGAGAAAGATCTTGAAAAATTAAATATTGATGTATCTTCAGATCATGAGCAAGAGGCTAAAGATAATGATTCACCTAAGGATGATGATACTAACACTAATCATAATGATATAGATCTTCCTAGAGATTGGAGATACGCTTATAGTCACCCTAAGGAATTGATTATAGGTGATCCATCTCAAGGAATAAGAACTAGATCATCTATGAGAAATATTAGTAATCATCTTGCATTTGTATCACAAATTGAACCTAAAACTATTGAAGAAGCTAAAAAAGATAATAATTGGATGTTAGCTATGCAAGAAGAATTAAATCAATTTACTAGAAATAATGTATGGACATTAGTAGAAAGACCTAAAGATCATTCTGTTATAGGATCAAAATGGGTATTTAGAAATAAACTAGATGAAAATGGCATAGTAATTAGAAACAAAGCTAGATTAGTTGCAAAAGGATATAATCAAGAAGAAGGTATTGATTTTGATGAAACCTTTGCACCAGTAGCTAGATTAGAAGCCATTAGACTATTACTTGCATTTGCATGTCACATGAATTTCAACTTATTTCAAATGGATGTAAAGAGTGCTTTTTTAAATGGATTTATAAATGAAGAAGTGTATGTAGAACAACCACCAGGTTTTGAAGATCATGAATTTTCAAATCACGTTTTTAAATTGCACAAAGCATTATATGGTTTGAAACAAGCACCTAGAGCATGGTATGATAGATTAAGTAAATTCTTAATTGAAAATGATTTTATAAGAGGAAATGTAGATAAAACATTATTTTTGAAAAGAAAAGGTAAAGATTTATTAGTAGTTCAAATATATGTTGATGATATTATTTTTGGTGCTACTAACAATCTTCTATGTCAAGAATTTGCTAAGTTGATGCAGGGTGAGTTTGAAATGAGCATGATGGGAGAACTCAACTTCTTCCTTGGACTCCAAATCAAACAAGAAAAGGAAGGGATTTTCATCAACCAAACCAAGTACACGAAGGAACTACTCAAAAAGTTTGGTATGGATTCAATAAAACCCCTTGGAACTCCAATGAGTCCTTCATGCAAGTTAGACAAAGATGAGGAAGGTAAGAAAGTTGATCAAAAGTATTATCGAGGTATAATCGGATCTCTACTCTACTTAACTGCTAGTAGACCTGATATAATGTTCTCTGTTTGTCTATGTGCTAGATTTCAATCAGAACCTAAAGAATCTCACTTAACTGCTGTTAAAAGAATATTAAGATACTTAAATGGAACAAAAAATGTAGGTTTATGGTATTCTAGAGACTCAACATTGAACTTAATTGCATATTCTGATTCTGATTATGCTGGATGTAAGTTAGATAGGAAAAGCACAAGTGGTGCATGCCAATTCTTAGGAAGTAACTTAATCTCATGGTTTAGCAAAAAGCAAAATTCAGTTGCATTATCAACTACTGAAGCTGAATATGTTGCAGCTGGAAGTTGCTGTGCTCAAATCCTATGGATTAAGCGACAACTTGAAGACTATGGTATCACACTTGACAAAACACCTATAAAATGTGACAATACAAGTGCAATTAATCTAACAAAAAATCCAATTCAACATTCTAGGACAAAACACATAGAAATTAGATATCATTTTATTAGAGAACATGTAACTAATGGAGAAATATGTCTTGATTATGTTAATACTGAAGATCAATTAGCAGATATATTTACAAAACCCTTGAGTGAAGAAAGATTCTGTTATCTTAGAGGAGAGTTAGGGATTTGTGATCCATTAGAATGAATTTGAAACCCCTAAGAAAAATTATCTAGAACTCTTTCTATCCTTTGATTTTAAGGAAATTTTATCTAAAATTCTTTCAAATCCCTGATCTTTAAGGAAATCTTATCTAGAATTCATATCTAATTGATCTATTAAAATCCAATGATTTTTTATCAATTTCTATGATCAATGTCCGGACACATTTCAGATTCTCTGAAACTTTATGTTTTTGCTCTGAAATGGTCTCGGAGCCGACTCGATCAGTATCGGAGTCGACTCCATGTTTCTGCTGAAACTCTGGAGCCGACCCCATCTCTGTGCGAGTCGACTCCACTTCGGGTTAGGTTTCTGTGACTACCCGGAGTCGACTCCACACTTTGCGGGAGCCGACTCGAAGTGGTCCCAGGTCGATTTTTCTAGGGCAGAGTCGACCCCTCGTTCATTTCTATCTTCTCAAATCAATCAAAATCTCTCTCCAAAGATTTTCCAACCTACCAAATCCTTAGAAACCCTTGATTAACCTTTCCACTAAATCAATGGCACCTAAAACCCGTGGTTCTAGCCTTGGAGCGGCCGGGATGAAGAGGAAGAAGACGGTGAGGCGTCCCGCTCGTGAACCGTCTCCGAGCATGGATTCCACCTCGTCCTCTTCAACCCCGAGTGCTTCTCCTGCTGCGGCCACCTCTCAGGTAGACCGCCTAGCCGATAGAATTATTACAACCGGGAGAAAGGTGGATTTTGAGCTATTTGAGGCGGAGGGTTTTCTTGTAGGAAGACAATTAATTGAAATGGGATGGGAGAAAATGTGTTCATTAGATTGCCCAACCTACCCCGCCTTGGTTAAAGAGTTTTATAAAAATTTGTCAAGAGGAGATAATGGATTGGTCAGCTTGATTAGAGGAAATAGGATAAATGTCACAGTGGATATACTCTCAAGACTTTTGGATCTTTCAGTGTCTGGTCCTTCTACATTTTCACCTGATGATAGGAGCCCGGCTTTATCAAGATTGTTAAATAAAGAAATTGTTGGTTTTGAAGAAGTCCAAGCAAATCAACTATCTTTGGAATTAAGGCTTCTCCATAACATATGCAGTAGGATTCTGTTCCCTAAGACTGGGAGGTTTGATTATGTATCTGAGAGAGATATTTTTGTTATGGATGCTATAGTGGCTGGGAGACCTATCAATCTTCCGAATATGATAATTTGGTACATAGCTGACTGTGGGAGCAAGAAGAAATCAAGTCTACCCTATGGCATGATATTAACTAAGATTTTTCAAAGCCAAGGGATAATTATTTCCGATAGTGAGCCATTGAGAAATTTGAGACACACTGATTACTATAGCTTGGCTACTATTCATAGGATGGGATTTGTGAAGAAAGATGGTAGATGGGAAAGGAAAAATCAGTTGGAAGATAGAGCCGCTGATGTTGAGGCACCTGGACCTTCTGTTAGACATTCATCACCTGTGCCTCCTAGTTCTTCTGTTCCAGTTCCGGCCCCTTCTCCTGCTCCAATGTTTGATCAGCCATCTTCTTCATCAGTTGGTTTTTTGGATCTTCAGTTAGAGCAGCTCAAGAGTCTTCTTGATGCTCAAGAGGATAGAATGAAGACTGAGTTTGACAGTAAATTCATGAATCTTAAAGAAACTCTCTATTCATTAGAAGATCGAATTACCAAGATTGAATCTACTCTTAGCTCCTCTACTGAGTCTTTAAGTGGTGATTTAAAGAATATTTTTGAAGAACTTAAAGACATTTGTGGAGATGGTAAGACTTATGCAAAGTGCAATGCCGAGCTTCAAGACAAGATTTTAACTGCTTGTACTTTTGTGGACGAAAGACTGAGAGAATATGTCAAGCTTCAAACTGATGGAATGAAGAACATCGTAGATCACTTAACAAGAATTGTAAGGACACATTTTTGATGTAATGGATGTTTAGTTTTTGCAATGTAATGAAATTTATATTATGATTTACATTTTGATATAATGAAGTAATGAAAAGTTAGTTTTGAATGTTCAATGAAGTTTGAGTTTGAATGTACTTCTCTTATTTATCAATGAATCTCAGTTCATGTTAAAGCATATCTTAAATCGTGAATGTGATTGTGTTTGATGCTTCTCTACCTTTTTTTGATAACAAAAAAGGGGGAGAGTTTTATACATGACTGTATATGCATGGGAGAAATTAAACGAATGTTATTGTATATGCATATAATAAATAATTGAATGGGGGAGAGAAGGAGTAATAATTAAACATTACACATACAGAGAATGAATGAAAAAGCAATTTAGATGAAAATGCTGAATTTTGACATTAAACTGTGTATGAGTTTAAATTGAATGAATGGATATTTATTTGAGTTTCATAGGGGGAGCTACCTCATTCAGGGGGAGCCTAACTATGAAAATTAAATAAATTCTTCAATTAATCATGCATATACTCAATGTTTTTGTCATCATCAAAAAGGGGGAGATTGTTGGGGAGATTGTTGAGAAATTGTTGCCCCAATTTTATTGATTTTGATGATTACCAAAAGCCATGAGTATATTAAAAGATGCAATGAATTTATTTACATGAGCAATGAATTTATTTCTCATAATCAATGAGTATGTTAAGTATGACTATAATCAATTGGAAAGTAGCTTCAAGCTCCATGTTTAATCTTTCAAAAAGAAATTTTTATACTTCATATCGACGAGGCGGGTCAGCTCGCCGGTGCCGAGGGGCCCGCTGGGCTCGGGGCGAGCAAGCTTGTGGCTGGAGCTTCTTGAAGATTTCCGTGGGTGAAGTCGGCTTCATCCGCACGGATGTACTTTTGAGCTCGTAGGAGGAGATCGAAATAAGAGCTTGGGGGCTTCTTATCCAAAGAGAAGGTGAAGTGGGATGAGAGGAGCCCCCGCTTCAATGCCAATATCGCCACCGCGTCATCGAGATGATAGACTTCGAGAGCAGCGGCCTTGAATCGGGACACAAAGTCCCGCTGCGACTCTCCCTCCTTCTGACGGACGGAGAAAAGACTATCGGCTACCCTTGGAATTCACCGGCAAGCGTCAAAGTGTGCCAGAAAGGCTTTCTCCAGCTCCCGGAAGGAGTCGATGGTGTGAGGGGTCAGGCGTGAGTGCCACGCATGGGCGGCCTTCCACAGAGTAGCGGGGAAGGCCTTGTAGAGAAGGGCATCTGAGGTGCCCTGGACTTGCATCATTGCTTTGTAGCTCTCGAGATGATCAAGAGGATTGGTCGTACCGTTGTATGGGTCCACCTGGGGGAAACGAAACCTGGAGGGGATAGGCTCCTCCAATATCCGGCGGGTGTAAGGAGGACGAGTGTCAAACTCTTCCTCTGGCTGATGATTGATTTTCTTGGCAAGCTTGTCGAGCCGCCTGTTGTACTCCTCCAGGCATTCCTTCACCTGACGGCTTATTGTCGGGGCCCCTCCAAGATGGCTCGGAGGAGGAAGAAGAAGAAGAGGCAGAAGGAGATGGAGACGGGAGCCGGGACTTCCGCCTGGGCTCCTCCTGATAATGCGGTTCGGGAGGAAACTTGTTGGGGCCGTGGTCAGGAGACCGTGGCCGCTTGGGGGGCTCGCGTCGGGGCTTCCTAGGGGAAACCGGACATCGGCCGGTCTCTCGCCGACCGGCCTCTCATCGAGGAGAACCTCCCCTCGCCGACTGCTGACTGACGGGGGGAGCAGTCTGGTGTTGGGTGGCCACAGACTGTTGTTGCTGGAGCCCATGGACCATGGCGGTGAGATTTTGGACCTGACGGGAAAGGGTCGCCAGCCGCTCCATTGTTTGATCAGCGGTCTCCGGCGACGGGCAGGTAACTGGAGGGTCGGTAGCAGGGGGATTAGCCTCCTACTGCCTAGTTAGCAGGGGAAGCCCTATGGGACAGCTAACGGAGGCGTCCTGAGCTCGCGTCACCACCATGGTTTCTAGAAGAGAAGAGGGGGGGTGGAAGTCCCGCCTATTGAGATGTAGCACCGGGAGAATGTTCCCCCTTCCTGGCGCGCCAATATGATGACGTCCAACCACCGATCCTAGACATCGGGAACGGAGTGCTTCTCCAACCTTTCCTTCACCAGGTTGCCTGCAAAAAAGTCCCAAGACCGGAGAGGATTTCTCGATGGGACCCTCCGATGCTCAAGTCAGCGATCGAGGTCACAGCTGAAGAGGGGCTCGAACAAGCCCTTTTTATGTGGAAAAAGAGGTCTCAGAGAGGAGGGATTCCTTTCTGAGAGCTAAGACCGCAATTTTTGGGAGTTATTGCACATACCTATTTAGAGAGAGGACTCACCCTTTTATAGGGTTGACATTGTTGGCCCAGATAACAACCCAAGAGGGGGGGGGTGAATTGGGTTCTTTAAAAAATTAGTCTTTTTAAAAATGTTTGCTTAATAAGAATGAAGGCAATAGCAATGCAAATACAAAGTGCAGTGAATAAAACAGAGATAGAGAAAGAGTCAATGGAAGCACGGCAAACACAAAGATTTTATAGTGGTTCGGTGTATCCAACACTACGTTCACTCCCAAGATTCACTTGGGTCCACACTATAATCTTCCTTGATTACAGCTGAGTTGTTTACAAGCTCACAACTCTAACTTATTGTTTTCCCAGGATCACAACGAACCCAGCTGGTTTTTAAGGGCTCACAAGCACAAAAACCCTAACACAAGCTTAACCAAGCTTGAACCGAGGTAAGACTACCTCCACTAGTTCAATCCCCCAGATTGAACTAGATACAAAGAATAGAAATGTTGTTTTCAGTTACAAAGATCCTTAATGAGCAGATAAAAATATATAAATGAAGTTTAGAAAAGCCTGATTTGCAGTTGGTTGGCTTTGAGCTTTTCTTCTTTTCCTCTTTTCCTCAACTCCTTTGAAGTGTAGAATCGGGCCTCAGCTCGGATTCTTCACGGAATGTATGTTGGAGTTGATTTGAGCTTTTCCTCTTTTCTTTGAGTGTTGAAAATCACTTGAGATGCTCTTGAATAGCTCTTGGATTTCTTCTGAAGCTTCCTTGGATTGTTGAGCTTGAACACAGAAGGAGCTTTCTTTGATTTCACACTCTTCTTTCACTCTATTTTGAATCACGGATTTTTTTCAAATGAAGCTCTGTTTTTCCGATTTTTCTTTCTTTTCTCTTGAAATGAATATCTCTCAGGTTGTTTTTTTTTATTTGAAAATGGCTTCTCTATTTATAGATTCTGCAAAAATATAGCCGTTAGAAACAAAGAAAAATAGCCGTTAATTAAAAATCTTACCGTTGACGCTGAGTTGGCATTCGAAAAAATCTCGCCCAGATTTGCTAGAGTCGACTCATGCTTTCCGCGAGTCGGCTCAGGTCGTCATACCAAAAATAGAAATACTCAGAAAGTTATAGGGTCGACTCATCAAAAGTAAAGTGTCGACTCCTGACAGTCGAGGGTCGACTCATGAAAAGTTGGGGGTCGACTCGCGAAATGCTCAGAAAAACACACCTCTGGTGTCTGAGCGGAGTCGACTCGCACAGTCATGGAGTCGGCTCGACATAATCGAGGGTCGACTCGAGAAATTGCATGGGTCGACTCAAGACAGATAGTCATTTCTGTACTCTGAGTGGAGTCGACTCTGAAACTCAAGAGTCGGCTCCGGAACGTATCAAAAATCAAAAGTTTTCTGATTGACTTTAAATTCATTCCAGATCAATTTTAAATCAAATTTTTGACTTGAATATAATAAAATTGACATTAGGAATCAATTCAAGAAATTTCCAAAAACTCATTGATTATCATATGAATATAAAATTTCTTTTTGAAAGCTAAACATTGAACATGAAGTTACTTTCAATTTGATTAAAGTTATACTTTAACATTCTCATTCATTGTTCTAAATAAATTCATTGCTCATGTAAATAAACTCATTACATCTTTTAATGTGCACATGGCTTTTGGTAATCATCAAAATCAATAAGATTGGGGCATATAATTTTTCAACACACTCCCCAACAATCTCCCCCTTTTTGATGATGACAAAAACATTGAGTTTATGCATGATTGATTCGTGAATTTATTTTGATTTCATAATTCGGCTTAGGCTCCCCCTGAATGAGGTAGCTCCCCCTATGAAACTCAAATAAATATCCCATTCATTCAATTATTTATCTCATTAATTAATTAATTTCTCCCATATGCATATACAGTTATAAAACTATAAAACTCTCCCCCTTTTTTGTTATCAATAAAAAGGTAGAGAAGCATTAAACATAGTCATTTATTCATTCAAGATATGATTTAACAAAATCATTCATTCATTGATAATAGGAAGAAATACATTGAGTATTCAAAATAGACAATTCATTACATCAAAGTGTCTAATACATCAAAGTGTCTAATACATTGATACCAAAATGTAAAACATAACATTAACTTCAATACATTGCAAGGACTGAGTATCTAATACATTAGAAGTGAGTCCTAACAATCCTAGTCAAATGATCAATTATGTTTTTCATTCCATCTGTTTGTATCTTCACATAGTCCTTTAGTCTTTCATCCACAAAGGTGCAAGCAGTCAAAATTTTATCTTGTAGCTCAGCGTTGCATTTAGAATATGTTTCACCATCACCGCAGACATCTTTAAGTTCTTCAAATATGTTCTTTAGATCTCCACTTAAAGACTCTGAAGAAGTGCTAAGTGTAGATTCTATCTTGGTGATTCGTCATCCAAAGAGTATAGAGTTTCCTTGAGATTCATAAACTTGTTTTCAAACTCTGATTTTAATTTTTCTGACTGATCATCAAGAAGGTCTTTGAGTTGCCTTAACTGAAGTTCTATGAAGCCAACCGATGAAGATGAAGCTTGATCAAACAACGGAACAGGGGTAGGAGCAGGAGCAGAAATAGGAGGGCTCGGAGGTGCAGGCGAAGAATGTCTAACCGATGGTCCTGGTGCCTCAGCATCCGCTGCTCTTTCTTCCATCAACCCTTTCCTTTCCCATCTTCCGTTCTTCTTAACAAAACCCATCCTATGTATAGTGGCCAAGCTGTAAAAATCTGTGTGTCTCAAGTTCCTCATAGGCTCACTATCAGAAATGACAATACCTTGGCTCTGGAAAATTTTAGTGAGGATCATGCCATAGGGCAAGCTTGATTTTCTCTTACCTCCACAGTCGGCAATATACCATAAAATCATACTAGGAAGGTTAATGGGTTTACCCGTTACAATTGCATCCATCACAAAAAATATCCCTTTCTGACACATAATCGAATCTCCCTATTTTGGGGAAAAGGATTCTACTACAGATGTTGTGGAGCAGTCTCAGTTCTAAGGATAACTGATTGGCAAATACTTCCTCAAAACCGACAACCTCCCGATTAAGCAGTCTAGACAGTGTTGGGCTTCTGTCATCCGAAGAAAATGTAAAGTTCCTGACATGGGTAGATCCAAAGTCTTGAAAGTAGCTCTAATAGTCACTGAAATTCGGTTTCCTCTACAATACTTATAAGACCATTGTCTCCTCTAGATAGATTCTTATAAAATTCCTTGACAAGGGCAGGATATGTAGGGCAATCTAAGGAGCAGATCTTTTCCCAACCCATCTCTATCAATTGTCTTCCCAAAGAAATCCCTCAGCCTCAAACAATTCAAAATCTACTTTCCTCCCCGTAGTTATAATTCTATCGGCGAGTCTATCTACCTGAGAAGGAGTTGTCGATGGAGAAGCATTTGGAGTTGAAGAAGATGAAGTTGAATCCGAGCTAGGTGAAGGCTCACGAACCGGACGCCTTACGGTCTTCCTCACCGCTCTCTTCCTCTTCACTCCGGCCGCACCAAGGTTCGATCCTCGAGTTTTAGGGGCCATTGATCTCTTGGAAGGGTTAATCAATGATTTTTGGAAAT